>PVLA01000825.1:386898-447725 GCA_004027455.1 Hydrochoerus hydrochaeris | reverse complement strand
AAAGGGGAAAAGAAGATCGCTTCATATTGGTTAGAGGAACAATTCAGCAGGAAGAGATAATTATTGATACATACACACAGAACAATAGCATGCCTAACTTCATAAAATAAGTACTACTGCATGTAAAAGACTGGATAAACATAAATAAAATTACAGTGGGGAAACTCAATATTTCAATATCACAAGAAGACAAATTAACTGGACAAAAAAAAAGAAGTATCAGAGTTGAACAAAACTTTCCAACAGATGGACTTGATTAATATCTATAGTGTGGCCCACCCAACAACAAAGTACACATTTCTCTCAGCAGCATATGGGACTTTCTCAAAATTAGAACACTCACTTTTAATCAAGTTCTAATTTAAAGTCAGATTTTAAAAGATAGCTAGTTTTATTTACAGTAATGAATAATCTAATGCTTTTTCTTCATTTTATATATTTCTCCATGACAGATACATCTTTAATTAAGAACAGATGGGTATCATTCTTGACAAGGCAGTAAGTGTGAATTTGGAAAATTCCTTGACAACCATATGCCCTAAAGGAGATACATGCTAAAGGTCATCATTACTGAAGGCCAGTCTTCAATTTAATTAGCTTATTTTATTGCAAAACAGTAGTTCAGAATCCTTACACTTCATACATCAATTGAGTTTAAAATTAGCCAATGAAAGAAAATCCTAAATGCCTTCATCACAAGTCAAAACACATCTTTTTGAAATACTCTTAATCACACTAAAAATATTCCCCCCATCCACTTTTTTTTTAATCCACAATAATTTTGCATAGGCATCATTTGACTTTCAGTTTAAAAATGCAAATTTCTTTGTCCTTACATATTGTCTGAATCACTTCTGGAGGTGGTAGCTGGTAAGCCTACATTTTTGGATAATAATGTATTCTAAAGTTGGATATTTCCTATAAATAATTTTAAGGATCTTTTATTCTTATTTGAGAGAAAAGAAGAGAGGGGGAGAGAAGGAGGGAGAGAGGGAGAGAGAGAGAGAGAGAGAGAGAGAGAGAGAGAGAGAGAGAGAGAGAGAGAGAGAGAAAGATACTGCTGTCAAGAACATAAACTCTTAAAGCTCAATTATAATTTTCTGAGACCATTTTAATTGACAGACAATAGAAAATAAATATATTCTTAAGAAAAAACACTGCATTTAAATGTTTCATACTTCAATAAAAAATGATAGATGTAGTGCTTTAAATTAATCTGTTTTGACATCTGTGTGTGCTGAATGCCATTATGAATACCTTACATACATTATCTACTTGATCTTAATGACAATTCCTTGAGGTGGTATTACTTCCTACACTCTCACTGTATAGCAGAAAAAAGTGAAGGCATAGAGATTAAGTCACTTGCACAGAGATGGCAAAAAATGACTAACATTGTCTGAGTTCACCTGCTGTACCTTATCATTATGGACTATGAGGACTTAGTATTAAGTACTGATAACCTAAGGAAAAAATATGAGATAGCAAAATAAAATTTAAGGTAATTTGAGTAGGATGAAAATGTACACATACAAAAGATTAAAAAAGGAGTTTTAAATTGTATACAACATCTATATGAGATGAACACATCCTAGCATCATTTGGTGTTTACTATGTTTAAACAAATATATTTATTTCAAATTTTAGTATTTTCAAATTATTATGAAAAAAATCTTTAAACATTCTTTTTTCATTGCTAACTTCTACAATCAAATGAACAAGGAAAACAATAGCAATCATAGATTTATACATACAGACAATGAATTTAAACATTTATATTCTGTTGGGTAACTCATATTTTAAAGGTGCAATGCCAAAAACACTAATCAATACATTCTCAACATAATTCTTGATACAAAATACATTCTGTGACCTTTGAGATGACCTTAAGTATTCTTTAAATATTTAGATGATTACTGAATAATCACAATTTGTTTACCTAGTAAAATATATTTTGTGTCCTAAAGGAATCACAAAACATTGAGGAAATAGGTATATATAATGAGATTTATAGAAATGGTTTTAATAGAGATTAGCAAAGCTTCCATGGCATTTCAATAAAGATAAGGATGAATTAAACTAGTGGACTGTGATAAATTCATGAAAGACATTTTGTACTGCACTCAAAAGAATGAATGAGATTTGGGAGGAGGAAGAAGCAGGAAATGAAGAAAAATGACAAAATAAGGAAGTTTTGGAAGCAGTGAAAAACAGAGATTTAATGGACACTTTTTGGTCCTAAAGCCTAAAATTTGGTTGAACATGGTCTATGGTGTGTCTTATTATAGCAGGAAGGAAGCAGTTGAAACAGAGATGGAACAAACCAGGCAGAGGCGTAAAGCAAGCAGAAAACAGCACACATTTGATAAATGAAGCCCGGGCTGGCCAAGTAGCCGTCCTCTCTCTTAAACTGAAATCTTTAAGAGAGGGATATATATGGTGAAGAAGCTACTCTAATTGTTCAAGGTCTTTACTGACACATCCTTTTCCTTTGAGATTTCTCTTCCCACCTGAAACTGCTTCACTTTCTATGCTTTTATTTCACTGTAGCACTTATTTCCACTTAATATACTACATATAATCCTACCTACTTCACACTATTGGAATAATTTCTCCTCCAAATAGAACAGAAGCACATAGTAGGCTGCATAAATTGATAATATCCTGGTTTCTGGGTTTCTTTCAGTATTTCACATGTCATTGTACTGCATTTTTCTTTTGTTTAATATACTCATTAGCGTTAATTCAGCATTTTCAAATATATAAAATGCTTTCAAATATATTTTCTAATCAATCTTGAGAAGTGACATTAATATTCTTATTACCATAAAAATATAGAAACAAAAACAGTGACATTTAATACTATGTATTTCTGCAGATCAAAAGAGTGTTTCTTTTGACTGAAACTGTTTTATTGGGTACCTCTGCATTCTGTTCCCTAGACTATCTGGTCTGCATGATTTTCTCAATTTTCTTATTAAAATCTAGTTTTTATTTAATAAATTATGTTCCTGGCATTTTATACTCATATATTTTTGAAAATGTGGTACACTAATACATATATTAAATGAAAGTAGATTAATGCGATATAAAATGTAAAATTTCTAGATTATATTTGATCTTTCTCTACAATGGTACGAACTCTTGCATTTTGCTTTAGTTATAAGAAACTATGACAACCCCATAATTATTATTTACAAGTTTTGATCTGCTCATAACTCCCTAAGTCTACGTGAACATTTAATCAATATTATTAGTTAGATAATATTAACATATATTTGAGAATTACTAATAGTTAAAATGTAATATCATAACTTCACTGATATTGTTTCATGAAGTTAAAAATCTTCAGTTTGTGTTATCACAAAAACTTCTATTCATTCCATATGTATATTTGGAAGAATTTTATATTATACATAATTGAATGCTCTGATGACCATAATTATATAAAATGCATTTTCTTGGCTGTTATGCACACGTAACATGGTGTTGCAGAAGCAGTAAACAAAGCATAATGCTCCAGTACATTTCTGTTTTCTAGCAAAGTGAAGTAATACCTCAATAGAAAATATTATTTCTTATGTTCATTATTTTTTTAGTTAGTTTAACATTAGTCATATTAACTTAGCATACTTTATCTTCTACATAGTGAGATACAATCTCAAAATGAACAAACAAACTTTTATTGATGCATGAGCCTCTCAAATTTTCCTAATTTCAATTTTCCTCCTCTCTAGAGATAACCTCAAAATTTCAGGTAAGTATAAGTATGTTATTTCAGCCTGAGAGTTTTATAACCATTTGTTATATTCCAAGGGGAAACCATCCCAAATCAGGATCCCGTCACCCCTGTATGATCCACAGCAGCGTGTTCTTTTCAAGTTTGTGTTCAGTTCAGCACCTAGTTATTCATTATGGCCGAATATTTGTCTCCTCTGGTCATAATTTCAACTAAAAAGAAGTATGTAGTTCCTGTCCTCATGGAAAATACAGTCTACCTGACTTCTATTAAGTAGAAACTTCTGCAAATGAAGGGTTATAACTGCTCTTCTCTCCAGAGTCCTAAGGACTCCTCATTGATCAGTTCACACTGATATACAGAGAACGCTTAAATTACAAACATGTGACCCATTTTCCCTGTTTCCCTTTATAGATTTCTGTGAAATTCTAAGAAACAAATTCATTGGAAGTTTGATTATAACAGAGATTATTTCCAATGAAGAAAACTGTATCAGTTAAGATTAAATGAGTTGTAACTAACTGAGAGCTTTAAGTATACAACTCCAGTGTGGCTGTATTACAGTTTTTTTTAAAGTCATATAATCAAATTGTTTTAAGTTTCTTCCCTCAAAGATGAATGAAATTGGACATTATTTACCTGAGAATATATTTGCAACTAAATTTAATCATCATCACTTAATTTAACAGATTGTAAGGAAAATATGTAGGTTTTTTGTGTTCTATAACTGTCACTTCAGATGGAAACTATACTATGTAAATTTTTTTGTGTGTTCTGTCACTCTCAGTTCAGATGGAAACTACACTACCTATGTTCTATATAATTAATGGCTATTCAGGTATCTTTTGTGAACATTAGTTTCCTCATCTGTATAGTGTAGAAGTAATGGCACCTGATCTGGATTATTTTGAATTGTTCTCTGTATTGTAAGTCAACTCTTCCTCAAGACAGTACCCAATATTCTAACTAAAGAACAAGTCCAACCTTGCTGCTTCTCATTGCAAATATTAAAAACCAAGCTCAATACTGAGAATCATAGTCAAGTCTATGTTTCTATTTGAACTTTGTACATTTACATTGAGACATTCTCTGTTCTCAGATTATGTTCCTGTTATGCTAAATTTTGCTCATCCAGCATACCAATGAGTGACTTCGAACATGAAGACATTTCTTGGGTAATCCTTCTCACTAGTACTTACGAATAAATATAAATAAGTGATGGCAAAGAAAAAGTTTCATTCTTTCATTTAGCTGAGTCTTCTGTTTCTGTTTCTACGCAACGATGAAGCCATGGGAGTCTTTCTCATCACTACTAGAAGACCAGGGCTATTTTGCCTTCATTCCTAATGTTTTTGAATATGTGTCAAGCACTTTGGATAGGTTTTTTTCAAATGCATCTTAAAATTATCAACAAGAAGTTATAATATGCTCCAAGTGAGAGAAAAAATAATGCTGCACCAAAATGATGGAATTTATAAGAAATGAGCTAAAAAGCCAGAAGTGCCACAAACTTTACAAAGCTAGGTTGCTCCATGATGGTTACTAATAGTATTCTTCGATTAAAAACTCAGTGCACTTCCAATTTCCACCTTACCTCACCCAACCCATTCATTTTCATCTTTTTTCAAGTGCTATTCTTACCAGCCAATTATGAATTCATGCACTGATCAAATTTTAAATTTTTTAATAAAATAAGAAAAATATAGTGAAGAATGTCAAAGGCCAGACATAGTGGCAGACTAGGTAATTCCAACACTCAGGAGGCTAAAAAAGGAAATTTTCTACGAGTTTGAGGCCACCATGAACTATATAGTGAGATCATGTCTAAAAAAAATAAAACAAAATGGAGAAAAAGAATGAGCGGTATGAAGAAAATATTTTGAAAAAGAGTTTGATGACCACGGCATTATGAACAATAAAATTAAAGCATTTCCTTTATCACCCATGTAATTTTAAACAATCACACTTTATGCAGTATAAAAATTGAGTATTAAACAAATTTTCTTTATATATCTTTATATGTTGCTCCCATTAGTATACGGTTATGCTTACTTATATATTTGAAAGAAAATAATTTGTGATTTATTGGGATAATTTTTCATATTTTAATCATTTATCTTTCAAATATATACACCAGTTTGCAAGAAAGAAATACTGAAATATCAATGGTATCTACATATTAGAGACATTAAAAACTGGTCTCAAAGATTATAACAAAGCATAAAAAGTGCACCATAAATGTTATGAATGCATGAAGGGGAGCAAAGGAAACACACTTAATACAAATTGAAGGAATGAATGAAGCTTTCATAGCTGTTGAGATTTTAGAAAAAAAATTTATTTGGGCAAGTATACTGAAAAACAAAGGTGGTCACACAAAAGCATGCTTAGAATTTCCTGGCATAAAAACATTAGAAAAATATTTTGCGTGTGCTTGAAATCAGAGAGGGTATTGTATTGAACATAGATACAATTTATATTTTAAGGAGAAATGATATGTGAATGATTCTTTTCTAGCCACAAAAATGGGGCAGTTCTCGGTTTCCATACTTTGAGGTAAAGTATCTTTCCTTAGCTTTCAGTTACTTCTACACATAGATCCAATATGTTGCACTAATGCTGGAATTAAGGACAGAAGTGGTGTTCTGCAAACTAACTAGACTAAACTGCCTCCACTGTCCAAAATTCATTCTTTTGATTTAGAGCAATGGTTTGTTAGTGTGTGTGTGTGTGTGTGTGTGTGTGTGTGTGTGTGTTGCTGGAGAGTGAACAGAGGGCCTTTGCACTGAGCTACATCTTCAGGTGATTTTTTTTTTTTTAATTTTGAGACAGACCCTAGCTGAGTCAAGAAGCTCAAACTCATGGGCTCGAACTTGCTTTGTTCCTACATCAGTCTCCCAGTGTGCTGGGATTACAGGTATGCAGGACCATACTGTCATTAATTTTCTTGAAGTCTGCATAAAGTTCCAGTAAATAAAACAAGTAAATGTACTACACAAAGCAAACACTTGGGGAACTCATTTAATGCATATGAAATGAGGGATCCATGTTAGTCGCCAACACCTCTGGGAGTGCTACCATACTAAATCATGATTGGCCAATCTAGAGGTTTAGTAGCACAAATGCAACGTTTCATTAGCAGACATAGATATATAAGAGAACAAATATCAAGTCATGTTGGAACATAATTTTATGAACATGAAATTAGGAAGAATTCACTGCCTTTTAATATTATACTTAATGCACACATTAGTGTGTATGTTAAATATATGTTATATATAAATATATGTATATATTTATTATATGATACATTTTGAGTAATGCATTTAGAGTAATATAAATTGATCACTACTATATATATAAACATTGTAATAATTTTCCTTTGCTAGCATTTAGTTCTAATTTTTGTCAATCAAAGGACACTTTTAGACAACTCTCCCGTAGGACTTGATTGATAAGTGAAAATTCATTAAACATAATAAAAACTGGATGCTGGCATCATCCAGAGTGTAAGAAGCTCTGAATAGAAAAATGCACACACTTTAACATGTATTAATAGCAACATAAAAGTGAGAAATTAAACTTAAGAAAATTGTTAGATATTCTATACAAAAGGGCATTTGCATTTATATGTGTAGAAGTATGAATGTATTTGACCAAATTAAAATGCAAAGAAAAAGAAAATATCGTAATTGGAATATTCTTAGTTTCTCATTGTTTTATCTTTGAACTTTATCTTACTAAAAATTTGATATATATAATTTTGGACAAAATGACAGGAGTAATTTTGATGCTTAATGAGAAAATGGAACTGAAATTCAGTATTATTCATACTAAACTATCTGAAATGTTTTTGTATATGTTAACTGTTATGCTGAAATAATTTAAGAAATCAGGCATTAAAATTCCAACTTCTTGAGGAAGGATCCTATCAGAAGCACATTTATGCCACTGCATAATGAGAACTATTTTGGAAAATTTATCTAATCATTTTCACAAGATACATTTTTTTGACAAATGGTCTGTTACTTTTATAGCATCTCATTTTTCCCAGTGTTCTGATCAAAGAAAATACACTGCCTTTAAATAGATTCGTGCAAGCAAGTATGGAAAATAGTCATCTAATTCTTGCCTTTGAAAATAATAGCCATGAGTTTATCATTATAAATCTTTACCTTGTGCTTTAAAGATTGTATTTTTCTCTTTTGTTTTCCAGGAAAAAAAACAGCAACAAAAAATAATCACACAAACATAAAGACACATTTCCTTGCTTTGTAAGCTTTGGAATCAATTAGTACTTTGTATGTTTAAAAATAGAGGAGAATAGTTTGTATCTGCCAATATTTATATTTTACCTGAAATTCTAGGGTTCTTACATGAATATATTATCGTCCCAACAAAAAAGGCGTGGTTAAAAATTATTATACTGTTCTCAAAAAAATCACCTGCCAAGAAAAATGTCAACAAGATCTTTACTGAAGGACTTGTAAAAAGCATGTGACTGAGCATATGGAATTTACTGACCCTTAAACTTTAAGAGACTCAAGTAGAATACCTAATGTCAAGAGCTGCCCCAAACAGTCTGCTACAAAATACTGTAATGAGTGTTTATATCTCTGTGTATGGAGAGAAACAAGTAATAATTCTGTGAATAGCCTCAGGCCACTTGCATTTTGAATCACAGCTTCGATAAGCAGATCACCACTGGGAAGGGAATATATTCTGGAGCAGCTCAAATTTGCACTACCAGTGGACATCAGTGTGAAACAGGAGAGGCGACAGGATTAAAAATAGAAATACCGAAAAGGGAGAGAGACAGAATAATTATATCTACGGCTTATAGTTTACAGAGGCAAGAGTCTTATAAACCTGATGTGCATTTATTCGAAGTCTCTTTTACAAAATTCAGACTAACTTTACTATATTAATTTTCTGGTCTTTGTATTTTATCCCAGAACTCTATAACTATAAAAGCCAAAAGAAATATAAACGATAGGCTGTTTGTATTTCCATAAAGTCAATTATGAAGAAAGAGGATGAAAGGACTGAATTACAAAGTAAAACAATACTAAAAGGTACAATTTGAGGATAAAATGAGGTAGAACCTGATTTACTTGAACCTTAACCATTTCCTAGATTGATGACTAATTTATTCACAGAAAATTGAAATGCATTTAGTAGGTAACAGCTTTGTAATTCACATTTACATTTATATTATAAATCATTTTGATTTTTTCATAACACAGAAAATCTTCTATCTTAATGAGTTTCTACTTTACCTCAAATTGAAAAGCATACAAACATGGTAACTTAAGCCTTCTGTATTATTCATTGATATATATTGCATAATATAACAAAATTAAATAACAGAAATTACCTGAAGTTGTTTATAAGATATAGCAAATATTTTTATACTAGACAACTTAGTTTGCAAAGTTCCATAAAATATTTTCTAATTTTACTTTCCCTTGATGCTTAAGAGAAGTAATTCTACATTGTTCACCATATTACAACTATAAAAATCATCAGGAGACACAACACATCACTTAAACTTCCAGGCTAATACTAGAGAAGATTTTAAAATCCCTGTGGAAAATTAAGTGTTCCTTAGTACTTTGCTTGAATTCAGAGAACCCTAATGCCATCCTCCCTCCATATTTTAAAACAGGTTAAACTGACATGCACATTATCCTTTCTATACATCCTCTTTGATATTTTCACACTTTTCAATTTTCGTTTCCTTCTATTTCCCTTTATTAAAAGTTTGACTACATATCAAGTTCCTTAGTAGTGAAGCCATTTAAAGTACACTTACTTGGAAAGTGTAAAACCGGGTCCCATTAGGAGGATGCACTTTAGGGGAGCCAGAAACGGTGTTCATATCCGAGAAAATCATTTCTGATCACAGAGACAATATAATCCACAAGGAGCTACAGATGCAGAGCAGAGAGCTTAGCGTACAGATAAATCCGTGCATGCATTGAGGGAGACTAGAGGGTAAAATGAAATCTGTCCCATCCTTCTTAGATACACAGTGATAGCATTTTGAATCTTTCATCTACATTTGCAGTCTAAGCTGGAAGGGCATCAGCCACCGACCTTTTGTGCAGCTAGATCTTTAGAACATACAGTGTTTAAAAAAAAAATTGAAAACACAAAAGGATAAAAGCAAGAACCAACGATAAATGGAGCTTGTGCAGAATCTGGCAGTGCTGTGGACCTGCCCGTCTGTTCTCAGTGGTAATCACCTCCCTCCACCACAGTCTAGCAGAGTGATTATGCTAAATATCCTGCTTAACCAATAACACACAGTTCCATTTCAGGGAAGCATGCACAGTGTAATTCAGAGGACCTCTTCTGACTAACCTGAAGCATGTTTCACATACTGCTTAAAGCTGCGTTTGGTAATGAATTAACTATTTTATTACTTTTCTTTCTCTGTATCTCAATCTCTTTATGGCCACAGTCTTTTCAATAACATATAAATTTTCACGAAGCCTTTTTTAAAGTAAAAATCTCTCAAAATGTATAGATCAAAACATATTATGGCTAACTGAACATTAAGGGGCAATGTATGCAATTTATTAAGATTCTAGAGTACTAGAACTATTAACAAATGGAATGAAAATATTTTCTCCTTTTCTAAACCCCCCAGGAGTATCATGAATATGAATGTAATCATTATTTCCTCATTTGCCATCTTAGATAAAAAATTAAATTGATCAATGAATGCCTTATATACTGTGCTAACTTTATTTTCAAGAACCCTATTTCACACTTTATTATAAACCAATTAATAAAATATCTTTGATTGACATGATTTTTTTTTACTTGAGATACAAAAATACTAATCGTAAATATGTGAGCCATTCGCAAAACATGTTCGCTTTTTATGTCTTTAACAAAATACTATAAAAGGTCATATCAGATGACTTGACAACTTTTAGAGGCAAAAATAAATGTTCCACTTACACATGGTTTAAAGGTGGAGACTCCAGGAAGACAGAAAACAGAATGAACCAGCAATGGGTCTTTTTCATAAAAAAGCTCCTGTTTTAAAGCCAAAAGCTATAGAATAATATTTATTTGTACTTTAGATTCTCTAATAATACTTTAAATTTACAGCACCGAGGGGGGAAAAAGCTGAAAAGCAACTCTACCTCTTGGGTAGGATGCCTGTATTTGAGTAATTTTGTGTGTACATAATTATTTAGCATTAAACTTTATAAATAAAGCAAAATTTTAAAAACAAATTTAATTTGGGGATTTTGGATTTAGAGAAAAACTACAAAGATATTTCAAAGCATTGTTTTCTATCCCTCATTCATTGTCCCTAATGTCTACATTTTATATTACCTTAGTATATTTATCAAAATGAAGAAATTGAAATTATTATTCTCTAGCCTATAGATTTATTTGGATTTTTCTAATTTTGTCATTCATGTACTTTCTGTTCCTGATTGGACTCCATTTATTAAGTTGTTACGTCTCTTTAGTTTCCTTTACACCCAGGTTTTCCTCAATTTTCATCACCCAACAGTTTTGAGAAGCATTGGTTGAATATTCTGTTGGATGTTCATGATCTGATGCTTTTATCTAACACATTTATCAGCTGTTTTTCCTTGTGATTGAACGAGGGCTATGGGTGATGTAGAAGAACTACCAAAAAGGTGAATTGTCCTCACTACATCTTATTTGTGACACAAAATGTCCAAGGGTGATTTTAACTGTTCACTTTTGCTTAAGGTAGTGTTTACTATTTTCATATTCTATATGGTTAATATTTTTCCTTTTCCCTACTGTCTTCTTTGGAATTAGTCACTAAGCCTCTTAAATTCTCAACATGTTAGTAACAAGGAAAGAAATTAAGCTCTACCTTTTGAAGGAGAGAGTATTTACACATATTCATTGGGATTCTCTAGGGAAGTTTGTTCCTTTATTGATTATTTTTCAGTCACTTATTTATATCAGTATATACTTATATAGGGTATATTCAGTTTATCCTCTGGGTTATAATTTCCTATTACATAATTTGTTCTGTTGAACATATTGCCTAGCTTTGGCCACTGCCCAGCTCCTGTTGGAGTGTCTGTCTTAGGCTGACTCCTGTGTCCCTTTAACAAGCCTCCATCTTTGTTTTGGAGCATTGAAATAATTTTTTGAATTCTTTCTGGCATCACCTAATTTGTTAAAACTGTTAATCCTTTTAACTTTATTCACTACATCACTGCAAATAAATTTGAAAAATCATGTTTTCTGTTTCTTTAGTTATTTAAGCAGTCATTATATTCTATTGTTTCAACAGTTGATTTCTTCTCATTTCTTACACTACATATTTGTTTAAATACATTGTCAAACCTTGGAAATGGCTATTTAGGTATTTAGATCAGTGAAGACCAGTGATGTACATAAAAATTTGGGTTCTTATTTCAGCCCACTTAGAGATCATACTTCTGTGGTAGCAGAATCATGTGACTCATGCTTCCCAAAGGCAGCAGGTAGAAATAATGTCTCCTACACCAACTGGAAGTTTCTTGGAATCTTAGGTTGCAAAGGGAAAAAAGGCTTATCAAGCAGATTATTGTACTTTCTGTGTTCCTAAAAACTGACTCTGACAAAAGGCCTGAAAATTCACTAGAGGTCATAGGCTAGATCCAATAAATCATATATGCTGTCACAATCTCACATGTTTTTGGAATAATCTCATACATTTGCTGAAGTTTCATTAGCAGAAAGTTTTGTTTCTGCTAAAGATTCTGAAGCATTTTGGACAATAACAATGCACTCCTTGCATTTTTATTCTTTCTTTGTAGGGAAAGGAGGAAAGTGGTATGAATTATTCTTGATAAAAGCAGGAGGGAAAAACAGCATAATCTATAATTATTTTACATTTAATGTCTTTTTTCTAAATTTTGCTGCAAATGTTATTGTACACAATCGTCCTCATTTTTCCTGTGTTACCTACTTATTCCATTGTTTTGACAATCTAATTGAAAAAGAACTCAGCTTTCTCTGCCTGGCAGCAAAAGTCAAGGTACCATCCTCCTCTGAAAACTACCACTGATACGAACTCCTGTCTCGTTCCTGGAGGTTGGAGAAATTAGAGCTGAAGTACTGCCCATCATCATCATTATGGGAGTCAGGGAAACAGGATGTATGAGAGGATTGGAGAAGAGAACACGTGTCTCACTAAGAAACAGCTCCATCTGGCTTATATAAATAGCTTACAGAAAACAATAAGTATTAAATTTAGTCATCTAAACTCCCAGTATTTTTGCAGAGGGAAGCACCATTCCTTCAGACCCAAGAGGCCCAGTGGGCCTGGGCAGAATGCTCTTGGAGGAGGCTCAGTGCTACTCTGAGTTCCATGCCTGACAATTTACCAGCTCTGTGCTTTCCAAACTTTGTTAGTTTGTGCTTTTAAATATAGACAGTGTAAAACACTAGGTAGTTACTCTTCATCATAAATATAAATATTTTAAGAGCCTTAATTATGGTATATTGTAATTATTGACTTCATCAAATGAAGCTCTGTTAATACTCATTTAAATGCATCAAATAAAGTATAAATAGCATTACATTTTAATACCCATCTTCTTTTCTAAAAAATAAATAAAAGCCAATGAAAAGGTCTCAAAAGTTGGAAATTTTATGCCATTCTTTTTAGTCCCTCAATTTTATTCACTTTCTTTTCTTACATATACTTTTTATCTTAATACATTTTATTATCTTATTTGTTTGAGGTCTTTTGTCAATAACATAATTTGTTACTATAAAACATATAGACATTTATATAATGTTTCATATTTAAATTTTCAGTGAGATCACATATATTAAAATGTATTTTGCAGAATGAGACACATTCACAAATGTTAACACACAATTTATTATACTGGATTAAATATATCAATATGCTGATAAATATGAAGCATGAAGAGGAAAATGGTTTTGGAAGTACATGTCTTCATTTGAATTTTCTTTTAAAAATTGGCTTATGTACCATATCAAATGTAATTTTCATTTTTATGGATTTATTTTCTGAGAAACACTTCACCAAAGCAAGTAGCTAGGAAAGGAGAAGACCTGTGCTGTAGTTATACAATAGTTTAAAAAGTTTTAAATAACAGTGTTGCTAATATATTTGAATTTCTATCATATCCTTACTAAAATTAAAAAATAAATTATAATTGATCATTAGACATTTGAATTAAATCATCATTTTTCTTGAAAATTAATAACCAGCAAACACCTGACTTCTAAAGAGGTCTTTTTACCTTGCAATTAAAGCAAAGAGTTACTTTCTTATGACTGAAACCTGTATTTTGAGTGGTCGTGTATCTTGCCCTTTAAAGTTCTGAGATAATAAGGTAGAGCAATGTAGTAGGAATTATCAAAAATGCGCTATTTTGAAAGAAAGTTTCAAATGTGGCCCCTCCTCATCAGCAACAAAGATTGATACATTCCACAAAACAGTACATAGAGAAGAAATCAAATTCCTTAAAAGTACTCATATTCTTGTGTTCCCTGGAAAGTATTTTTTAGAATTGTTTTTCTTTTTTTATACATGTTTGCAATTCCTAAACATTACATTCGCTGTGCAGAGTTAGTATATGTACATAACAAATCTTAATTTTCTTACTTCTCTTTTCCATTCCCTCTCTTCTCCCTTTATACCTTAAATAATTATCAAACATCTACTTTTGCAATTAAACATGTATCATGTCCTGAATCAATGTGATACTTACACAATATGGTAGAAGTAATTGAGTTACATATTATTTTAATTGATAAGACCAATAATTTGAAATTGGTTCGACTTTTTAAATTTTTAATGAAGAAAAAAAAGAAAGACAACAACGAAGCCAAGTTTCAAAACAGGTTAGTGAGGCCATTGCAATAGTTGATACATTGTGTATTGTCTTTGTAGCTGTTGTTCAGAGAAGACATAGGAACAGTATCTTATCCAAACAATGTTAGCAAAACACTTGCTTTCAAGGATCGAAGAGAAGCTATTTGAATCACTATCTTAACTATTTTGCATAAGCATATATATTTTACTTTTCTCTTTCTTCCTTTCCCCATTACCCCATAACAGTTTTTCTTTTCTTCAATTAACAATATCTATTATATATTTTCATTCTCTTTACTTGGTCAGTTTTTCACACTAGTGAGACGACACAATGTTTATACATATTGGCCTGATTAAGTTCATTACGAGTATGATCTTTAGACCTATATGGTCTCAAGCATATCCTTCTTTATGGCTGAATAATACTCTATTATATTTTTTAAAAGCACATCTTTTTTATCCATTCCTTGGTTGATGGGCACCTGGGTTCTTTCCAAGATTTAGCTATTACAAATTGTGCTGCTATGAACATGAGTACACATATATCGCTATGGTATGATGTTTTTGAGTTTTCTGGGAAGATACCTATCAGGGGAATGGTTGGTTCAAATGTGACCTCTGACCTGAGTTTTTCAAGGAATCTCCACACAGATTCCCATAGTGGTTGCACTAACTTAAATTTCCACCAATAGTGGAGAAGGTTTTTTTAGAAACTGAAAGCTACAGCCATGGTCTTGGAATACAAAGAAGACGATGTAGTTTACAATAAGCCCAAGGGCCTTGCTGAGCTCTGGTTTCCTCATCTATGGGATGGGAATATTGATGCTTCACTCCAAGTCTTTTGTAATAATTACATGACATTAAGGAGATGAAAACTTCACATTACCTGGCAAAGTAGACTCAATTTTTTCCACTCATCTGCTTTCCCTTTTTATAATGGAAAATGCAAAGAATAAAGTATTTAAAAAACGCTTTATGCTCCAAATTGCTAGTACTACTTGATGGAATAGCTTTCAAAAAATTCAAAAGTTTATGCAAATCAGTGCAGAAGGAAACCCAAGCATGGTGAGGTATGTTTCTGTTCCTCACATTATGTGAGGCTGAGACAGAAAGATCAAAAGTTCAAATCCAGCCTGGGCAGTTTAGCCACCTATTGAGACATTGTCTCAAAATAACAAAATAAAAATAAAATAAAATAATAAAAATGGACTGAGGGTGTAGTTTTGTGGGAAGGCCCTAAAGAGAGGTCTATTGTCAATTCCTTAAAAAAAATACTTTCCCTCATAAACTACAAGTTGATGATTACATTAAATTTAAAGATAAATTAGTACTTACTGAGAAAAGTTCCACTTAAGAATTTCTTGGTGTAGTAATCTAGTCAAAACATACACTGTAGCAGGACATGATGTCTCAAGCCTGTAATCGCAGCACTTGGGAGGCGGAGGCAGGAGAAACACTGTGAGTTCCAGGCCAGGCCAAGCTACACAGAGTTCAAAGCCAGTCTGAACTGCAGACAGAGACTTTGTCTCGGAAAACAGAGCAAAGCCAAAAAAGCCACAAAAGGAAACAAAAACATAGCTGGTAAAGATTTTTGAAAAATGAAATTACACCAATTAAAAATTCAATATATATTTATGTATGAACTTCCCTTCATTCATAAAGAAAAATCAGTGGTTTTCATCTTTAATTTTAGAAATTGATTATCACTTCTTTTGTTAAATTTTTAAAAAGGTATTTTTAATGGAAGAAGTGCACTGACCTTATGGTAATATGATTAGTGATCACATGCAAAATTGATAATGGAACTGGACCATATTTGAAAGGGAAAAAAAACCCGTAAGTTATTATGCTAGAAAAACAGAAATAAAGAAAAGCTCTCTTAGGTAAACCAGGACTTGTGTTGTTTCTAATCATGAGAAACAAAAGGTATGTCTACCTTTAAGGAGGTTTTAATCTGTTTGGAAAGACAATGCACATACTTTTTGCATATTTTACTTAGGAGGTTCACATAAAACAAATCAGCTCTAAAGGAATTTACCACGTGAGGTAAGTCACCTGGGCTGACGGGTTAGAGGTGACTCTGTGTAGGTAAAACACTTGGAAACTACGGGAGGATGGCCTGACACTAACGTGTTGTGTCACACATGCAAAAATACTGCTTCATTTGTTCCATATAATGTCATTTGGGTTGAGAAATAAATCAGTTTCAAACATAAGAAAACCTAAATTTAAGAAAGTAGAAAGCTTGTCTGAGAACAGGATGATTATTCTAACCAAAAATGAGAAATCCATCCCATTCCATGGGTCCCTTCTTTGCATCATTTTCTTCCAGCATTCATTGGTTCATTTATTCAACAGTGTATCAAAGACTAACTACCAGAATGCTTTAATTTGCCTAGTAAGGTGCCCAGACTCTTGAAAAATCATTATAAAATATGCAGTATGGATCCTTTAGAAACTTTAAATTTGGTGGGAGAAGCATCAAGTAACAATACATAGTTAACTAGCAAGATAATTGCAATGTATTAAATAGGTGTTAATGATTGACTTAACATAAGTGATTCCATGTGAGTTAATGTGAAAGGTATTTTATGGCTATGACGGTGTTCCACTAGTAAAAGAAAAATGCTGAAAGCTTTCAAAGGAGAAGGACCAGGATTTGCAAAGGAAAGCAATGGTATGAAATAACTGGAAAATATGGAAGAATGTATTTCAGACACAGGAGGTAACTGCAACATATAGATTTTGGTATATTATACACATTTCCAACATGAAATTGGTAAAAATGCTTAATCTAATCAACACTGTGTTCCTATAAAACCAAGTAAAATCGGAGCATTCTTTTCTGGGTAAAAGACAGGAAATGGAAAGTCATTTTCATACTTTTGGTAGTATATTTTGACACCTTTCTTTAGAATGCCAAATATCTGTGCCAGATTATTTTAAATCGTCAAAAATTTTCATTCTCAGCCTCATTGACTCAATTTATCATGAGACTATTTTAGGTATTAACTTGAAGAAAAAACACTACTCATTAAATATTATTTCATAATAATATTTCATAATAATATTTAATGAGATCATGAAATAATATTTAATGAGATCATGGCATGTGTCAAATATGTGAAGGGAAAATGATGTGTTTATTTCATTTGCTTCAGATAGATTACTAAAAACCTCAAGATGTACCCAAGTAACTTAAAATACAAGCACTAGAGAGTCTAATTCTAGCCATGTCAAACACATGAATTTTTACAGAAGTCAAGTGAAAATGAAAACTGAAAGAATGACTAAATTACAGTTTCTTAAAAATGGGAAAAATAAAAAATCCTGAAGCCAGACATTTGTCTTTAACAGACTCCCAGAAATCATCTATTACAATCTTCTGCCTCTGGGAATAATTACTCATAAGATTTCTAAAATGGTTATCATCTTAGATTTTAAAAAATACCAAACAGTCTGTGATCTTATATTCTGCCAATATAAAAATTCAGTTCAAATTTTATATGTCAGAGGATAACTATTGTGAGATGTAGTCTGCTTTGAGATGAGTAATTGACACAGTCTGTCTTTCATTCATTTGTAAGTAGTGAAAACAAGGCTTAAAAATTTTCTAGAGTGATAAAAATTTAAGAGTTTAAAGAATCCACTGAAAAGGCTACTTGTTTTCTGTTAGATTCTGATAAATTCTCAGTGGGAAAAGAGATAATGGAAGAAAATCAAGAAGGAGAAAGAGGAAGAGATGGGAGGAAGGAGAGAGGAAAAAGATGTCACTGTAATTTGCACCATAACACTGTAGGCTAACAAATAATTTTGTCAGCAAGCATTCAGTTATAAGTCATGCCAGATGGAGCGAAATTTGCAGCCCAGATGGACAATACATTCTACTGAATCCATATGGATGTCATATGAAAACCAGCTAAGCATATATTGCTAGCTAGATTCCCTCTCTCACTCGCTTTCTCTCTTCTCTCTCTCTCTCTCTCTCTCTCTCTCTCTCTCTCTCTCTCTCTCTCTCTCTCTCTCTCTCTCTCCATATTTATCAACTGCTATCTCTATCTGTATCTTTAACTTTACATCACAAGTTCAAAAGGTGAAGTGAAGGTGGTCCTATGCAGAAAACTAAAACCCAGAATTCACTTTTACAACTCGCCAGTTGCATTGGTTGTACAGAGGGCTGTAGGGTTCCCTATTTCACCTATGCATGTATTTAACCCTTTCATATGTTTAATCAATGAAGAATTACATGTGTAAGAAGCTGAAATGGAAGCTAATAAGCAGAGAGTGGGATAGATTGTACATTTTGTACCCTGAAAATGAAAAACTCCATTCAATAGAGGACATCGATTTTAGCAGGGAAATCATGGGATAAGAGAATTCAAAGAAAAAGAAACGTCTAATATCTCACAGATTTACTCCTGGGAATTAGAATTTTTTACTTAACTAATCATTTACTGAACATGTTCTAAATAAACTAACATTTTCTTTTGAATACACTGGAATCTCTCAAGATCCATAGGTGGAAAAAATACAATATATTGATACCAAAACATAAAAACTCCCATTTATATCAAGAAAGAATATTAAAACTGGCATTAATTCATTTCTTAGTGATAAATATTTAAAAATAATCTCAGAAACAATATATGTGTGAATTCATGTCCATATATACATGTGTGAATATGTATGAACATACAATTCTACACATATATTCAGTCTTCAAAACTCAAATCACTCAAAAAATACTCAAAAAATTAAATATTTTACCACATTCTATTTCTTCTTAATTCTTACTTTTTCCATTGTGTGAATTATATTTTTCACAAGTATTTACCCTCATTATCATATTCACGGCCCATGAATATCTATATGCTTAAATTACAAATATTAACTTATATAAAATTCATAATTAAGAATTTTAGTTTTGGTATAGTTTTCTCCCTTTTTTCCTTTAACAGACAAATCTAGTTGACTAAATTGATTAGAAGAACAATAACTTTACTGTATTATTAGTTTATGTCATACTCTGAAATATGTCAACGGCCAGGTTTTATACTTATCTTAAAGTTCCAGGGTAATGTTATTTGCTCATTGACTTTCTCAATTTTCAGATGTCTACAAAGTTCAAGGTTTCAAAATAACACCTGAAAGAGTTCCTAGATTATGACTTTTATTAAAATAAGTTATTTCAGCAATGTTGGTCTAGTTTATGAGATATGAACTTCACATAGATTATTACATTAAATTTAAATTTGAATATACTTTCCATGCCTTATTAAATGTTAAATGTCAACTTTTTCGTTTGCTAACAAAATTAGGTTTTAGTGACTAAACAAAATCTTTCTTTGGATAAGCTTAGATTTTCATTTGCTGTGTGGTTTATATGTTCTAAGGTGTTCTGAACAATACTTATGTATCATGGGAAAAACAATTCTTAGTCTCAGTTGCATTTGTTAACATCATAAAATATAATTCCTACCTGAAATGTGAAATGTGATAAGTTACTTCAATGTGTAAAAGTTGTACCTGCTGTATAACTTGTAGTATGTCACCATGAGGACCAACACAATGCAATACGCAGAATAAGCATCTATTTGGAAAATAATTAGATCTTTTTTGGTTGTTTTGGTCCTCTGTTTTTTGGGGTTGGATTTTAATTTATTATTTGACTCGCTGAATAATGCTGAGAATTAAAAACTACTTTATCTTAGAGAGGGTATATCTAACATTTAAACTTTGAACTGAATGCAATACTTTTGGTAACTGAATGAACAAAAGAATGAAAAATACTGACACTTTAACTATCAACCCATATTTATTTTATTGAATAATGTTACTCAGTAGTTTAAATTATTTTAAAAAATATTTTGATAGATTTTTTTAGGTATAGAGACACACTGCTTTGCCTATTTCCACACATTCATGCACCCAAATGTCCACATATGTGCTCATCTTCCTGCATCCGTTCACAAAGTATTAGGAAAAATATCACATTAAATAAAAAATAATTTAAAAAAACTACGTTCCAAGCAAAACAGAGGTAATTCTCCAGTGACCTCCAACCAGGCCCCTGTGGTCAGCTATGATCTCATCACTAGATTTCTATTAGTCATATAAACAAACAAGTTACACGTATTGGTAGATATCCAAATCTTGAGAACAAAATTTTCACACAGACTGGAAATCAAAAGAATAGAATGAAGTACTGAATGATTGGTGCAAATCTCTAAGAGATCCAATCCGGGGCCCTGGTGTATTCTGACAATAAGACTCCTGCATAGAGGGATGTGTAGGAACACTTGAAGAAGACAAAGAACAAAAGAGTGATTATTTCCCTAAAGTCCTGTGATTTAACATGAATCAAGGTGGCAAGTAGGTGGCAGTGAATATCTGCATCAAATATTACTGAAAGTTCAATTAAAACTAAGACTGAAAACAAGCCATTGGGTTTAGAAATGTATATATTGACTTCAGCAGAGAGGAAAGAAAACTAGCCCAATTTAACACATAATATTAAAAGAAATATCAACAGAAAAAAAATGGATACAGTGTGCATATTAGTCATTTTTCCCATTGCTGGTATGTAATGGTGGGTGTGCCTCATGTCTTCAGTAAGTTCAGTCCACAGCTGATCCAAGACAAAGATGGTATGATAGAAAATCGTGAAGTTGTTCACCCTTAGGCACCCAAGAAGGAGAGGAAAATGGAAGGAACCAAGGGCAATACATTCTTTCAGGTCATGCTCCCAGTGATCCGCCTCTTCCAGTCAGGCCCCTCCTAATCAGCTGTGAACTTATCAGTGGATTAATCTACTGATGATATAGAACCAACCATGATCCAACAGCCTTTCAAAAGCCGCACCTCTGAACACAAGAAACCTTTAGAGGACATTTTACCTCTAAGTCATAAGGCATATTGTTTCAAAGGGAAACAAAATCAGAAAAGTGCTGGCAAGAAAAGGAAAGCAAAAAGAACATGATGTACTGAGGCAAAGGCACTAGGAAAATATGTACATTTGATGGTACAGAATGGAAAGACAAGAATTTGAAGAAAAGTCTCCTTGCAAAAGTGAGCAGAGATAGACTCTAAAGCATAGATTGCTTTTAGAGAGAAGGAGGCTTCCACCTTTGATAACAGGTAGGAAGGCAGAGCGCATGGGTGAACATGCCGGTAATGGTGGGGGGTGGCATTTATGCACTTTTAGGAACTAGAAAGCAGGCTAAAGCAACTAAAGTAAGGTTAGAAGGAGTTTTGGATATTTGAAAAATAAAGAAACTCAACTCTTAGCTGGTGTAACCTCCTTTGTCCACACTAGTATGATGCAGAAATAGCATTTTCCACTTGTTCCATGATATGAGAAGACGGAGCGAGAGTTCTCTTATTCTCACATCTGCTAGTTAATATTTTTGCTTTAAGAAAAAGTTGGTTGTGATACCTTGGTGCTCCATCAAATTCTCTATTTTTTTAAATGTTGATGCCCTCTTCTAAGTCTAGGTTATGTGATTTTTTTTTATTATTATTAGGGAGACTTAATGAGTATATTTTTAAGTCCCATAATTAAAACATAATTTAAAGGTTACAGATCTTTTAAAAAGAATGATGTTAAGCAAAACTTCATTTTGTACATATTAAGACCTAATCATTAAAAATGTCTCAGATCACCACCTCTTACCTGGAAATATGGATACCTAAAAAGACTATGTCCAAGTCAGGATTGTGTAGCATGCTGATTTGAAGGCCATAAAGAGAGAGAATCAAGAGTTTATTATGCTATTATGAGCATATACTAATTTCTTCGGTTTATCTTTTTTGAGGCTAACATTCACCACACATAAAGAAATGAAAGAAACATAAATATTAACATTTCATCACAAATGTAGGCATTCTTATGACAAATGAATGCTGTCTCTTAACATCAAAAGGGTACATATTCAGTGCTTTACACAGCATTACCAACATTGGAAGTTGCAGTCATGCACAATGAATATTAACTTGATTTAACCAATTAGCTACAAATAATTGACTATTTCTTTGAATTCTGATTATACTATTATTAAATCATCAATCCAATATATCAGCTAAAAGCATACACTTTATTTTCAGGTAGACTAAAGACTGCATTCATTTTCTTTTAATTTCTAGATGAATAAAATTTTTGAATTATTTTTCCTCAGCCTCAGTCTTGTTCTCTTAAAAGTGGGGATCAAAATTGTTTTTAACTCACTTGTGTATTGTGAAAACCGAGACAATGTATGGAAGGCCTCTCACTTCACACGGACTCCAAATGCTTTTCTTTTCCTTGAGTAGACTGTGTCAAATTTGCCCCTTGCTCAATTATTTCTCTGCTGCCAAGATTCTTTTTGCACTTTTATTCAGGATCCAGCTCTACTACCCTCTTTCCAGTCCACAGTTAGGAATTTTTTGTTTATATGTATATTGCATGTATCATTGTATCATTGCAGTCATTTTTAAACTATGTGCAGGACATTCTATTAGCACACTGGTATAACTGTCCCCTCGGCTGGACGCTTCAGGATAAACTGCACTATGTGTGTCTTTTCTCTGTTTGATCTCCATGTAGCCTACGAGATCTGTAAATACATGAATCAGACTATTTCATCTTCTTTCAAACATCAAATAATTTCTTACAACAGTTTGAAAGAAGTTCAAATTACTTTCCAAGGCCTATAAAGCCATACCATATGTGACCTTGATCACTCTACACTTTATGCCAGCATGCTACACAAAATGGATACAAAATATCCATATTACATTCCTAGAGGTGCAAGGAATTGATAAAGTGAAGAGTTCTCCAGCACCAGCTGCCAGTTGACTACTACGCTAGGCATTCAGGACGCAGGGTGGGCAATTACCCTTCCTTGTAAAGTTTCCTCTGTAGTAGGAGGAAGTACAGAAACAAAATTAGAAGTAAAATAAAGTGTATGTTAGAAAGTCATTTGTGCAATGGATAAAAGAGCATGTGAAGGGAAAAGGAATGAAGACAAGGAACGAAGGGCCTAGTGAAATGTAATTTTAAAACCCATATTAGGTCTGTTCTTTCTGGGAATTGGAAATTACTGTTACTGTTGTGGCCAGTTCTCTCACCAGCCCACTCCAAGGCTTCCTCCAACAGTAAAGTGTCTAACGAAATGTCAGCATTTCTGAAAAACCCATCTGACGATCCCACTCCCACACTGTAGCTCTCGTGCCTTAGCTTTATTTTCTTTATTGCATTTTCACTGCATGCATATTCATGCATATTTATAATAGGTGAATAAATATATGAATGTGTATATATATAATAAATGTGTGTGTGTGTGTGTGTGTGGTGTATACTTCCATGAGGAAATAGTTTTTTCTATTTTATTCATTTTGTATTCTCATTATTTAGGACAATAAAGTTATCGAGTTAGCATAAAGTTAGCAAAAAATTATCAGTAAATTATCATTATATAAATGAATGCCAATAATA
Source organism: Hydrochoerus hydrochaeris (assembly GCA_004027455.1). NCBI lineage: Eukaryota > Metazoa > Chordata > Mammalia > Rodentia > Hydrochaeridae > Hydrochoerus > Hydrochoerus hydrochaeris. The sequence goes on along the minus strand of PVLA01000825.1, from coordinate 423,665 downwards.
TTTTATACTAATGATTATGAAATTCATGGGAGAGAGCAGTGAAAGCTGAAATGTTAAAATCCACATGGTGCTTCTCAATAATTGAGAAGATTTTTAATATTTACTTACATATTTTGCTTTTTTTTTTTTTTTGTACCAGGGATTGAACTCATGGCCTCACACTTAGAGGCAGGCACCAGCTGAGCTAAATCCTTGGCCCCGTATTTTTCTCTTAAAAACAAAGACATTTTTTATGGGGATAATAATGGCCTGCCAAAAATGAGATTATTTTAAAATTTGTTAACTGAGCACCTATAATGTCGTAGGCCTTATACTTACCACTAAAAATACAGCAATTCAAAGAATAGACATCGCTTTAAAAATTATTTGTACATATTTGCAGTCCATGCATTTTACAATCACCTCGGGGAGTCCGTAGGTGCACTTAATATCGGTGGATTCTTTCTTTATCTTAATCACACACCCCCTCCCTCTTCCTTGACTCCCCTTTCTCCTCTTCTCATTTGTATTGATATTATTAACCTTAGTTCATGGTTATGGCATATTATGGCCATATTTATTGAGATTATTATGATCATATACATTCTATATTTTCCTTCTACCTGTTTCCCCGTCCCCTACCCTTTACCTCTGAAACTAAACATTAATGAAGTCTAGAGTGAGACATGATTTTTAAAGGCATCCTAAGTTATTTAAAATCCAACATACATTATAAAAATTAGGGCACAAATATTGCCTATGAAAATCATCATGCTACCTCCTTTGGTTTAAACCATCAGCTGTCAAGGGTCTTAAAAACTTGATTGTTAGTCATGTATATTAAGTACTATATACTTCTCCGGCCTTGGAGTAAAGTAAAATGGCCCCCTCCTCCCTGAAAGCATGCCAGGAGCACTTGAGTCACTAAAAGCAACTTTTATTCTTAGAAGATCTGCTTCTGAACACAGTAACACTTAAGAGGTTAGTGAAAGTGACATGGGAAGTGTGGATAACCACGCTGGATGGGAGCAGACATATAGCTTTCTAGTCCTAAATGGTCACAGGAATTGACATGAGCAGCCTATTAAAATGCTACAAGATTTACTCATCAGCTTCTTTTTTACCCCTTAAGTTAGTATCTGGATATGATCTGATTTTGAAAATAAGCCCATTGCACCGTGAATGGCTCTCATTAATAGGATTACTTGATTTCAATCTATTGAAAAATATTTTAAGAGTGTGTTTCCTTCTACTTAGATAAACAAAACATAATTTTTCTAGCATAAGAAATTTGAATAAAATCTATATTTCTAATTAAATTTTAAATATATTTTTCTGGCCACTATAGAATGTCCCCTATGAAGGTGAAATATAAAAAAAATTGGAAAATCTATATTTTTTTAGTATGCAGCTGTTAAGATACAATGTTCATTAGATTATATATCATTTACCTTATGACTGCAAGAATAATAAGCCTATCCATCTTGAAAGAAAACTGCCTCTACAAGAGATAAATTGATTAAGTTCTGTCTATTGTACTATCTCTAAATTAGCAGTGAAAAACTGCTTTAACACTTGTGGAAGAAATGCAAGGAGCTTACATCTATACATGTGCTAGAAGACAGGAGCAGAGGACAGAATCAGGCAGCAATGGAACTAGGTGATCAAAGAATTGCAAAAGGGAATCTACAGTATAAATTGAAGTATAAAGCTTCAAGAAAATGGAGTGCAGAAGCAGAAAGAAAAGGTATAAACAAAGGAATTAAGGTGTGTTTTTACTTTGAGGCAAGCTCTCATTAAATTACTAAATTGGTCAGGCTGTTCTTGAACTTGTGATCCTCCTTCCTGCCTCAGCCTCCCTGAGTACTAGGATTACAGGCATGCTCCACCACACTCATCTCAAAATGCACTTTAAATAATATTGTATTTGGAAGCCAGGGACATAAGGTTTAAAGAAGAGGAATTATTTTGAGATAGAAGTAAAGTAACTGGAAAACTACTGACTCAGCTAGTTTCTTAGTTCATTGAAAGAAAAGTTTGTGCTAATACTGTTTATGAACAGTATTTCATGCCTATATCTTATACTCTGAACAATTATTATAAATATAACAATACATAATATATTAATGATTGTTACTGTTGTACTAGTCTATTTTGAAACTCTGTTTTATTATTTTTAAATTTTTTATTTAAAATAAAAGAGGGAATCTGAAGTTTATTTAGAGACCTGAGAGTTTCAGAATGTACTCAAATAGTGAAAGTAGAGAAGCTAAAGTGTATGCAATGAATTTAAGAAAATGACCAAAAGGAATAAGTGTCATAAGCAAAACAAATTGGTATTAATACAAGTTCATTAAAACAACAAGTGCCTTTGTATTTTTCATTGTCTAAAATTATGTATCATAAACCTCAACCATCTGCTACAAAAGAACTAGGGTGTTATTTTTTCTCCATAAAAAATAAAAAATATATAACTACTCTATAAATACAAGCAGTTGAATTATACATCAAAGATATGAGATACCCTCACTGCAGACTACAGATATAGTATATTCGTGATTATAACATGGAAATGTGGGTAAAATTCCTAAAACCAGCTATTTTAAAGGTGAGTAAATATCATAAGGATTGATGACTCTATATAAGTCTCTGTACACTATGTTATACCAATTCAGTACACTTGAAAAAAACAGACATGGAATTGAATTAATATTTCCCCCCATGAGAATAATAGATGTTCTACATATGAAAGAATTCAAATTTTTCTCATTGGTGTAACATCAATATTTAGATCAATCCATCATGTAAAGTAACAACTGGGTGGGTATTTGTGCCATGAAGTAGTTTGCACAGACAAGACAAAGCAACAACATTCCTGACCAGTCAGGGAAAATGTTCACTTTAAACAAGTTATTTTGCATAGTTGAATTACAGGCTTGCATAGGAAGGAGATTTTAAAATATATATTTACTTTTTAAGGAAAAATAGCGTTAGTTATCCCTAATTATAGATAACACACTGTAGCTTTTGGTGAAAATAGAAATAACAAGCACATGGTGATACACAGGAGATAAAGAATTGATTTTCATAATCTCATGTAGCTGATAATCAATGGAGGAGATTAGAGAAAGAGAAGAAAACCTTAAAACATGCTTAGACATTATATTTTTCCCATTCAAAATTTGGTCAAAAGAGGTTAAAAGGAAACAAGAGTTCAAGCAACAAAACCATAAGTAGTTAAAATTCATTTTTCAAGAGCCTGAAAGAGATATTTATAACTTTTGTAACTTTCTTTTTCAAATTATCTTTGAATTGCTAAAAGGAACTCTATATTTGTTTTAGTGTGACTAATATGTGAAAGAAAATAAAAACTCATCCCTAATGTCAGTTTATCAGAGTAATAATCCTTGATATTTTAACTATCATATAACATAAAATATGTGTTCATAAAGTAATTATTTTTAATATCAGCGCACTGAGCTACACTGAGCTATCTCCCTCTCCTTTTATACTGTCAATTTGCTTATAATTCAGCTTGAAATCAAATATCTGTGTCTCTTACATCAGAATTATTTGTTTATTTTATCATCCTCAATTCATTTCATTTCTTTTAGAGTTAAGGACCAGTATTAATGATAGTAGCTTATCATTAATATTTGTTATCTTATCAAAATATTGTTTAAGAATTAAACAGTATTTATAGAGCAGTTATAAAGATTCATAATTTTTGTATTGTTGCAGAGGAGCATAGGACCAGGATTAGCAACTGTGATGCAATAACACGCACAACTTAAACAAAATTTAAACAAGGTTATTTTAAAATTTTTACTTTAACTTAGATAAATCAGGGCAGGAAAACCTTTAAGTAGAAATTATTATGTGCTAGCTAAAGAAATCATGCTTTTCAGTTTGAAGTCTATTTTGAATAAAGAAGTGTTAACCACATCATTTTCCACCAAAGATGTGATGAAAGTCTGTGATACCAAGTTTAAAAAGGCAAATTTAACTTAGTACACTTTTATGTGCTACACACAAGGGAGCTGCATTTGGGCAACATTCACATATCACACAACTGCAAAGAAAGAAAGAAAGAAAGAAAGAAAGAAAGAAAGAAAGAAAGAAAGAAAGAAAGAAAGAAAGAAAGAAAGAAAGAAAGAAAGAAAGAAAGAGAGAGAAAGAAAGAGAGAAAGAAAGAAAGAAAGAAAGAAAGAAAGAAAGAAAGAAAGAAAGAAAGAAAGAGAAAGAGAGAAAGATGCTTAACAAAAATAATTTTCACTCTTTTCTTGACCCAAGCATTATGCCAATAATCCTTCATAATGAGTCTTGTTATACTATTTTGTCCTGATCTGTTGATGCAAACAATCTGTCTTTCTCTTGACAAGGGAAGCTATTTCATGTGAAAGAGTGAATAGTAAGGTGTAGGTACAAAGAAAGGGATAAGCATTTTTTGAAAGAGAATCTTCATATATGCAAATACTATGAAAATGTGTTCTTCTTGCAGCAGTTGGCAGCTGTACACAGCCTGGTGTATATAACCCAGAAATTTTCAAACACAGATCATGTGCAGCAAATGCACGGTTGCTAATTCCTATATGTCCCATTCCTGAATTATTATCTTCCTGGATTCAGTGGCAGGCTAGTCCCATATTTTGTTTATTACTTCAGTGTTTCCACTGGTTCACAGTTTTATATGTATGAAGGCATGGCCCTGATTTTAATAAAAGATCTTGAAGGTTATTTCTTCCAAATTTTACCATAGACAGCAACTAGATTTTAGAAAACCACCTACTTCTTTACAACTTTTTTTCAATTTTTTATAGTGAAAGTATTTCCAAAGTATATGTTATATAAATGAAAATATTTGCCTATTTTAAACATGGTATCAGTTGGCAAAGTGTTTAAATTATAGTATTATTTTTCCAAAATAGTCTGTCCAATGGGAACAAATAGGCAAATTTTATGTAGAATGAAATTAACTCACCTATTTCAGCATACTACTAATGAGGCTCCCATGCTGCACATACAAATTAGCAGGGTTTACTTTCTTGAGTGGCACAAGATTTTACCTTAGTCTTTCCATTGCTTTGCAAAGAGCTGTCCTAAGGCACAGGGTGACTTAGTTAGAAAATGTATTTCTTAAAAAAAATGCATAACTATATAGGAAACATCACTACAATCTCTAAAACTAAACTCTGACTGAGTGTGATATGAAAGAATGTAAGTTTCTATGTAGGACCAAAGTATGGAGTCATCCAATTCAAACAGAAGTAACATTGTGAATATGAATATTCAAGAAACTGATTAAACTCTATTATTCTTATAGGACCTCTCTCCATGAGGAAATTTTATGAGAATATACAATATATGTAATCCCCTGACTTAGAAGCAGTTGGCTTGAGTCGAACCCTAAACTTGCTGTTCTGTACAATATCTGTGTGTCTCTGAGCAAGTTAATTTTTAAACTCAGTTCTTATGGCTGTTACCTGGCTATTACAGTCATGCCCAAGAGGATACTTAAGATGATTTTATCTGTACATTTTACTTGATAATTGCATGATAAGTAATTTAATAAAGTATTTATTAAGTTGATTTCTACATCATTTCTCATATTCTGGGTTTCACCATCTTATACTTTTAACCCCCATAATGATTTTACATATGCTATGCCTCAGGTATCTGTCATAAAAAGAAAATGATATATAAAGCTAACAAGGAGACAGGAACAATCATCACTACCAACCACTGTTAGATTTCTCTGTCTCTCTCTCTCTCTCTCTCTCTCTCTCTCTCTCTCACACACACACACACACACACACACACACACACACGTTTCCAGAGCAGGACACATAAAGCTTGTGTTTGTTATTCTAAGTTTGATTCAGAGGTCAAGTTATCAACTCATACTATTATCATTGACAAGTGTGTAAATTTACTTTACACATTCTTCTTAAATACTGGAACATTAAATGGATAGAGGACTCAGATATAAAGAAGTGAAGAGGCTTGTGTTTTAAAGTTACCACACCACAAATTATTCTTCCCCATGAATTTAAAACAATAACACTCTTAGAACTATTTTCAAGCCTCTCTAGTGTATTATCAAAGAGATACTTTCAAATTACAAAATCTCAGCTTTTAAGGGCAGATTATATAATCTGTGGTCCAACCTCCAGACATAATTATATAAAATGATTTATTCAATGTTATAATTGATTGTATTCTTATTAAATTTAAAATGGCCAACTCTTGAAAACAAAAGCATGTAATGCAATAAGAACAATTTGTGATGTAAATAGAATCGCTCTCTTGGGAAGTCTGAGTCACCCTGCAGCATGCTGGCAGGACGGAGGAGGGGCACAATACTGGAAACAGTAATGAAATTAATAAAACTAGAATTGCGGGCTGAACATGATGTTCTTGGCAGGAATTAAGGTGATGCTATCATAAAGGACACCTGCTTCCAGAAATTCAGTTAGAGGACTCTGCCACGTTATTTCCCTAGTAACAGAAGTTAAAGTGCATTTTAGATGAAGTGCTCTATTTTAGGGGTTGTCGTAATTGGAGGTTGGAGAGGGCAGGATTTTTGAAGTACGCAGTATAATGTTCTAAACATCTTATTTTCTTTCATGAGGAATGTAATCATTTTTATACTTCATTACACGGAGTTACAGGAAAATACACCAATTAGTAATCAGCCTACTTTTACCTATCAAAAATATTTTAATGCATAAGGGACCCTTTTCAACTTAGGTCTTCTCTGATGTGTTTGAAAAGAAGCAATGGCAATCTTGGTGATCTTGCAAACGTCATCAAAATTCATGCCATTTTTTAATAACTGTGAGTCACTTTGATCAATGACAGACTGTCATTTCCCAGGACGGTATTGATGCCGCATTACAATTGTTTTTGCAAGACACCACCGGAAGTGGTCACACATGGGCTGCATCTTTAGATAGCTGTTAATGCCACTCAACAAAGATACTGTAGAGTTCAATTTTTCTTGTTTTTTCTCCAATTAAGAAAACAATTAATTAAACCAAACTATCGAATATATTTGGGTAAAAGGTGTAATGAATAATTATGTCATAAGCAGTAACTATGGATCAAGGTTATTGAACAGCGCTTACGCTAACCGCGCGCGTTTCCCACGCGATTTGAATTGTTTTCATAGGTTGCCCCCTTGTGGCCATTTGTGATCCTACTAACAACGACCGAAAGATGCTTTCAGTTCTTGTTTTCCATCTAGTAAATATTTTGAGTACTTACAACTAAATATTACCTTAAAATTTACTTTATAACATGTAAAGGCGAAAACTCCAAGAACATTCTTCAATGTGAACTATAAGCAAATTTTAATTTCTATAAATTCCATATATGACCTCGCATTTGCCAAGCAGGCACTTAATGCTGCTGAGCTAAACCCCCGGCCCATATATTAGGTTTAAATAATGGACATTCTTTGATTCATACAACTAATGTAATTATTAAATTTCATGAAATTACAATCTACTGATACAGATTTATATATATACACACAATTAGATAGAAATATTAATTTTAAAGTATAATACAAATATTCAATTTTTTTTGGTTATCTAACATAATTGGCTGAGCACTTCTTAAACATAGTTTAAGAAATAATACCAACACAATCAGGGAATCAAATCATGAAAAATTAATTGATGATAAGCTACTTATTTAAGCTGTTTTAGTTCCATTATTTTCATTTGTAAAATGAGAAGTTTGAGCCAGATGATCTTCATAAATATCCATTTCAGATTGTACTTATTCCTAATTAGTAACAGCTAACAGAAATCCTTTAAAAAAACTTTACTGTCTCCATCTGATTTGTGAAATACAAGTCAAGATACATCAACCTGAACCTTTTTATTTAAGCTTCTGCCTCCTGTAGGCTGCTGTAACAGCTGTTTTTAGGGCAACAGATTCAAAGTATGTGATACACACGATGTCCTGTCATTTTCTATCCTCGTAAAGCAAGCGATGGACCAGAACCAAGAGAATGGAGGAAAAAAGACCACAGGCAGAGGGATGCTGGGCAGGCTCCCTCGGACAAACTAAATCAGCTGACCTTTCTACCTCATCCAGAAGGGATATATGCCGAAAAGAAAATGTACAACAAGCTTTGCGGCTACAATCACAATAAGGAGTAGACACAGATGGGCATACAAGCATTAAGCATTATAAGCAGTAGATTTGCCTGACTTTTATGTGTCAGTTTTATTAGTGTACTGATTTACAATATAATAATAAACTTTAACAAATTTAGTTTTCATTGAATATGCTTCCATAAGACAATTTACCTAGTTTAATTCTGAGTCATTTAAAGTATTATTTTAGATGAAAACCCTTAAAATGAAACACAACTGATTAGTCTGTATTACATTTATTTAGTAACTTACTTCATAGTACATTTTATTGACCTCTGAACCTCTTAATTTGAGGGGTGCTAGACATTCCATCTTTAAACATCATATAGTAACTACTACCTTCTATGCTCCAGGTTAGGAGTTTCAGGATTCTGATTGTTAGGATTCTGATTAATCACTATTGTCAGGTTTCTAATGAATGAGTAAAAAAACTTAGAGAAAATGTACTCTATAGTTTGTAAAACCATCAACAAAACAGAGGAAGCTGACTTGGAAAACGTATAGGAAGATGGGAGGTTTAGGTGGAACTGAGACCACACTCCACAATAAAATTTCGCAGCAGCAGTGATCAGAGGGGGGCACTCACAGGGGAGGACAGGGACAGAAAACAGTGCCACTGGATTCGCAGTTTCCAGCAACCTGCAGTTGTGCCCATGAGGACCTAAATCATTGCTGCCCATGGGACACACCTGTTGCTACTGGGGAGCCACTAGAGACAACTCCTGCAGTAGGAAGAATTACGGTTTCCCATGGTCTGAAACCTGTAAATATGTTACTTTACATGGCAAGAGAAGTTTATAGATGTGATTAAGGATCTTGGCATGGAAAGATTACCCTACATAAGCCAGTAGCCTCAATGCAATACAAACGTCTTTATAAAGGTCCATTTAGTTGGACATGATGGCACATATCTGTAATCCCAGAGCTCAGGAGACTGAGGCAGGATTGCCATGAGTTCAAAGACAGCCTGAATTATCTAGAAAAAAGGAAAACTCAGAACACAAGTCTTTCCTCCTTCTATAATTATTTTCTGCCAATGAATTTAGGATGTGAAGCTCATGAATTGTAACACTGGTGCCGTCTTAACCAAGTTGCAACTCATTTGCTGCACCGTCAACTGTCCAACATCATGCTTTTGCAAATGAGCAAAGCACTGCTTTATTGTAGCTCCAAAATATTAAGCCCTAAGGAACAGTGTTAGAGTATAAGACCTTTATTTCCAGAAAATTTGCTTTCCAATTCTGGCTCTGACCTACTCAGGTTAAAATCTCCAAATAACCTCTCCATGTGAAAGTGGTAACAAGCATAGCATTTACCTTGTAAGTTAGCATTCAATATAGTGGCCTCACATTAGACTTCCTTAAATTAAGTGATTTGACACTTCCACTGGCACACAGGAACTGTCTCAGTTATTAATAACAGTAATGTTTAAAAACAAATCAAACTGTATGGAGTAGGCAGCATTTGTTTCCATTCTTGGAGGTATATACATATATTCACTTAAAATATAGAAGGTATTCTTAAAATGTAGCAGGAATTCACTTAAAAAATAGTAGGCATTCTAAAATTTCTTATAAAAATACAAATCTAGAAAATATTCATTAACAAAATGATGAGAACTGATTTGTGTGGTTTTTTGTGTTGGTTTGGTTTGGTTTTATTTTTTGAGACAGTGTTTTGCTAGAGTTCAGTCTGGCCTTGAATGCATATGTAGCCCAAACTGGTTTTGAAATCACAGTGATCTCTTTCTCGTGTTGGGATTGCAGGTATGCCCCAGTGCACATGGCTTGTATTTTCTAATTTCAAGTAATTTGCACAACATGAGATGTTTTCAACATAAAAGCAACATAAGGAAACAAATTGTTTCACAAAATACAACTGTTCATCTTTTTATTACAGCAATGACAATAATTATCCAAAATCATTCCAGAAGTACATGTTTGGCAATGTCAACTTTGTAACATTATTAGATGAAATTTTCCATTTCTTTCAAACATAATCTGTACATGTTACAACATATAATAATTCTACTAATATATAATCTATGTATATGCAATATATATGTATAATATATATTCTCTATGTGCAAATGTATATATTAACACAATATATTATCTCCTATATAAAAGGACTTGAGTATAAATTGTGCTAAACTCAAAATGTAGAAGTGAGGTCAAGTCAATTCAAAAGTTTAATAATACTTTAATGGAAGAGAAAACACTATGTTGAGCTAAAATTCTTTGCTGCTTCATACTTTCTCTCTTTGACTTTCCCTTACTTAATCATTAGATTTCTTTAACTGATGATAGGAATTATATCATATAATTTAATTCTCATTTTCACCCTTTCATTGGGGATTAGAAAGCAAACTGACTAGTTGCAAATTTAATTCCTTTAAATCTGTGCATCAAAGAGAAACATTCCAGGAGGTACAAGCAAGTCATTAACAGTGCCCTGACAGCTTACACCAGTGATGGTGAACCTATGGCATACGTGTTATTCCATTTTTCTTTTAGAATGAAGGATGCTAATGTATGAACTGCTTTTTCTAAACTAAAACCTCAATGCTGGCACTTTGCCATAAAGAAGTGAGTGGGTTTTGGGTTGCAGTTTGGACACTTGATCTATAAATGGTTCTCCTTTACTGACTTACATGGTGATAGAGGCTTTTGTTGCTACACCTTTCTGATGATTCTAATATATCATCAGGGTTCTACAGTCATTCATGCTCATTTGATTAGTGCCACTGGAATCCAAAATGTCGTCTTCACTTAGTTTCTGCATGACTAGGAAACATAATGATTACTTATGCTGCGTGAATTATTCTGTTACAATTATTTAGCATATTATATCCAATATTCATATCCACCCTTTTTTTGTACTTCTATTAATGAGAAAAAAAATGAGACAGAATATTAAAAAACCTGATCGTGATCATATAAGTGGTGAATATGGTATTTGTGCTACCGTTTCTATTTGATCCCCAAAACTGGGACTGTTACTATTTTTATTACAATGCCCTTCAACTTCAGTGGAGTTCTAAAGATAAAGGACACTTTCAAATTTCAAAAACTTGAAAAACTTCTAGAAATTTTCATTTTTATCCAAAAGATAAAACAATAGTCTTTGTGGTGACTTGGAGATGATTAGACTAGAAAAGTTTATTTTCCCTTGAGAAATATTTAATATATCAGATATTGGATCCATGTTCTAGCACTGGGTTAATAAACAAAGGAAAGAAATCTTAATAAACTAAGGATCATAATATGTATATAGATTAAAATTGCATAATTAAATTGAGAATAAATTAAGATAGACAAGATAGGAGAGTAAAGAGCCATAAATTCTCATTAGAATGGCATTTAAGGTAATTTTGTTTTGTGAGAGTGGGAAATGGAGTTGAATAATAGATAGGCTGCTTATACTTTTACTGTGAGTGCAGGAAAATATATGCCATGAATGAAAGAACCAGGTAATTAAGACTTTGCAGTATGCTTTGATAATGTTTGGAGTTGAAAATCTGCTTAAAAGCACTGCCTGTTAAGCTGGTATATTACTTTGTAGTGATTGGAACATATGTTACTTTTTTTTTCTAGTAGTGAGATTTTTGTGCCCTGCTACTCAAAGTATGGGTCTGTAAAAGTTGGAGAGTCCCTTATTTTTAGAAATATTCATTGCCTTTGCAATAGTGAGTTTTGCTCACAGGCTGCTCTGCATAATCTGTTGGTTTGAAGATTGACATCTTTTTGTAGTTGCCAATACGAATTTAGGGCCAAGGCATAAAATTGTGTATTGGGCAAGGGACTTCCTCATTATTTATTTGAATGCTCCTTCTGTAAGTGACTAAATCTATTTTTCACAAAACCAGAATGACTTCTGAAAGTTTATTTTGTGGAAGCAAAAATGTCTAAGCTTTTTCATTTTTACTCTTTAGGGCAAATGGCACATTTCTGTGAACTGTGGAAGTGGCCCCATCCCGCGGTAGCTTCGCTCTTCTGCAGGAATGGCAAGTGTGTCGGCCCCTTCTTAAGGATATTTTCATGTCCTACACATTAGTTTTTAATGGTCAAAATCAGTTCGTTTCCCCAAGGCCAAGTTTTGCATTGACCTCTTGTGGTAAAAAGTGATTTTCCTTCTTTCTAGAAGGAATAATGTAGCACATTATAAAACAATTTTCAGAGGCATTACTGTTACAGTTATTTTTAAGAGGCTCCTAGACAGTATAATAGTTTTTAAAGGTTAGCCACAAGAGTTTTTAAAACCCCAGAGAAGAAACACCTAGGATATTTACCCAAATTTTTAATATTCCTTGTTTTTTCTTTCTAATGTTATGAATTTTCTTTTTTTATCATTTCCCAGAATTATTCCCATGATTACAGCTAATGCACTTTTTAAAATGTTTGTTCTATATATTGTCTTTACCAAATAACAATATATAATAATTTTAATCTTCAGTATATCAGCAATGTCATTAATGTGCAGTATGATGCATTATGTTAAAACATCCTGCTTACATTCTTAGAATTAACACTTGGATTTTGTTGCTGTATAATTACTACAGATTATCTGATGTCAAGCAATGGGAGCAACCTTGAAACATTTGCATTTTATTCTAATGAATTTTGGTTATAAAATGCCTTGAAACTTTGTTCAATATAGGCAATAGTCTTGCTGTTATGGCTTAATCTCAGTGCTCACCTCTACACCTCATGCGCGCTTAGGCAGGTAGGACTTTTCAGAGCCGGCTAGATCTAGGGTGTGTGAATGCGAATTAGGATGTGTGACTATGGATCAAGGGTATGTAATAGAATTAGTCCACTGGTTGGTTCAACATTGTTCTGGACGTGGGAAATGGGAAGCCCCACCTCAGGTGTGCCTGACACCAACTAATAGGTTTGAAGGATAGATGGACTATGACAGGCTAGAGAAAAGGAAGGGTCGCCTGCCTTGTCATGGACTGTTTCTCCTCCACCATGGTCCTTTGTCATGCTGTCCTACCCTGAAGCCAGCTGACTATGGACTGCAACCTCTACAACCTGTGAGCCAAAATAAATCTTTCCTCCTTTAACTTGTGGCTGTCAAGTATTTTGTCCCAGCAAAGAAAAAGTAATTGGAAGACTTCTGATCCCTTGCTTTGATTTTAAAAATAAATATGAAGATATGTCACCCATATATATATATCCTATATATATATATCCTATAAATGCATACCTAAATACATTCATTTTCTATTTAATATTGTCTAAAAAATTAATTATAGGAAATAATCATTTTTAAAAGGTTTTAGAAAGATTGAAGATTATGAAAGATTACAGCAAGGATGTCTTGCCTTTGTTCAGCATCTCCAACCTCAACCAGAAAGACATGAAATGACCTCACAGTTGGTGGGTGAGATCATCTGGAAATGTCTTTGTTCATATGTCTGACAGCTGCTGGTGCAGCCTGTCAGCTGTGACTCCAGCTGTGCTGCTAGCTGGAACAGCCATGCCTGACTTGTTCAGCCTCTTTGAAGGTGCTAATTTGAGCTATCTCCCTGAAAAGTGCCAAGTGGAAGCTATATTATTTTTTTACGACCTAGCCATGAAAGTCACATGGCTTTATTTCTGCCAGTCACAAGCCCTTTTAGATCCTGAAGAGGAAAAACAGACTTCTCATATTGGTAATAGCACCAAAATCACACTTTAAAAATACATGAACTAGGAAATAACACATTATTTTATTTTTTCCCTTTCTTGTTTTCATTTTTTTGAAAATCCAACCTATCACACATACACCGAAAGATTTAGAGTATAGAAAAATCAAAGTTTTATCAGTAGTTTCTTGTACAAAATAACTTTAGCTTCCACCAATTGTCATTTTTTTGTCCTTTATTCTTCCTCCCTGTTTCTTTCAAAAGTGATACTTACTGTTAAATATGAAAAAGAATCTATACATATATAGTAAAGTAACCCTTTATCTGGTTTTCCATTATATCTTTGGAACCTATCTATATCTGTTATCTTCTCTAGAAGGGTATCTCTACACTGCCACCATTTAATAATTCTCAGACACAAATCCAACTGTGATGATCATAACTACTTGAAATTTCAAAAAAAAAATCAGTGAAGATGACACAGGTTATGTGACAATGTCCTGAACATTTAAAGTGAAATTTAATGAGATCCTTTAGAATTATCAACCAACCTCCCTTTATCTAGTACTCTCTCTACACATTTGCTGTCAGGTGACTTATTTCCTAAAAAAAAAAAAAAACTTCCACAGTTTAATTCCTTATGCCTGTATCCCTGCTATTTCCTTTTTCTGGACTGCTCTTTCCTTTCTTATGCTTTGCTTACATTTACCTGGCAAATATGTGGATTCCTTTACACTACTTCAAGATATGGCTATTTCTATGCCCAGATCCCATGGTGTGGAGTCCTTTTCTACAACTATACCTTCTAATACCACATCATAACTTCTGCATTTGCTTCCTTTGCTGATTACCTGTTACACTGTGATTAAGCCTGAGAATCAAGTATGAATCAAGTAGGTAAGTAAGAGCATTTAGGGTATTTATCAGTTTATACCATGTACTTACATGGCAAGAAAGATGTCTGGCCATGATGACTGAGACCAAAGGATCTCTAGTTGCCTGAGAGCTTAAATGCTAATACAGAAAAAAGACAACAGTAGACCTCTCACTTCTCTGCCATCACATATACCATGAGCCGTGTGCAACGATTTGCTCACGTGAAGAGACACAGAGAGTTTCAGACTCTAGGATATATGACATGTTAAGAAAAAGAGCATGGTTCTCCTCAAAAGTCACAAATCCTAAAAGAAACAGGAACAAATGAATTTTGTGGTTTTTCTATGAGTAGTTGTGGGTTTTTTTTTCTTTTTTGCTCACTTTCAGAAAGAGAAGGAAATTGCCAAAGTTTTCTTCGTAGCTCTTGCTTCCACTGTCTTCTCTGTGATTCATGCCACTAGCAATTATGATTCTTCCTTCTCAACCCCATCTAATCAATGTGAACTTTCCCCTTTTATCTACAGTCACTTATTTTCATTTGTAACTGACTTCAATTCCCCTATAACCTTCTCATTTCAACCACTCTTCTTATTACTGTTTTTAACTTGAACATCTACTTATTTAACAGCCTGCCTTTTGTAAGTCTCCTCAGATCCATTAGTTCGTGACTGACACCAATGTCCATCTCCATACGTGGGTACTTCGTCCATGTAATCCCCAGCGAGTTTCACCTCCTAAAGCTCAGCTTCAGGAATCTCATTCCTGGCCACTGCTTCCTTTGCTTTCAGTTTACTTCCTTTGGTGCCACTGCAGCTCTGAATGGGTCAGATATACATGTCCAAAGGTTATCCAAACAGAATACCTTGAAAGACTGATATTGTACGTAAGGGATTTACAGAGGTCTGGTTGAGAGACAGAAGTGCCAGAGTTGTGGTTGTGAAAAGAAAGAAAGTCATTGGGTTTCACATATATTTTGAAGAATGAAATGATGGAAGTTGGTGATGAGAGGATAGTTCAGGAAAAAAGAGGAAAGAAAGATTCAGGAATAATATTACAGATTTTAACTGGAGAATCTGTATATTTGATAGAACTATTGACCAAAATATAGGACACATTAGAAAACATGAGTGTAGCACTGAATTTGTACTTTGAGAAATTACACAACATTCCAAGTAAAGTGCAACTAGATCTCAGAAAAACTCTAGTAGTAAATAATACAAATATCTCTATGTTGAGACAAATGTAGCATTACGGTGATAGTTTACGTAGCTATACTTGTAACCATGAGTGTTGATTTTGTGTTGTTGTTATTTACAAAGAATATGAGTAAATAGTTAAGGATAAGTCCTGTATCAATGTTTAATTAATTACTTGTACCTGCAAAAGATCTGTGTAGGATTGTAATCAATGTTTGTACTTGGTCTCTGTACAAAGATTTAAAGAGATATCTACTTAACATGGTGAATAATACCAATTTTTCCATCCTTGGTGAAACATTTTCACGTGCTAATATACTTTGAAATTTTCTCCTTTCATTCTTATCTTGTTCCCTACCACTTTTCACTTTCTTTGTCAGAGCTCATTATGAGTCAAACACGAAAACCAGCTATCTTGTTCATCACCTAATACCTCTTTCATAGAATAACAAAATAAAAATACAAAAGCAGTAACAACTACCAGATGAATAGTGTAGGAGTATGTTTGACCAGTATCAATCTCCCCACATAGATTTTACCCCTTACAACAGGTTCATCTGGATCAAATTTCCAAATACCATATGTGAGATAAACAACATTCAGCACATGTCTGACAAAATAAAATAGAAACTACAATAGAACATTCACTCCCAAGCCTTGAAATATTCTCAACATATCAAAATACCTCCCACAGCCTAGAAAAATAAAATACAACCACCCACATTCCTTCCCACCTCCAGAATGACTCACATCTATTCTCTTTCAGCACACATACAAATAAATCCACCCAGTCAATGATTTTTGTTTTCCTAAAGTTAGCAATAAAATATATGATGCGGTCACAACAGGTCATACCAATAGGAATCCTGGATATGCTTCATTAAGTTATTTTTGTTTCTTTATTATTTATCTACAGCAGTATATTTTGGACTGAGATGATCAGGCACAGACAGCAGAGGATACATGAAATAATGCTTTGCAAAAGAATAGAATTCTAACAGTTGGTGATGATGGAAATAATTGGAAAAAAATGAGCAGAAACAGTGCCAGAAAAGCAAACAACAACAAAAACCTCATCCTATGCTACACATCTGGTTGACTTTGCCTAATTAGTCACAGGTTAATCTTCTACATTCCCAAATATTTAGGTTTGGTTCTCTCTTCTTTTTCTTGCACAGATTTTTGTTCAAGAGTCCTTGTATCCTCAGGGTCCTAATTATTGTCTCTATAAGGAAATCTTTATCTCTTTGGACTAAACAGAACAGAATTACTGTTTTGTTTTTAATAAGACCTTGTTCTATTGCTGGCATCAAACTCCTGATGTCAAGCAATCTTCCTACAAATAGCCTCCAACAAAGAATGAACTCAAGTTATTTTTTAAAAATAAATTGCTGCTCCTTTAACCTGTAGGTGTTGGATGCTTTTTCTCAGCAATAAGAAAGCAATTAGAACAGTTTGGATAATATTTTTATTAGTAAATATTTACAGCACATAATGTTTATCATGCCATATTTGAGCCCGTATTTTATTAAGTACATAGTAACTGATGCAAACTGTAGCAACAGGCATACAGAGGATTTTTTGTAAATAAAGAAATATATGATAATTTAAAGAAATGAAATGACTTCTATCAGGGTAGATTTAGGGGAGGGAGTTAGGGAAAGATGAAATGGAATGTATTTTTAGATTAACTTCATTGAAGATATTTATCCATATAAATTATGTTGGTTTTCCATAGCTATAGTACATAATTCAAATAATTCAGCTGGAATTTTTTTCCCTTCTAAACTTTTGCATACATTCCAAGTTCCATTGATTATTATAGTGTATTCGTTTTCCATTTCACACTCCAGTTGTGGCAAATTGCAAAAGTAGCCATAATTCTTTGCAAATCTTCCCATCACTAAATGGAGAACAATTTCACACCTTGACTTTGGGTCGCTTTGCAATTTACTATGTCCTAAAACATGATTCAGAAGTAAAACTCTGTAATTTCTGAATCTGACCCTCTAGAGATTATGATGCTTCTGCTTAAGTTTTGTGTTATGTGGCAGTGCTGTGTATTGAACATGCTTGGTCCAGGCTGGCTGTGGATGGGAACTAGATGAGTTATCCCACTTGGACCATAGTCAGATCTTTTGAGTGATGACTGACTGCAGTCATGTGAGCAAGTCTATCCAAGCTCACCTAAGCAAAGCCCACATAGTAGAACTGCCCGGTATGTTTCTCCTGGAATTGTCACTGCATACAGTTGTAGGCTAAATATGGTTATTCTTTTGAACCACCATTAAGTGTCATGCTATGCACTTAATAAATACTCATTCTTCACTGAGGACCTCTCATATACAGAAACAAAATAAGACTGTAGGTATGGTACAGTGACCATTCTAAGTAAAAGGACAACCTTCTGAAGCTTGTGTCTTTAATTTGTGTCTGCTTGCTTTGAACTCAAAAACTGAAACTCTGTACAGGAAATCTGTTTGGATGACACACCTGACTCTTAAAAGGCATTGGATCTCTCTCTCTCTCTCTCTCTCCCCCTATCTCCTCCCTTCTTTCCTTCCCTCCCTCCTCTATATGTGTGTTCTGTGGGCATTTTATAGAGTGTCTATGCCTTTAGGTAATAAAATCCATATATCCATCTTCTGTCTCTCTTAATCACTGGAACAATATTTACAGTCTTAAAAAGTCTAAATTAAAACACCACAAACTGAAAGACTCAAAGATCTTCTGTGATAGAAATAATTGCATAAAGATTTAATAACTATGTTAGAACACAGTGGAAAAAACATCTGAATCAACAAAATCTTATGTTTTAAACCATAAATATTTTTAAAGGAAAACAAGAAATATTTATTATTTCAATATAGAAAATTTTATTCTGCATTTCACATTTGAAAGTAGTAAGGTGATTTTGGATTTTGAAATAGAACTACAGTGTTTGATTTTTACAGATAATGAAATCTATATCCTCTTTATATCTAGGGAGAGAACAAATTTCCAACTCTGAGCTCCCTACTGAAGAGGATATCAACAAACATCATTTCAAAAAAACAGAACCAGATGAAACAACGTCAAATGCAAAGGGTCTAAAAGAATCAGAAACTTTTTAAACCACCAATGTTAAGGTTTTTCAAATTAAGTCCCAGTAAACCTTGGGTGTATTAAATATTCATTGTTAAAGATAAAATGATAATGTGTCATACATTTTAGAAAAATGATTAGTTTTGCATAGACAATAAGTACATTGTGTTATAACATTCTAAGACAACACAATTCATTTTTGTTAAGTAATGTGTTCCCCAGTACAGCTCGTAAGAATTAACGTGTTCTAACTTCTAACAACTGATAACTGTGAGTCAAAGGAATATAAATGATTACATAAATATACCTAAGTCACCACTGGTTTTATATAAATCCATAAACACACTAAATACACTCCCTCTATTTAGGGTTCCTTATTTTAAAAGTAAGATATTTTTGTTAGTTCCTATAAATAATTTCTTATAATTTTATTTATCATAATATGCTATTTTTCTAAGCAAATTAACCATTAGCAATTACCATTTTGCAATTATTTTTATTGTTTCATAAAATATGAATGATTGAAGATTCTTCCAAATTCTTTTCATCTTTTCTTAGGAAAAAGTATGCTGTTTTCTACACTGGTAATTTAATATAGTATAAAGTAAAAATGATTTAAAACTTTGACCCTCCGTATTTGCCTTCCATTTCATGTAATATGGTCAAGCATATGCTCCCACAAGGTGGTGCTCTTTATTTAAAAAATCCCACAGCAAGCAGTGTCGCTCAGTATTTACACAGTCCTCAATGACGTGATGCAGGCTTCAGCATATTGTAATATACCACAAAAGCAGTAAAATCCATTCATTGATTATAATTCATTTTCATTTCATTCTCATTTTGGTAGTGCTAGTGTATAAGTAGCTATTATGTAAGTATATTTTAGTGGCAATTTCAGTTATTTAACAGATGCTTTAAAAAGTTCAGGTTTAAAATTTGAATAAGAAAATGAATTATAGAGATAAACAAAAATACGGAGGTAGGGATAAAAGACAGGTTTGTCCAGAATAGTTCTCTGGAAATGGATCCTAGAAAATGACTTGGTAACATGGAAACACATAAACCATTTAATATTCTACTAAAATTGAAGTCAATTCAACAATTGGAGGGGAAAACAGAATAAAACATAAATACAGATAGGCCAAAAGACAAAAAAAATACCCTTTATAAAGAAGAAATTTTTTAATGGGGTTTTATCCACTATAACTTTCAAAATCTGAATTCCTGCCTATGCGATAAGAGATTGGGATGGAGTATTTCTTAAATTATTTCAACTTACTCAGGCTCTCAGAGTGTTTTTCTGACCCTGCCAAGACCCAGTCTCATATTCAAAATTTGGCATTATTTATGTCACCACTTGTCACCAACCTAAGTAAAAATATGTTCCAATATTGTTTAAAAAAAAAAAAGTAACTTGAATAAGGAGAGTTCAATTTCAAGTTAAAATATGGAAAGTGTTAAGGAAACATCATTCCTATTCTAGCAATGAAAAAGACTCAGGTCATCTAAAAATATTTTTTTCTTTAATAAGCAGAGGATCAAGTGCCGAAGGCTCAAGATATTTAGATGAAAAAGTATCAAAGTTTGACAAACCCTTTGGAGTAAAGATCCGATACACTAAGCCGAGTGAAAGGAATCATAAATGTAGATGAGGAAAAGGCAACTAACTTTATTAATTCTTAAAGGTTTAGCACAGGCTGTGACGAGAGGTCAGAACTCCCGAGAGCACCGTACTCAAGGGAAGTCTGCAAATGCTTGATTGCAGCTGTTTTGCAGCTGACTGATTCCAGCTTTTAAAAAGATGAGGGGAGACATGGAAAGAGAAAGTTCATCTGTCATGAAGAAAAGGGCAAGAGCGCTTTAGCATCCAACACCACTTCTTGATTTGTTAAGAAAAGCTATCTGCCTACAGGAAAGAAAGAGGAAACCTTTCTGCAAGTCACAGAGAAAGGTTGGCTGCTAGCAGAGAAGCAACAGGAGAACTTGTCACTCCTTTGTCTCAGCCAAGGACAGCTACCTGTGGCAGATAGGAAAAATCTCCTCCTCCATGCAGTACCTGACTGCAGAAAATTCTTTTGCCTTTGGGAGAGGGACAGACACCTACTTAAGCCCAGGGGACTAAAATGACACAATGAAGGGAGCTACCAGCACAGGGCAAGGGTAGGAAATAAGGTTATAGAGCTACTATTTCAGGGAAGAGGCTGCTTTTTATTTCCTGGAGGAGAGGCAGAAAACTCAGGGTATTTTTTTTAAAGAACAAAAAAAAAGATAAACCTCACAATGAAACTGAGTTTCAAAACAGATTAACAGGATTCTTGAGCCACCAGAACAGTGGCAAGGAAATAAAGAAAAGCGCAATTCTGAGGTTTAGTGCACAGAACTAACTACGACAGACACAGGAAAGAATATCTAAGTCCCGTTCTCTCGTTCCTCTTGTTTCTGCTCCAAGTCTAGCAGAATAATTGCCCATTGCTAGAACAGGCACAAAATACAAAGAGAAATCCTGGTTCCCTTTTATAACACAGGCACGCAGAAATTTTCTGAAGGTTGAAGTTAGGTTAGGACCACTTAGACCAAGCTCCTGGCATTCTAAAACTCATACAAAACAGCAAATGTGTAATATACAAGTGGAAGAATTTCAAGCCTGCATATTGCTGAAAGTGTCTGTACCAATACTAAAAGTCCTCAGCTTCTAGCTACTGACTAAATTAATGGCCAAATAAAGAAGGTTGAATATTTACAAATGTACACATTATTTACCTTAGTATCTTCTGGGTTCGTTTTGCTGTTGTTCTTCACACAATGGTTGGTATTCAGTTACTAATTACAAAATTATACAATGTACAAAAGACAGTAAAACCCAGTGTAAAATAATAAAAAATAATTATAGTTGAAATATTGGAGTATCTAGTAAAAGAAAAAGAATTGGAGAGAACATGTAAACAAATGGAAAACTTCAACATAGAAAATATGAAATGGAAATGCTAGAAATATATATATATATATATATATATATATATATATATATATATGCCAGCTTAATAACAGACCAGATGCAGAAAAGGGAAGAATCAGAGACCTTGAAGATAAGTGAATAGAATTTACTTGCACTGAAAAATAGAAAGAAAGAAGAACTGGAAAACTTCAAAATATCCAAAGCCTCTGAATGAATGTTAGTCTCCTGTACACATGAATTTCCAAAAACTAGCAAAAACCAAAATATATATTCAAGAAATACAGAGAACTCCAAGAAAGTCAGTGACAAAAGCATCATTGAAACAATACTAAATGACAAGGTTAAAGAGAAAATCTTGATAAATCAGAAAATTTAAAAAAAAATTCTACACAAAGAAAAATATTAAAGGAGAATTTTTTGTTCAAAGTAACAGATGCTCAAAGTTAGTTGAGCAATACATTTAATACAAATAATAACAACATAGAACTCTATTGGTTAAGATAATATCTATATAGAATTATATAGAAATAAAATATCTCATTATTTAATGTGTTGTAGTGCATCAGTAAGTTAGTTCAACAAATCAAATAAATTTATGCTATCAACTGGAAAAAATAATTTGTCAGTC
Source organism: Hydrochoerus hydrochaeris (assembly GCA_004027455.1). Lineage (NCBI taxonomy): Eukaryota > Metazoa > Chordata > Mammalia > Rodentia > Hydrochaeridae > Hydrochoerus > Hydrochoerus hydrochaeris. Next base: position 401,146 of record PVLA01000825.1, on the reverse strand, counting down.
CACAGAAAGGCAGAAAGGTAATTTTAAAAAAATCAAATCAATTCATAACCTGTTATAGCAAACTAGGAATAAGAAAGAAGTTCCTTAAAGTAAAAGTGAAACAAGTGGCTACTAGAACTAAGAAGTGTAAGATGTAAGATTTCAGGGTAAAATGCTACTATAGAAAAATCAAGTGTAACTGTACACACCATTGATGAGAAATTAGAAATTAAAATATTAAAACAATTCCAAGAGATTTCTTAAGACTTAAACAAGTGAGAGGATATTCCATGTTCATATCTTAGATGATTCGCTATTTGTGATTTCAGCTCTCTCAATGACGTGTAGGTTAAATAAAGTCCTGGCAGGCTTTTTCTTATTTTTGTTTGTTCATTTTTATAGAAACTTAAAAGCTTAGTCTAAAATTTACTTAGAAAGATAAAGGACTGAGAATACGCAGAACATTTAAAAAATAAGAAAAAAAATTTTAGATCACTCAAATCTTAGTACAAAATTAAAGCAATCAACACTGTCTGGTATTGGGGGAAAAAAGACAAATTTTAAGATCAATCGGAAAGAATAAAGAGTTTAAAATAACCCAGCACATATATAGTCATTTGATTTTAAACAAGGAGCTACGGTAATTTAGAGGAAGAATGGTAGTCTTTTAAAAGAAATGGAGCTAGAACAACTGAATAATCCTATGAGCAAAGAACATGCCAGATAAAACACACAAATTAACATTAATGGTTTGTAGATATAAACAACAGAGGCAAAGCTATAAAATTTGGGATGAAAAAGTAGGTAAATTTTTGTCACATTTATTTAGGGAAAAAGTCTTAGGATTAAATAATATAAAATATAATAAATCAAAAGATGAATTGAGTTTTACTAAAATTTCAATTGTCAGGACAGACACACTAGCACACAGTTGGAATCTCAACACTGTGGGATGCTGAGGCAGGAGGATTTCAAGTTCAATCTCAGCCTGTGAAATTCACTCAAAAAAATTTTATAAGGCCTAGGTGTGTAGTTTAGTGCATAGGTCTGAGTTTCAATCACCGGTACCACAAAAAAATAAATAAAATTAAATTAAACTAAATTAAAACATGCTACTTTCTGAAAGACAGAGTAAATGAAGAATAATAAAAAGATTCAGAAAAAAGTTCATAAATCACATTATAGAATGAACTTATTTTCATGTCTACCAATATACAACTAGATATACAAAATGAGAAATATTTGTACTATCAAGCAACAGAAGAGAGCTGTACTACACTACTGATATTTGTAAAATCACATAATAATGTCAAAAATACTATGTGAATTAAGATAAACCATGCTTTGTTATTCTATTGATGGGAAATTCAGAAATGTCGACTCTAGTATGATGGAAAGATCAGCAGATGCTATTGTGTGAGTATCAGGGTATACTTTGACTACCAACAGGTCTAGGGACATTTTTAAACCACAGAAAGTTCTCCATACTGATTGTGGTGGTGATTAAATAATTATATATATTTAAAATATATTCACACAATATTTTTTTTTAATTTGGATTTTACTTTTCTATAAATTGTACCTATAAGGACTAAATAAACAACACTGCATGAGTTGGACATAAAGACTTGGATAAACACAAGTCTTTAATGTGGGTTCTTTCTAGGGGTTTCTCAAACTACAATTGTAACTATTTTTCTTTTACGTTTATCTACGGCTTTCAGATACAATGCCTAAACCAGGTGTGGTATTGCACACCTGTAATCGCAGTACTCAGGAGACAGAGGCCCAAGGACTGCCCTGAGTTTGAGGGCAGCCTGTGTTGCATAGACTGTTGGAGACCACTACGAAGTGGCTCTGAGCAGGATTAAAATTTTACTAATTGGCTTTCTATGTTTATCTGTGAATCTGTCCTAGGCCTCAAGCCCCTTGCCTGGTGATGGGAGCTGATTCATAATAAGTGAACCTCTATGAACCACTGGTCCTGGCTGAGGCCTGTAGTGGCCTGTGTGGTCAGAGATACCTCAAAGGGCAAGATGAGGCCACAGCTAAAGACACCTTGGCTCCTCTGCTAATTAAGTAAATAGAGACAGCAGCTAAAGGAATTTCACTCCTGCAGTCTCAATCCTATCATAAATGTTATCTTAGAGATAAGGTGGTTCTCCTAAATTGGCATAATTTACCACTTGGAGAAGTCTTTGAAGTGACTCCCGAGGTCCTGCTCATTTCCTGTGCTTTTCTCAGTTTTCTCACCTTTTGTCCTTGGTCCTAATAAAGTGGGCTGATCCAGAGAAGCCTTAGTCCTAGCCCTTGGAGTTGCTAGCTCAACTAAAGGGTTTTGACCCTCCTGGAGTCCTAAAAAAATCATACGATTGTCTCTTTTTATTTAACCTCCGCCATACACTCATTTGGGAGATCGGGGATCTAGGTCAGGGCCCGATAATAGACCCTGTCTCAAAAAGACAAAACAAAACTAATACAATGCCTAATACATAAGGAACACCTCCACCTAAGTGTAGACTTTCATGCTGCAGATAGAGAAGATAATGAACATACTTGAGCATGACAATTTAGGAAGATAAAAATAGAAACTTGGTATTCAGAAATGATTGCTGAGGATTTCAAGAGGGGTGATTGGCAGCAGTATATGTATAGAAATCTCTGCAATATTCCTCAAATAAACAATTTAAAAACTTTTAGTAGTAAGTGATAAGTATTTTTTTCTGTTTAACAGTAAGTAGAATATTAAAGATCAAAAGAGACCATAGGTCTGGAGTCGGAGGTTTTCGACTTTGTAACATACAGTGGAAGGTATGATACTTTTGGACCATGGTAGAAATGTGTAAGATTGAACTGAGGGTAGACAAGGACTAGATTTTAGCAATAGTCCTCTGGATACAGTGCTAGAAAGGAGCAGACAGTTAGGGCAGAGACACAGCAGTATCAAATGCCACAGAGGGGAAGGGAAATGAAGATTGAAATTAGGTCACTGGTTTCAATCATTATAGATATGAATAAACTTTTGAGCACAATTTTTTTTCAACAAGAGTTGGTAGAAATCATTTCACATAAAGCAAAAGAGAAAGTCAGAACTGAAAAACTGTTACAGGGAACTGAACATACAAGTTGGAGAATCTGGCTACGTGGAAAAAGCCCAGACCCAAAAGAGAAGGGTAATAAGAGCCCCACAAAAGAGTGCTCAACATGGGCACTCAACTTAGGGGCAGAGGAGAAGCAGTTAATAGAAGGGAAGAGACTGCTGGAGGGAAATGAATTGAATATACAAAAGTTCAAGGTCCCTGGGGATGAACTGCATAGTAAAACCTGTTTCAGTGGGACAAAAAAAGTCCCTGAGAGGGAACCAGAAGAGAAAGGGGAGCAACTATCTAGGTAAAAACCAAGAGAGGAAAAGAGTAATCCATTGGTATGAAAGCAGAGATTTATTCTTGCTATATAGCAGGAAATGCTGAAAAAAATCACATTAAAAAAATCTCCATTTGAGTGAATAGATGAAGGTCAGTGTATTCGTCTTATACTACATGACTAGAACTTTAAAATGCTATTTGCTTTCCTGTCTTCTATCATTCTCCCCTCACCATTGACTTTATTCTTTCCCAAAGTCCAGCTTCTAAGGGCATGGTTCAAAACTGTGTTACTGTTGATCAGGGAGCATGAGGTGCTCAAAGTCTTAATTATAATCACCAAATTTTATCACAAATCCATACTTAACAGAAAAACACAAGTTTGAGTTTATAAGAGAAAACCAATATTCTGTGCAGTAATGTCTTGCCTAAAATCATGGAGGTAAGAAGTAATAAAATTGAGATTAAACCGCACGGCCATTTCTCTCATTTCATACCTATTTCACACAAGCACAGTATTTAATAATTATTCTCTAAAAGTTCTTTCTAATTCATTTCTCCTAATGCAACTGAAGTCTATTATTTCTTTATGAGTATAGCAACTCCTTTTAATTAATCATGAAAGGAAGCTTCAATTTTTATTAGCCAAAAGAAAAACATTCATCTTAGTTTTATTTCTCCCACTAACAAGTTTATGATGATAAAGTGATGTGCTCTTTTTGATTTCATATTTGTAAGTTAAGGTATACTGTGGAACAGTCTTTTTTTTTCAAGTCTACATTACTAAGTTTCTAACAAAGAAATAGCAGTGAAAGACTGGTCCTCCTTTGTGAATGAATCAAATTTGGAATTCTTTACTCTTCACTTGCATTTTACATATGGTTGCTAATTTTTAAAGTTATATTAACTGGTTAAAAAATTAAACGAAATCTTATTAAGCTTCATGAAGCTAACAAAAACAATGCGGTCTTAGACCTGTCATTGGCAACTGTTTTTGGAATTTTGCTTTTATCCCAATTTAAATAACGAATAATAGCATAAAACTAAAGACAGAAATCTCAGAGTTACTCTGGGGAAAATTTTTCCCAAGACGTTGGAAGGTGTTATGGCTTATACCTAGATCTCCCCCCAAAGCCTCATGTGATCATAGGTGGGACTTTCTGGCGGTGGTTGGATTCAAGGTGTGGGAATGTGGATTAAGAGTAGGATATCGGGAATAAGGGCATGAATAATGGAAGTCCCACACTGGATGGGGGTGGCACTAATAAGTATGTTTGTAGCCTGGATAAAATATAAAAGAACAGAAAAAAGGTAGGCTGCTACTGCTGCCTTATGCCTGCCACACCATGTACTATTTCTTCTCTGTGATGCCCCTCTGTTTTGCTCCCATGTTTCAGAGCCAGCTGACTGTGAGCTGAAATAAACTGTCCCTCCTTTAACTTTGGGTATCAAGGTTTTTGTCCCTGCAATGAAAAAAGTAACCAAGATAGAAGAGAATCCTTGAAATCAGTCACTATGTAGAAAAAAAAAATCTTGTTTTGCATAAAAGAAAAGAATCAGTGAGAAAATATGCCTTGGTTCCCCATTTCATTCCCTTTTTTACTAGTAAAACATTAATAACTCTTTTCTCCTGAGAGGTCCTTATTAAGCTTTTTTGTGGCATATTTTTTCTCTAAATTAATTCAATATTAGCTTGATTTTAGAACTTCCCTCCCCTTGTACACTTTCTTTCTAAATAGTCTTACTGTTCTGTGTATATAAATACTATTTATATACTCATGTCACTGAAATTTAAAACTAAATTCAAATAAATAATTCACAAATGTCAACATAAACAACATTTTCTTTTCACTCCCACCCACAAATCTCATTTTGATGTATGGTCTCTGTTTTGATACATTTCGTGAGGATCTATCTAGCATCTCAGCCCAAAGCTTAGGAGCATCTTTGGTTTTCTCCCAATATGCAACTGCGATACTTCTGCAAGTCACTGATTCTAGCTTTAAAATGTGTCAGTTCCCTGACACCACCATCCTAAAGCAAGCTTCTACCACCACTCTTTCTGGATTTCTGCACTAGCCTATTTCCTTGTCAGGTCCTTCTTACTTCAATTTGTGTCCTATTTCACTCAATTTTCAAGTGTAGCCGGTATAATCATTTTAAAACAAGATGTTATCATGTAATTTCCTTGCATATAACTCTCCAATGACTTTCCATAATGCTTGAAATAAAATCCAAGTTCTTGTAATCCAACATGACCTGGTAGCTAGTGCCTTTCACTTCAATTATATTTGATGCTATGGTGTCATTCATTCACGAAACTTCAATCACATTATTAAGGTCCTTTGTTCATCATTTCCATATCCCTGGGTTGTAAGTAACAAATTATCAAAAACTTGCCAATTTAAAACAACAGATATTTATTTTCTCATAGTTCTGGATAGACTTTCCAAAATAAAATTTTAAGCAGGTTTGATGTTTTCTGTAAGTTCCAGTGGAGAATTGATTCTACTGCTCTCTTCTACAGGCCACTGTTTGCAACCCTTGTGTTCTTTGGCTTAGGAATGCAGCACGCAATTTCTGGCCCCATTGTCATGTTACTCTCCCTCTCCTCTGTGTGTCTGTTAATTTCCTCTCCTTTTCTTACAGGAACATCACTCACTGAATTTAGAGTCAACCCTGAGACCAGAATCATTACATCTTAAGATCCTTAACCAACTGCAGTCACACATGTTGCCGGTTGAAGGTTCTTTTTGCCTAAATCAGACTGAAATCAGAAAGCAGCAAAGTACGGCTCTGCTAGCAGCCCTGATGCCACCAGCTCGCACAGTCAACTCTGGGTGCCTTCAGTCAATGCTGCTGGCTGCTGGTCCTTGTTACCACCAGCTGCCACATTTCAGTACTCCTCATGCCAGGACGCAGCAGAATGCTGGTCTCAGTTGCTGCTTCCCATTACTGCTGCCTATGGAGTTCTTCGAGACTAATAGTTCCCACTGTATACAACTTATTTATTTCCCTTTTATTTATTTATTTAAATTTTTTAGTGGGACTTGATCCCAGGAACTTCACACAGAGCTACATCCTCAGCCCTTAAGATTTTACTTATTTATTTAGAGACAGAGTCTTGCTATGTAGCCCAAGGTCACCTTGACTTGACTATGTGGCCCAAACTGGTCTCAGATTCACTGTGATCCTCTTGCCTCAGCTTTCTGAGTTCTAGGATTACAACCTGCACCACCACATGCAGCATTATTTTTCCTTTTGAAGTCACTACTTTGTCCAGACTTCCTCAGAGAGATCTTCCTTGATTATTGCCTTTCACTTTTGATTATGGCTTCCTGTTGTTTCCTTGACAACAGCCAAAGATGCATGATTTCAATGGAATATTTTGTATAACACATGCACGCACACACACACATATATATACATATATATAAGTATATATACATATATGTATATATATATATGCATACTAGGATAAATATGAGTAAACGTCTGAGTAAAATTTCCAGCCTAATAATTTCAGTGTAAGGATTATAAAGTACTCTGATAAAATTACAATACAGAACTATCTTTTAAGGCTTTCAAAAAATTAATATCCAAAGGAAAGAGCATCCTAGGAAAGAATAATAAAGAAAAGTCAATTTCTGAGCCATTTCTATAAAATGCATTGTTAATGTGACATAAGAAAGTTAGATTTGATTCAGTCAATACTTCAGATGTTAGATTTAGATTAATAAGTGATTAAAATCTTTACATACTTAAGGAATACTTGCATGTTCATAGTTATATTTTAAAATGCATTTGAATTCTTAGCACATTTTCACAATTAATACAAGTAAAAGTGCCTTTTAAGTACCTATTGCTATGTTTTTTACTATAATAGCTTGGGAATGGAACACTTTAAACATTCAAATAAATCTTTAAAATTAATTGAACAGCATTAATACTTGTGGGGTTTACTTAATATCTTGAGGAATATAAAATTACATTTTTTAAAGGACTAAGACATGGAATTCTGCATACGTTCTTTATAGTATCCAGAATCAGCTGGATTAGATTAAAAAAATTAAGACCACCATATAATTCAATTTAAACAGTGCATTAGTGCTGCTAAACAAACTGATTCTAAATGAAACTTCTTAAAATGTAGAAAGAAAGGAAATTAATAATGGAAGGGAGGAGAAAGGGATGGTTAAGTATATCAACTGTACTCTTCAGATTAAAGCTAATCATATCCTATGAAATCAATACTTGATCAAGATTTCTTATACTGGAAATTAATTTTAGAGTGATACACATCCTAAAATTAATTTATGTACTCTATAATTAATTATATACCCTAAAGTTAATTTAGGGTACCAATATTAACAAACATACAATAAGTAAAGCATTGTTATAAATACATCATCAAAAAACAACTTTAAAATACCAATATTTTTAAATCACAGTAATATAAAATTCTATCAATACTGTATGTATTTTGGTTTGTCTATAGAAGTGAATTTTTGTACAGAGGAAAAAAAATAAAAAGAATAATGTACTACTTTTAAATCTACCTCTCAGAGTTTTATTTCTGCCTCTAAAATAATTGTGAAAAAACTTGCTTTTATGAAAAAATGAACTTGTTCTGATGTTATATTTTTACTGTTTCATTTAATAAATGAAAAATTTTGCTAAGATTTTTGTAACTTCGTGAAAGATTGCAGTATTCTTGAATTGACACAAATGTTAATGCTAAGTAAGAATTCTGCAGAATCTCAACTTTAGTTTATTATAAATATATGATTAGATTCTTTCTTTGAAAGTGGCTGTAGTGGCTATAATTGCTTGTTAAAACCAATTTTTAAGATTTACATTTTGCTGATTCATGTTTCCCTGACTCTATGCATGTCTAAAAGACTAACACTTTAGAGAAGAGTGAGTAGAAGTTCTTTTCCTTTTATATAAGTATTCTTTAGTACAAAGTTCCAAAACCATACTAAATGCTGCCTCGCAGACCCTGGAGATGCAGGGAAAGAAAACAGGAGAATTCCAAGAAAAAACAATCTGCAAGTCCCTCTTCAGCCAAATTGTAATAAACATGAGTAGCAGAAAAGGAGCAAATCTTCAGCATACTAGCTCCTTTCTCCTCTTGCCATAGGATAGACAGCAGCACATTAGTGTGGTCCTTACAGAAGCAAAAGCATCATCCTCCAGTCTGCACGAATCCTGTCACCTCAGGCTGTCCTGTTGTGTTAGTCAGTTTTCATTGCTGTACCCAAATTTTTGAAATACATAATTTAAAGGAGGAAAGATTAATGTTGGCTAACAGTTTCAGAGGTTTCAGCTCATCTTCAGCTAGTTGCAAGGCAGAATCATCAGGGAGGACAGGCATGGCAGAGGAAAATTCCTCCTCTTATAGCAGGAAACAGAGCAGGAAGAATTCTGACAGGAAGGGGCTGTGGAGGAGAATATGCTCTTCCAGGTCATGGACTCTGTGACCTACTTCCACCAAGTATGCTCCCTTCCTTTTAGTTCATTCAGCTGTGAGCTCATCCATAGATTATTCTATTAATGAGGTTAACAGCTTCCAATCATCTCTCTAAGTTCCACCTCTGAAAATTGTTGCTTTGGGATCAAGCTTTCCATACAAGTACACAGTAAGTTCTATAAAAATGTTTTCCCTCATAAACTTTTATCTTACATCACCTTTTCACATTTTAATGACTAATTATATGTGTATAGCTGAATTCATACTTTTCCTTTTTCAACTAAATTCATCCTACATCGCCCCAGTTTAATCTTCTAGCCTTTGGTCTCATCAATACCTCCCATCACTTATTTTAAACCCTTTTCACATTATGTTTTATTTTTATTTCTAATTTATGCAGATGTAGTTTCCTTTTCTTAAAGCATCATGCCTCACTCTTTCACTTGCCAGGTTTCAACTCATCTACAACTATTTTCTATTTGCTCTGCTTTATGCAGATCTTTTGCATCTTCACCGATGAATTATTTGATCTTTTTATTTGACTGTGTCTAAATGATACTCTTATCTTTCTTAACCAAACTATATACCTCTATATTTCAGGATTTTGAAATTAGGAACTATGCATTTCCAAAACCTACTCAAGTATCTATTACATGATAAAAGAGAGTGATAAGTAATATAAGGTTGAAAAAATTAGATCACATTTTGGATTTGCATTATTCTATTTTTTTAACCTTTTAAGTAGAAAATTATCTTTTTTAAAATCATAAAATTAGTATCAGTTTTAGGGGTTAAGTTTTAATCCCATTAACAATTTTAAAGATGTGAAACCTGGTAGACAGCATCCTTGAGAAACTGAATTTTAAAAAAAATTCTGTGTTATGTTTATCTAAATTGCTAAGAACGATTAAAAAGATGTAAAATGAGAACAGAAAGTATAAAAATACAGAAAGTACAAAACACAGAATTCTGATTTAATCAGTAAGGAAAAAATTAATAGAGCTGACGAATGTTCAGTACAATGTATTTATCGAGCACAAGGATAAATTATATGGAGATTCACTTATTTTTCACTCTTGTAATATAGAGAATCATTAGCATTTGGACAAAGGAGGCTTGGAATAAATAAAAAAAAGGCTTTTTAGGTACCAGTTTTATCGATCCTGTAATTCCAAAGAAAAGGTTTGGGGGAAAAAATACAGAAGCAAGGAACTAGATTTCCCCAGCAGCATTCTTACAATTTTGGTATAAGGCAGTAAAATGGACTTACCCCTGACAACACTGAAACAGCACAAAACCTTTTCACATTTGCACAGTAACTAACACAATGAAATATGTTCTGGAATGCTTTATGTTGTCTAAAGTTTGGGTCATATTAATCCTTCTTATGCATTCTTCCACATTACTAGAATTTTGTTCTACTTTGTCTTTAAAAAATCAGATACGAGTAAAAGTAAATTATTAAGAATCAGAATATTTTCTTAAACCAAATAGCAAAGATGAATACCCCATATTGTGTATATTAAGCTGCTTATATCTGTATTACTAAACTTAACAAGCAGATTGCTGTTATCAAGCAGATTACTCAAATGCACCTGTAGATTTAGTCCAAGCCTAAAGTCTAGGAGCAATATGGTACCAGGCCAGGGGCTGGCCAACACATCTAGACCTACAGCTGTGGGTTTAACATGGGTAGTAAAACCTCACATTGTTAATTCTGCAACAGATGGAACAAACACAACTTTCCAAAACTTTGGGACCCTGTTTTATAGGTGTGTAGGAGATTCATAACTTGAAGAGACTCTAGATCTTCAATTTCAGTAGTCCTCTTGGCCAATTGAAGCTCAGACCATATAATCTATATTGGCCTTCCTGGGTATTAGCTGAGAATTTACTACCTATGACTTGCTGGTTCTTTGCAGCTCCCAATTTCTTTACATTTTAATGTTGTTCATAGTAATGTATTTAAAAATTATGACAAATTGGTGCACAATCATCTCTTAGGGAACATGGAAGACTAGTTTCAAGAAACTCTGTGGATACCCATTTCCAGACAAGTACCTTATATAAAAAAGCACATTATTTACATATCACATACATTCATCTTTTCATGTAATTTAAATCATATTTAGATTACTTGGAATATCTAATACAAAGTAAATACTGTATATGTACTTAAATTGTCTAAAGACAAATGACAAGGAAGAAAATCTGTGGTGCAACTACAAGTATTTTGATTGACATTTTGTCGAATCCATATATACAGAACTCATGGAAACAGAGGACCAACTCTGATTAATAAACATTATTTAATTTAATTGTCATATTTTACCAAATTTTAGATTATCTAGCTTCTGTTTGTACTTTCTTAAGTAATATATACATGTTTTTACACAGGAAGTTAATAGGTGGTCAAATTTTTTGAATGGGAAACATGACAATGCATAATATCTTTTAATACAATTTTCAAAGAAAGATTTAAGTTAACATTTAGCAGATAATATTTTTCTCTGTGACAGAAGAGTTTCCCAGGGTTAACTATATGATTTAGAAAAATTTACAAGTTCTATTTGATAAATCAATTAGTGTCATTTCTACAAGTGTGTTTTTAAAAATCATTTTCAGAATAAAGCCCTGTAAAATTTCTTGAATTAACCTTGAAAATCATGAATAATTAACTTTCATAATTAACACTGAAACTGAGACAAATTTTTTTCAATAAATTTTTATAATATTTACTATAAAAAACTACTGCTAAATATTTCTGAAGTTTCCCAAATTTATTCTTACTATATATACAAATTTATCTGTAATAATATTGCAAAAGTAATATAGTTTTATACATGCTTTACTACATTAAATAATACAAACCATTTATTTCATAATGCTTTGCAAATAATATTTATGTGTACCCAGAGACAAAATTTAAATTTTGAAGTACAGCATTTTGGTTAAGAATCTCTGAGCTTTTTATTATATTGGTTAATAAATTACAGCTGTGCATCCTTGTGAGCGACACTTATTCAGGAACTGACATATTCTATAATGAAAAAAAGGTGTTGAATTTCTTAGCCAATAAAAATTTCACCATGATTTTTGTAGTGCACCGCAAACATTTATATGAAAAACATAACTTTAGAAGCAACAATATTTGATGATAAAGTATGTTTTAAAGGGATAATAATATAAAATTTTAAAATGATTTCAATTTTTTCTAACTCTTTCAGTTCCTAACTTGGAATGAAATGTAACAACTTACTTCAAAGCTTTATTCTGAAATGACTGAAGTAAAATGGCTTACTTTATAAAGCCAGACATAGTCTTATAAAACTCTACAGAGAACTAATAAAATGACTTTATTATACAGCTTCTGGCAGTATGTTTCAGATAACTCTTCCATAATTGGAGACAGTGAATCATTGCATACTGATGGACCACCAGACTGTGTAAGCCCTTCTCTCCCCTAAAATTTTCATATTTTCCACTTAAAAATAAGTTATAAGATAAGCACACCATTGAATTTTTAAAAATGTAAGCGTTGGCATAAAATACCTACTGTCATGGTGAATCACATAGTAGAAAGACCCTTCTCTTCATAATATTTTACATTGTGCAAATGTAGGCTAAAAAATTGTATACCTAATGCATATTTGCTTTTATCTGTGAGGAATTAAGTTGAAGTTTGCATTCTGTACAGCATCTTTCCTTTTGTGGACTTTTCTCCTCACACCAACAGTTTTTTTCAAGAACTAGATTGGATGTCTATTCAATATTCTATGTGGGAAACACACTTCCTTAAATGATATGATAAAATAATTTATTTTAACATTAAAATAATGGATAAGACTTTGTCACCACTTCCAGAGGTATGTATTTATTTATTTTGAGCAAGTAACAAGTCATTTTAAAAGTGACTCTTCTCTTATTCTACAATTCTTTTGGCTATCAGTGAGCAGATAAGGAAGGGTTTGAAGTAGATGGATGTATCCTCCTGATATAAGATCAATACTATGCAAAAGCACTGTGCAATGCTGAACAGTGAAATTATATCACATTAGCAGTCACCTACAATACCTAAATAAAGAGTTGGCCATAAAACCTGTCAGTATATTTTCTGGATTCACTGGTGTTCCACCGTTGCTTGTTCCAAAATGTGCTAATTTTAGCAGGTAAATATAAGTAGGTGACTGAAGCCAATGCATTTTCCTATAGAAATACAGATGGTAAAAATGTAAAGAAGGCTAGCACTATGTTTTTATTGCTTAGCTCTTCTGTAGGAGCAACTTGATGAAGATTGGTCAGAATGAGACACTTGAGAGTGAGATATAAATGATATATCTGTGGTCAAAATTGATTTCATAACATCTCACTAATGTTTTAATGGAACTATGTTCTTCACCTAGATGCCAAAGTGAAGTACAGCTAAAAACTGATAACACTGAGTTCTGTGTGTTCCTCATTAAATCTTGCCAGGCTAAGTGACAAGAAAACAGTGATAAGAATTTATGTATTGACTATTTGTTAAAATAAATTAAATCAGTCTTATCATTTGAGTTATACAACCTGAATTGATGTATAACCAAGCTTGAAGTCACAGGAATGTCATTCCAACCAAGTGTTTTCTGAAATCAGACATCACCAAAAAAAATGTGCTCCAATTTTAGAACACCAAGCCTCTCTTATTTAAAATAACCCATTAATATTTGATAATACTTTCACTAATTTTCTAGAAGGTTTCTGAGTTAAGTTAGAAAAAAAACAACAATATCAAGAATCAATACCAGCTATAGCAAAATCATATCTATAACTTACGGCACAAACATAACTTTTTTAAGTGACTAGAAAATTCAGTGAACCCAAATCCTATACTATGTTTGAAATGACCCTTGAGTCAGTGTAGCACATTATTAGGACATAGATTACTGGCATATAATGAAATTTATATTCCTGTTTTAGTGATAATAAATAGAGATACATTTTATGAGTAACTACAACATTTTGAAAAACTATGTCACATCCCACAGTCTAGCGCTTTGTATTGTTTACTGCAACAGCTGTATTTGAAACATGCCTGCATAGGATAAACAGTACACAAGCAGCTTTCAGATGATCTAGTGTGTACAAAATTTAATTCATCAACACTGGAATGTAACGAAGAATCTAACTTACCGGTGGATCCGCCCCCTTAGAACCAGTCAGCCCTCCTGTTAGCGATTCGATATCCTGAAAAGGGGAGAGGTGTTGATTGTAAGATACTACTTAAAAGCATGCACCATCCCCAAGTCCCACAGTATAATATTGTCTTCAGCTTCAATGTTAAGGCACTTTAGTTACTTAAAAAAAATCTAGCATGCCTATACAAATAGGCTTTATTTAAACATTAGATATTTTCTTGAACTCTGGATAGTCTGTAAAAAAAAAAAAAAAAAAAAAA
>PVLA01000825.1:0-386798 GCA_004027455.1 Hydrochoerus hydrochaeris | reverse complement strand
GAAGATATAAAGAATATGAGAAGATTAGAGATTCATTTATAAAGATCAACTTGTAGCTTTGAATCAGTCACCACAAAAGGTTACACCTGACTAATGATTATAGATGTTGACGTCAACATAAATAGAGACAGGGGTGACACTGTGATAAACTATGGAGGCTATGTCATGTTGGTAGGAACAATTAAATTTGTCCTATCAGTTACAGGGCTTTGATGTCAGAGTTGTTGCTCATGACTTCTTCAAAAGAAATTAAAATTCCAAATTTTAAAATAAAATCTTCCACAATTTTAATATTAACAAATGATTTAATTTTTAAACTATCTCTCATTTCTCACAAATGAATAAACAAAACAAAACATGCAAACAATGAAACACACACACACACAGAAAACCACACCCTTGTGTTAAAGGCTGCTGGTTAAAAAGTTTGAGGTTCACTGAAGAGTCATCCTTTGGCTAAAAAGTCTCTTTTTTATGTCCCTGATCATCATTTATTTGTTAGCATATAATTGGAGAGATAGCACTGAAGAGCCCAGGAAAATATAGTTGCAGTAAAAATGTAGAAAGACAGCTGAATCAACATTGTAATCAAAGAATATTCTCTATGCTTTGCTAAGCAGTAGATTTCACGCTGTCTATAATTAAGGAAACGTATGCTATTAATTCACTTGGGAATTAATCAGATCATGTTTTATGAGATTTCAAGAATGAGGAATCTTGACAATGCAATAGAGGGTTGAGATTAGTATCTCTAACATCTAGAAACATAAAGGCAAGACAGAAGAAAAGGCTGATGTTTGTAAATATTTCCATTGTAAGAAGCTGATTTTGAGCAGGAACTAAAAGGATAATAAACTTAGTTGTGCATTCTGTATTAAGGGTCATTTATAACAAGGCAACCACAAGGAATATTTCCAAGACAATTATTAAGTTGTCTTCTCTGGAATTGGTACACTCTGTGTATAAATGTATAAACATAGATTTTTTCCTATTCAACATCCTTTGGAGGAACTGTCCTTCTCCCTCTCCCATTCTAGCTTTGAAAGAGTACCCCCTGATAACAAGACAAAACAACGTGTCAGTCCTCTCCCTGAGGGAATATTTAAATCTCCATGATCTCTAACGACAACCCAGTTTAATATCACTTTACAGCTCTCAAAAGTCAAAATATCTAAATTACTACACTTTCACTGATTTGTACATTTGCCAAACATCCTTTCTCACCATCTTGTTGAAATCTTTTATTCTGACGTCATACATATTATAAAGAATCAAGTCACCTAAATTCTTTGGTCTTAAATGTCTAAATTGTTCTTTAATGTTCTTATTAAATGATTTAAGTAAAGTCTGTCCCTAAAAAATAAAATAAAACAGGAAATACATAATTATATATCAACAAATAAAATATCTGCACTGAATTCAAAGATAAAATACAGTTTAAAATATTTTAGAATTTCAGGAAATGAACTGATAATATTAGATAGTAAAATGGTTACAATATTAACAGAAAATAAAGTATATATCCCATTGCACTGTGTGATAAAACCCCTGCTACAGCCATAACAAAAGCAAAGTACTAATCATATGAAAGATTACAACTAAGTATATTTAAAATAAAAGAAAATGATGTTAAAAGTACATACTGCAACTAAAAATTCCTTCCTCTAAAGTAAAAAAAAAATGCATCTACTTTACAGTAACAATAAAACTTTTTCTTCTTATTTTTTTGCAGGTTGCTTCTGTTTCTTGTTTTTTGTTGCTCTTAATTAAGCTCATTGGTATATTTTAAAATACATAATGACCCATTCATCATAGGAACTTATGTCTGTGCATGATATTAGTAATCTCCCTTTTTCCTACTCCTCTACCCTCCCTTCAACCCTTTCCCCCTCCTAATTTACAACACTTTGTTTCCATTTTTCTTTTCTCATTTTTTCTTTTTCCTTCCTTCCTTTTCCCCTCTCACTTCTCTAGTCCCTCTTCCCAATGGGGCATTTTCTTCCTATTTCATAATAGCTAGTACACATTCTGCTTTTTATTTATACTTCTAGCTTCTCACACCAGATAAACAATGTGATATTTACACACGTGTGTTCAAAATATTTCACTTAAGAGTATGGTCTCAAGGTCCATTCTATTTACCTATAACTGTCTCAAGTCTATCCTGCTTTATGGTTGAGTAGTACTCCATTGAATAAAAAATACAACTTACTCATCTGTTCATCAGTGTATGGGCATTTGGACTGTTTCCAAGATTTAGCTATGATAGACTCTATTGCTATAAATATGGGTGTGAATATATCATTGTGGTATGATGCTTTTTATTATTTGGGGACAATACCAAGGTGGGGGAATAGCTGTGTCGAATGGAACCTGTATTCCTAGTTTTTTTTTTTTTTTTTTTTAGGACACTCTACACTGATTCCCACACTGGTTACATCAGTTTACATTCCCATCAGTACTGGAGAAGGCTTTGTTTTATCCCACATACTCACCAGTATTTGGTATCATTTGATTTCTTGATGATAGCCATATAGAAATAATACTGGAATCCCAGTATTATTTTAAATTGCTTCTCTTAAATGACTAGTGACAGTAAGTGTTTTTTCATGTATTATTTACCATTTGTAATTCTTCATCTATGATGTATCTATTCATTTTAGATCTCCATTTTTAGATTGAGTCTTTTTCTTCTTCTTTTCCTTCTCCTCCTTCTTTGTCTTCATCTTTGTCTTTGTCTTTTTGTCTTTTCCTCCTCCTCCTCCTCCTCCTCCTCCTCCTCCTCCTCCTCTTTCTCTTCCTGCTCTTTCTCCTTCTTCTTTGCTTTGTCTTTTTGAGACAAGTTTTCACTTGCAGTTCAAGCTGGCCTTGAACTCACTTCATAGCCCAGACTGGCCTCAAACTCACAGCAATCCTCCTGCTTCAGCCTCCTGAGTGCTGTTGATTACAGATATTTACCACTCTTTATACTGTCTGACTTCTTCCATCAAAACACTTAGGTGCAGTGTGGAATTATCCCTTGCCTGACAGAGCATTCCATTTCTCTTGTTTTCATTCAGTTCATCAAGTTCATCATTGTCCTGAGGAATCGAGGACCAGGGACAGAATTTGAATGAGGTAATCAGGTGTCTGTGGTGCAAAATTTAAGATGATACCTTTTTTGAGTCACATGATTCTAAAATGAACATCTCTTAAATTTTGTGTCTAAGCATCTCATTTGTCTCATCCTCATCTTGACCATTCTAGAAAATCTGATGATCTGAGAACAGTGGTGACTTTCTTTATGTTATCTGTAATCTTAATAAACTAAACCTCCAATTGGATTTATTGTCTTCTTACCACTCAAAAATAAATACTTAAAAAGAAGTTATGACAAGCCAACCCAAACTGGAATTTTCACCAGGCTGTTGCTCACAGGCTACTTCCTGCTTTACAATAGCATTATATATTCCCCACTGAGCTGTACCTTAATATATACAGGACAGATAAACCAGAATCTATTATTTATATGATCAAAATTAATTTTTCTAAAAAAAATGTAGTCGTGAAAATTTTATTTCCCTCTCCAAGGTACTGAAACACCTGAGGTTATTCGCCAATCCTTGACATAAGCTATAGTGAATCTGTGCTCTAACATTAGAAAACTCACATCCCAGAATGGAAACCTGATAAGCCATGATTACAAGTGTTCAAGTTGGAAAAGATGAGTTACAGGAGGAGTGAAAAGTCAATGCCCAAGCTCTAAGTAAGACAGCCTGAAACATGCTACAAACACCATAGATATTTAAAATAACTTCATATTGTACTGAACTTATCCTACTACTTGTCCACATGTATCTCATGTCCTGGTGCAGCCCTGCTACACCAGGGAATGTATTTTTCCCGTGGCAGGCACAGTGACTGATGGGAATACAGGGAATTCTCATGCTTTCAGTGGAAGGCATTGGATTTAAATGTAATTCCTGCTCCATCTTGAGTGGAGAAGGAGAGGAAGAAGAATGCTAGAACTTGAGATCTATCTCAAGGTTAATCGCTAGATTTTTATTTTTTTCCCTCTGAAGAGTAGAATCAGCCACTTGTAGTAAAGGAAAGAGCAATAAAAATGAAGAAAACAAAATTATAAACCACTAGTTGAATCCGTTATCATCAATGTCACAAAACTGAAGTCATCTTTAAAAACTAATGGTGGGGGCTGGGGATTTAGCTCAGTGGCATAAGCACCTGCCTTGTAAGTGTGTGGTTGTGAGTTCGATCCCTGATACCGATAAAGGAAAAAAAAAAACTAATGGTGATTTTTCAAGTTGCTATTGAGTTTTCAAGTTTTATTTGTTCAAAAAATCACTTGATATAACATAAAAATAATAGAAAATGGTGATTCTTACCAATTATGTATATTCTAAAATTTCAAATATATGTATGATGATGGGATACATATATTGAAGTCTCAAACCCCAGTACTTCAATATGAAACCATATTTGGAGATAAAGTTTTAATTGAAGCAATTAACAGGAGAAGTGTGATTGGTGTCCTGAGAAGGAGACAACAGAGATGTGGGTATTACTGAGAAAATTCCACTTGAGGATACAGAAAAAAAGATGTCTATCTGCAATTCAGGGAAAGAGTTCTTAGCAGAAACTAAACTTGGCAACAGCTTCTCTCGAATTTCTAGCCTCCAAAACAGTGGAAAAAAATTCTGTTGTTTAATCCACTTGGTTTCTGTGATAATTTTTATGGGAGTTCTAGCAGAACAATGCATGTATATTTATAACTTGGGACTACTTTAGAGTTTCCTTGGGAAGAGCTACCATATTTCAATATAGATTACGTTACAGTTGATTTAGCACTATATTAAAATCTGAATCATTATCAGTGGAATGAAAATGCATAGGAAAAGCCATTTTCTTTAATGGAAATATTTACAACATAATTCAAAGTCTTTAAGACATTTGGTGCTGTAATTTATGATTGTAGAGAAGTTTACAAAATTCACCATATTCAGAGTTAAAATTAAGCATTTCTTTTTATTGAATTTTGTTTCAAAAATGTCCCCTTCTATTGTCTCTTGACATAGTCCATTGTCACTACATCCCTGCAACCCCTTGCTCCAGGCCGCAGGGACATCTCCCCATTAAATCCAATTATCAATGTTGTCTCACCATTTTCCTTAATAATTAAGCTATAGCTAAGTTAATTGACCACTCCACTTGCCTGGAGATCTTTTTTCTCTATTATTTTTTTCATCCTCTTTAGGATTATATTTAGTACCATGACTCTAAATGTAATGTATAATGATATATACATAGTATGAATGAATTCTGAATTTATAACTTCAACTAATCCTCTGAGATTCATACTATTTGCTACAAACTCCACTTAGGGGTGTTTTATTCATCTAAAACTATTAAATAAATACAAAATCAAACCTTATTTTCACATGAAAATGCTCTCCAAGTTATGTTCTTATTCCTGTTCTTATTCCTGTTCCAGTGATCTAAATTTTAACAAAAGACATTACCAGTCACCCAGTTGTTCAGGCCCAAATCTATCAGTATTTGAAGAAGAACTAAGAGGGTAACGTATATTTTTTTTTCATGTCTCTGTTTCATTGTTTAGGTGATGTTGACTAAAAATACAACCCAAAGTATGTTTAAAACAGAGCTTTAATTTATTGTTTTGCATCACCTCCATGTCTACCATTCTAACCTTCTGAACTGTGTTGATAGTATCTCTCCCCAAGGTAAATAAACAGGGTCCTGTTGTCTATGAATGAAGTGCCTTCTGTATCTATTCTTGTCTGTCTTTCCAACACATATTCTACACAAATTAGTCAGGGTTTAATATTCAAAGGTAGTTTAGATCACTTTTTTTTCTTGTTCACAATCCTTCACTGCTTTTCCATCAGTTGTAGAATAAAATTCAAACTTCTTGTTATGTTCTGCTGTGTCTTGTGTTATCTCAGTTTAAGCCACTTCTCTGATCCCAGCTTTTGAATGCTCCTTCTGTCCTTTGTCAGGCCTTTCACATTGATCCCATTCAAGCCCACAAATGACTCTGAGCTCAGGGCTTTTAAATATGCTTTTAATGTTGCATATGATATACATTCCTAGAAAGCTTCTTAGTTAACTTACTTTCTTTAGACCTTGGCTTAACTATCAGAACATCATAGTAGTCCATCCTATCCAAATCAGCCAAGGTTCACCTAGAAAAATTAGCAAACTCCAAGATTATAGAAGAATGCTCAATAGAGGGACAAGTTACAGAGGTGTGGAGAGATTGACAGATCCAGAGAAATGATGAAACACAGGGCTTGGCAATAACTGAAAGTTACAATCACCTCTTAGCCTGAAACGGTAATGTACAAGAACAATGTTATCAAATTCCAGCCAGAGATGAATGCTTACCTTCAAACTCTAGCACAGCTTGCCACTCACAGTGAAAATGCAATAACTATTTGTGGAATGGAGGAATGTTTGAATGAATGAAGTATGTAGTTCCAATTTGATAGACAAAAGAGCTGAGACTCCAAGCACATATGATGAATTATTTCTTATTTTTGTGTTAACGTATCACTTTGAAGGCATATCTCAAGGCAATCATATGTGTGCAATGAATCCTGTAAAATGCCCAAATGAACAAAGTAATAAATTACTTGCCCAAGATCATACAGCTGGTGAATGCTGGAAAGGAATTTTGAAACCTCAGTGTTATAACCCCAAGACTATTGTATTTTCTATTATATAGCACATCACTAACTAGGCATTGTGTTAAAGGAAAGAGCCCTCAATTCTCTATGATCTGCTTTGAGGCAATATATTTCTACATAGTCTGGAGTTTCTAATTCACTGGAAGGAAAATCGTGCAAAATGATTTAATTGATGGTAAATAATATATTAAACTTAGCTTCTGGTAAAACAATGTCAATAATTCAGATTCAGTCCTTGATTATTTAATCATTATGTAAAGGATAAGTCAATGTTTGAAAAGTTTACCTGACATAGGTGCCTCGCATGAATAAGTAGTTGAAATTTATTACACTAAAAACCACTAATGCTTATTTTTATGTAACATTTGATGGTATACAGGCTCACAGCACTGGGGATGAGTTAAACAAGACAAAATTTCTTTTAAAAAACTCATTCTGTTTTTCACATAATGCTTAATGGGAACAATCTTTCATCACAGAACACCAGCTCCTTGAGGCAAGCATCCAAATAATAAAGCTGAGTTTGTTAATGAGGCATCTTCTTCCTCTACCACAGTTAAGTGGTTAGAGTTTCCTTGGCAACTTTACAGGGTAAATTTCCTGGGAGGTAGGGAAGAAGCAGGAAACATACAAACCAGTCTCACAAATCTCTCTTACAGAATCCAAAAGAAACTCTAGTTAGTCATTTTTAATTAAAAATATTGGAAATTTATTTCTCTTCCTTTACTTTGAAAATTATTCTGCCAAAATCTTAATTGTCCTTGAGCCATACAAGTAATTCCTCTTAAAAAGAGTGAGTGGGTAGATTTGTGACTAAGGCACTGTGCTGTGGACCCAATTACCAATAAATCAAGGTCAAAACTTTCATAGTGTTTAGAGAAGGAATAACAAAAGCAGCTTAACTGAGAAACATATACGTCATTTACATAATCAGTAGGAGACCACGTTCAGAAAGTTTGAGTATAAGAGCATGTCAATCTGTACAACACTATGTACCATAATTTAAAGAAGTGAAATCTTAAAATTACAATTGAGAAGGGTGTGTTATTTAGTAACAAAATGAGTATTTCATGCTGCCAGGTTTGCATTTTGTTTTTGAATATTCACTGAGTACATTTGTCCCGGGACTTGGTTGGTAACACAATAATTAATATTTACTGATCGTTTAATATAGCAGACTCTCAGTTAAAAGCATGTTGTTTCATTAATTAACATTTTAGCTCTCATAACTGTTAACACCTCCTGTATTTTGAAGATGATGAGTCTGGGGTCTTTAGGAATTTAAATGATTTGACAAATATCACACAGCAATTAAGTGTTCAAAGTCAAAAAGAATAACTTCTGAGGCAAGATTTAATAGCCATGTTCTCTTTAACACACTGAGCATGAGAAAAAAATATGGGGAGTATTTTGGGCACATCAGATAGTGACATGGGATAAAACAAATACTCACTGAGCATTTCAAAAAGGGCTGAAGAAGGCTGAAAGCAAAGTATTTATGAGGTCAGGGTGATAATTCCTCACTGGTGGGAGAATATCCTTGACCTACCCACAGATATGAGTTAATGATATTAGATTTGGCTAAAAAATAGTAAAGTTTTTTTAAATGGCTCTATAGTTCTATTTTTAAAGTATTCTCTCCAAACTTAAATCTAAATAGGAAATACCACCTGTATCAAGGACAAAATAATGTCAGTAGTGCACAGAATGTTTTTCTGAAGACAGGACCAGAGATTTAGGTCCTACCTTTTCCATAGAGTGCTTCCTTTGAAGTATTTTCGTGTGTGTGTGTGTGTGTGTGTGTGTGTGTAGCCTTTTTCATTTCTCCTCTTCCATTTGGCTGAGGTGATAAAATCTTTGATGAATTTCTGGATCAGATATTTTGTTTCCTGAATCAGTTTTAAAATGTTTCTCTTCACAAACTTCTACATATCAAGGCATCATTGCCGTCCCAAATTCAGTGAGTATAAATAAAATAACATGTTTTCTCTTACCCTGCCATTTCTATGGCAAACTTCCTCCCATCCAGTTTGTTATCTCAGTTGATATTTCCAACAGAAAGTCATCCAATCCAGATTTTTGGAGGTAAGTAATCTTCCCTCAATCTCATACTCATAAACCAATCCAGAAAATATCATTTCTCAATATCTGCTCAATCATATCCCTTCTCAAGTCACATTTGCTTCTCTAGTTTAGTTTTATTTTAATTTTTCCCTCATTCTTGCTTTCCCTAAGACAGTATCATTTTAAGATTCTTTTTCCAGACCAGTCATTCCTAAAGTGCAACCTGGGTTCAATAGCATCAGCATCATTTGTAAAAAGTCGTTGAAAATGTAAGTCCTGGCATCACCCCAGGTCTACTGAACCAGAAATTCCATGTTTCACAAGCCCTGGAAGTAAGTTTGATG
This sequence comes from Hydrochoerus hydrochaeris, assembly GCA_004027455.1. NCBI lineage: Eukaryota > Metazoa > Chordata > Mammalia > Rodentia > Hydrochaeridae > Hydrochoerus > Hydrochoerus hydrochaeris. The sequence goes on along the minus strand of PVLA01000825.1, from coordinate 377,686 downwards.
CAAGCCAACGTTTAACAACCATTGCTCCAGAGTAACATGTTTCAAACTCAGATGTGTTCAGGCTGCATCTGTATTCAAAATTCTTAAGTACAGACCCTGGTCTTAGGAAGCAAAGCCATCAAACACCTTTGGGCATGAGGCTTTTATACTGCAGTTCAGGACTTTTCTCAGTTCACTTTTACCACTTTACAGGAAGAAACCTATTCTTACAACGAAACTTGCACTTTCTTAATGTGAGAAGCATCATCTTGTTTCTGCGCTTCTGCTCCACGGACTCTTCGGTGTAGAAACCACCACTGAAACCAAAAACATAATACCATGCAAAAAATATCCTAAAACAGGATTTCCAGAGTTAAGGAGCTTTTTGTTAGCATGAAAGACAGAGTCTAGGGCTTCACACATACTACTCAAGCGCTCTAGTACTAAAATACAGGAATATTCCTTAGCCCTTAGCGATAAAGCTCCTCTGGATGGCAGCTTTACTGAAACGTCAAGAAAGAGTAAAATGGATGTTAAGGTAACATCAAAATAGAGATAGTGTCTCAGTGGACCCCAGCAAGAGACCTCCAATTCAAACCTGCAAAATGTCCCACGCATATAAGAATAGATAGCTTAGTTATCAACAGAACATGTTCAAGTCTAACTTTCTTAATTACAAGCTGCATCTCTTTGGGCAAATGCGTTCATGTCCCTTATATAAAATTAGTCAATGTCCTAGCACTTGTGTCAAATAATGATAAGCAATAGGCAACATTTTATAAAGCTTTATGTTTTATAAAATCGGCATCAGCATACATGCAAATAAGTCCTGATACAGATTAATTCTAGGTATAAATATGCCTCAGATTTATAGAGTATATTATTTCTAAAAGAGAAGAGATCCTGTGATTCATTTACTCCATCAGATTGCCTTATAATTTCTATATATTTCTCTGGCTTTGCTACAAAATTTTTCACTGATATCATTTTGAAAAATATGCTTTTCTTTTTTATGATAAAAACTGAGCAACATTTTTAGTATAAAATGAGATCTATTTTTTTGAAAAATAGCATCCCAGGGAACCTTATAGAATTTATTTCTCTTTTCCTATGAACTTCTTAACATCATGTGTATTTGTATCATTGTGAGTAACTTTAAGCACATTATAAATATGACATAGCAATTGAGAGACAGGAATACACTATATGAGTGTTTTATCTATCAACTTTTTCAGTTGAAAACTAGAGGCTCAATTTCTGTGATCCTAATTACATAATGCTTGGATATTCCCCTAACACAAAATACAAATAAATACTAAGATACACACAATCCCTATAAGTTACTTTTTAAAAATTAAGTTCTATTTTTAACTCAGTAAATAACAGCCTAAAATTTTATGAGGTCTTAAAAACCTAGAGATAAACATATCTAACTTGATTTTTGTAAGGAGAAAGAATAAAATGAATATACTTTTCTTGGCTGTTAATAACTGCAATGTCACTGGTACCAAAGCAATAGATTATTCTGATTTAAAATAACAGTAACTCAAAATGTTTGTGAACTAAAATCAAAGCCAGGACAAATAGTTTACAAAATGTGGCTATGTCTATATACAGTATCTGTACATCTGTAGTCTCTGAAGTAGGTATTTCCAATGATAGGTTTTTGTAAATGTTTTTTAACCATATTTCTCTCTTAGTAGAATTTAGATATCAGGACAGTTAACTTACCTAGGCTTATGGTAACCATAAGAACCTTCAAGAAAGAAGATGATACATTTTTAAATTCATTAAGTTTAAGATTCTAGATAAATTTGGGGATTTCAGATAGATATTAAATATTTTATGGTCTATGCCTTGTTTCTTGCAATAATAGCTCATAGCATAATTAAATGAAGTCAGAGGAAGAAATGAGGGCTTTGAACATTATGCAAAATCAGATGTAAAAATCTTAGAAGGAGGTCTAATTTGAATCTAAAGGATACACTGAGAAATTTCATCCTGTTGCTATTTTCTTTGAGGGAGAATCAAGTTCTAAATCATAAGAAGTAAATTTCTGATTCTTTTCCTATTTCTTAGTCCAGCTTTTGAAATGATAAATGACAATACTAACACTAATAAGAAATAGCATTAGTACATATGATTTCTCCTTCTGGACAGTTTCTATTCAATTAATGCTACCAGAATCCTGATATGAATGAATGTTTTAAATATTAATATTTCATACTTAAAATATTACTAAATGAATAGAAATGAAATGGACCAAATACAGGCAATAAAACATAGAAATGTCATACTATTAAATTTTCTGAAACTAGTATACTGCAGTAATATTAAGAGTAGAGTATGATCCTGGAGAATTAGCACCAATGAAAAAAATGTTCTATCATTCATAAATGTTTTACAAACAGTCTCACTACTTTCTATTTATCCCCTTCCTCTACAAAACTACTAGAACTAAGCTTCAACTTTCATAATGTTCTTTAATTTACTGATATTAATTTAGAATTTTATGTTCAGATTTTCCCTTTTCTTAATATTTCTGGAACATACTTCATTAGTTATCTTATGTCCTAAATGTAACTGCCAGTATTTCACTAAGTCACACAGGCAAGAATTCCAGGGTACATGGAATGCTAAGTCTGTCAGAGACAGTGAAGTGGCAAATAAATATCCCTATTCGTCTTGTTTGCAAAAAAAAAAAAAAAGAAAAAGAAAAAGAAAACAGATGGAAACTGCAAAGAGTCTTCAATTCCTAAACCAAATGCTAACTGAAATTGGGACATATAAAAACTGTGTCTTCACTTACATGCTTCATGGTAACTCAGTTATCAGGAAAGCAAAAGCATAGTTCCTCCATCATCATGACTGGTTCCCATCAAAACAGTAAGAGAATCAAAGCAAAGTCATAGTTTAATGGTAGATAAATGTTTTTTTCCTTTGCTTCCAGCATCCTCTAAACAAGATTGTGAATCTTGAATACATACTATAGGAGCTATATATAATTCAATATTAAAATTGGAGGCTTTTCAGTTCTACTTTCTGACTAAAAGCCAAGAATAATAGTGTGAATAGTATTTCTACATGCTAAAGCAAAAACAAAACAAAACTACCCCCCCAAACCACCCAAAAACCAAAAACATAATACCAAGCAAAAAATATCCTAAAACAGGATTGCCAGAGTTAAGGAGGTTTTTGTTAGCACCAAAGACAGAGTCTTGGGCTTCACACATGCTACTCAAGTGCTCTAGTACTAAAATGCAGGAATATTCCTTAGCCCTTAGCAATAAAGCTCCTCTTGATGGCAGTGTTACTGAAATGTCAAGAAACTATTTCATATATGATACATACTTTTTTCTCAGGATGCTTGGCTAATGGACATGGACTTCAAAATCTGTTCTTGTATCTCCCATTTCAACACAAAGACACAAACACCCATCCACACACACACACACACACACACACACAGGTGTATATTCTTCAGGACCAAATCAGGGATGCACAGGAGAGTACACACCCAGAAAAGTGTTTGACTCAAGATAACAGAAAGAGTTAAACTGTCACCTAGGTGTGAAGTAGAATGCTAGGAAATGAGTATATTAATTTCTTATTGAAGTTGCAACAAGTTATCACATATTAATGACTTACAACAACATGAATTTATTAGTTTACATTTCTGCAGGTTATCAACATGAAAAATGAAGTGTTGAAAAGTTTGTGTTCTCTCATGTGACTTCAGGGGCAGAGCCTGTCCCTTGCCTCTCCCATTTCCTAGAAACCATCTGTTTCCTTGACTCGGGGTACCACTCTCGGACTCCAAAGAGCATCCCTCCAACCTCAGGTTCTATCTTCATATCTTTTTTTACTAACTTTGAGTCCTTTGCCTTTTTATGCTCTTATGCTTTCACTAGATCCACCAGGGTAATGCAGGATAAGCTCTGTATATCAAGATACTTGGCATAACCATAATTTTAATGTCCTTTTACAATATAAAGTAATATAGTGATAGGTCCTTGGGAATAAATGGTGACATATTTGAAGAATTGCTGTTCAAATACCACAAAAGGATATTTAAAAGTGACCCTGGATAAGGCATGAATCCCAGAAACTGTAAGAAAACATTACATTCCAAACTGAATGAAACTTCTCTTCCAGCTGTTGGAAGTTACCTCTCATCAATGAATATTTATTTTCCGTTTATATTATCTTGTATTATCATTCTTTGAATTTTCTTTCCATATGAATTCTAAGTACATTAGCAGGGATTTATAAACATTTCCCTGTTATATAGGCTTTCAGGAAGGTATTTATTTCACAAAATCCCCAAGTCATGAAACGATGCTTAAAGTGGGCATTTTCCTACATGAAGTGAAGCAAGGTCTTCTTAAGGACTATGCCAAAAACATACCTTTGTGTGTTTGTCATTCTCATTATACATTTTTGTTGCCTTAAGCCTTGAAACCTCAAGGGAAAATATAATATAACACATAATATTGAATTAGTCACTAAGTGAATCAACAAATACTACCCAGTGTTAAGCACCGCCACTCATTGGAAGGAGATATATTTAGTTACCCAATCTTTTATTATCTGGGTTGCATTTGCCAATGTCATGCACATAAAATAAAATTGATTCAATAAGAATTTATTGATGGAAAATAGTTAAAAGTAAATTTCAATCTGCTATAGAAAGAAGATGATAAGTAACTTCTCATTGGGTTTACATCTAGAAAATATTCCCTAAGGAAAAAGGAAAGAGAGACAGAGAGAGCAAAGAGAATTCATGTGATTTATAATATCATTTAGAATGTGTTTAGAAAGCACAGCAGGAAGATTTAAAAATGATCCTTTCTTTTTGATATTTATACTCATCCAAAATCACCTCCCTTAGAGTGTAGTCTGAGCCCAGTAAAAATATGGCAAAACTGAGGGATTTCTCTCCTGAGATTAGGGTGATAAAATACTCCCACTCCCCTCAGCAAATATGCCTTTGGGGGAAGTATCTACATTTAGTATCCTTAGAGGGTGGTCCAGGTGACAAGAAACTCTTATTCCAAACCAATGATTAGGCAGAAACTGAAACTTCACAAGCTCAGGTTGCATGAATTTAGAAGCTGCACCTCCCCTCTTCCCTTGTTGAAATGAAATACTTTGGCTCTGCAGTTTTTCAGATCCCTTGAGTCTAAAGACCCAGCTAAACTGCTCCAAATTCCTACCTGTAGAGATTGTGGTATAATACATGTTATTTTAAGCTAGTAAATTTTTGAGATAATTGTTTATACAGGAATAGATTACTAATATTAATATTATCATTCATACAATTCTAACCTACCATTTTATTTTGTACATTCATTATATAAGGGCTCATTATAAAATAAAAATATAATGAGATCAGTTTATTAGTGAATCAATGAAATAAATATTTTTCTTCCTTTAGTTTTATGTTTGTTCAACTTCAATTATACTTTAAAAGCAAAGAAGTCCTGGAAGAAATATTTAGTAATCAATTAATTGGTTCTCTGCTTTGTTCAGAATCATTAGTATGAATTATAAGACCATACACAATTTCAATACACCTTCTTTCACATAATTTCCGTTTTGTTAGTCACTTCTGAACATACAAAGGATGATCAACTTCCTAAGAATAACATATTTTGTGAAAACTCTATGTTTTTTTATTCGAAGAGGATAAAACCAAATGAGAAAAAACAAAACAGGGTGAGTCAAAACAAAAGGATGGGCATATTAAATGACTTAAAACCAAAATGCAAGGTGATCTACAGTGGTCACCATGATGCCTCTTGTTATCTTCAACAGAATTGCCCGTATCATCAGGAACAATAAAACTGAACATAGCAGTACAGAACAAAATCCATAAAAACAAAACATTGGAGACATTATAAGACTTCAAAAGAAGGTAATAGCCAAACCAGAATGGTTATCATAGTGAATCTTATTCAGGGTAGTTGTCTATGCTCTCAGCCTTGATACTATGAAACATAACAGACTCGAATAAAATCAGTCACGATAAAACGGTGAAAGCAATACAGGGTTTCAGATTAAGGTAATAGGAAATCAAAAAGCTACGTAGTATATCCTGCTATCTTTGGAAAAGCTGGCCCATGCCATTAAATCTAATACAAGTAGACAAACTGGAACAGAATATAACCAACCTAAACAGAACAACGAAAACAACATGGGTTTCAAACTATGATACAAGATTAACAATGTCCTCTGCCGTCCTTTTTAAGGCAATTCCTCCCCTTTCACTTTCCCAGGGTGCATTGTACATTTTGTATCCCACTAACACCTTTAGTTTTTAGATTAGGGAGGCAACCCACTATTTACCTAAGTGGTTCTGAACCTTTTTACCCTTGAACTTGATCTCAAGTTGTAACCATTTCCCTACAAGAGCCTCAAAGTTTTCCTTCCTTATACCTGAGTAGTCCTCCACTGCACAAAAGTGTCATGTTTTTCCAACCTATCTGCAGCTGAGGGGCAAGCCACCTCACTTTTTTCTGGTTCCCTGTCACATAGAGCACTATTTTCTCATCTTTGACTTTCGGTGCATAAACCCTCTTTCAAGTTAATTATATTTTTTTATAGAGCATCTTGATGGACCCTATATCCTGACCCACTCTGCCTGTGTTTCTTTTTATTAGTGTATCAAGACCATCCATGTTAGCGATTATGGCCAACCTTCTCTGCCTCATTTCTGCCATGCTATTTTTCTGTAACTGTTTGTCTACTTTTCCTTTTCATTACAATGTCTGCCCCATTCAGGGAGCCCCCTTTGCCACTGTTCCAGAAGCCGTGGTCTATTCTCTGTCTCTCTAGAATGTCCTTCAGTATTTTTTACAGGGTTGAATTGGTGATCATGAACTCCCCCAGTTCTTCTTTGCCATGGAAGCATCTTATTTCTCCATTCATTTTAAGAGATAGTTTTGCAGGGTACATCAATCTGGGTTGGAGGTTATTTTTTTTCAGGGCTTGGAATACTCCAAGCTCTTCTTGATTTGATGGTTTGTGTTGAGAAGTCTTTCGTGATTCTGATGGGTTTTCCTTTATAGGTGATCTGTTTCTTTTTTCTAACAGATTTTAATATTCTGTTCTTATGTTGAATTTCTGGAATCTTGATTATTATATGTCTGGGTGTAGAACTATTTTCGTTATAGCTGGCTGGAGTTCTGTATTCCTCATATATCTGGATATCACTTCCTTTTCCTATGCTTGGAAAGTTTTCCTTAATTATTTCTGTGATTAGCCCTTGTATTTCATTTGTGTTTACCTCTGCTTTTTCACTCACATTTTTTTATTCTTAAGTTATAGATCCTCTTGTCATCTTCTAGCCTTTGTATTGTTACTTCCTGGTTCCTTATTATTTTTAAGAGATCCTTCCTTTTGTGATCACACATTGTAAACCTGTCTTCAAAGTTTGGTAGTCTATCTTTATTTTAGTTTCTTTCAAGCAGTTTTGCCAGCTTTCAATGGAGTTTTTAATTTTCTGGCAATCTCTTTGAATTTTTTTCCTGTACTCTAGATTTTTTTTTTTACATTCTTCATCAAAAGTTTCCCTCCTTTTTCTATGCTCCTCCATTCTTCCATCTGTGTCTGATAAGCAGCAAAGTAAAAAGCCTCACTGAGAGAAATGGCTCGGGTGCTGGAATATAGCATCCTGGAGAAGACCAGATGGAAAGAGATGGATCCTCTCAACTCAGGAAGAAAGTAAAGTGGAGAAAGAAAGAAAGAAAGAAAGAAAGAAAGAAAGAAAGAAAGAAAGAAAGAAAGAAAGAAAGAAAGAAAGAGGAAAGGAAAGGAAAGGAAAGGAAAGGAAAGGAAAAAGGAAAAAGGAAAAAGGAAAAAGGAAAAAGGAAAAAGAAAAAAGAAAAAAGAAAAGAAAAGAAAGAAAAGGAAAAAGAAAAATGTGGACAGAAGGCTATAGCCAGATGCACTTTAACTGGAGCTGGTCCCACTGTTAGCAAAATGCCATTGGAATCTGAAGACCCATGGTCAAGGTGACGTTGGGGGTTGGCAAGTCTGAGGGCCTTGGCACTAGGACACAGTTGTGGAGGGGGGCCGCGGACCGGAGAACTGCACTGGCTCATCATGAGTGTAGGGAAGTTAGCCCTCCCGTGGGAGTGGGCGATTGGTCAGGTGACATTTTGGAGTCAGACAGGATAAGCCTGGAACCAGAACTGCAAACAGCTTCATTCAGCCACTCCTACTAGCACAGAGAAGATTGATGAGAATTGCTTGGATTGAGTCCCTCCCCTGTGCCCGATCCTGATTGCCAAGACCAAAGTTTACCTGAAGCTATCCCTAATCAGCCCCAACCACACGCATACACTAATGTGGTGGAGACTCCCACTGATTGACCAGCTCAGAAGGGAGGGGCCAGCCTGCCGCACCCCTGTTTGTACTCCAGTGGTCACCAGCAGACTGGGGAGGACAGCAATCCCTGGCCAGCATGCTTCAGAGTAATTATAACCAATACAGGAAGGGCTGGGGACCCCAAGTAGCCACTTGTCTGGAAGAAACCAGACACATGACAAGAAGAAGAAACAAAAGGAAGTCTCCAGCCTCCAACCCAAGCAGTGCTGACCCAGGAGAGGTAAACACAGAAGAGACTGGGGGTTGCACACCTGCAGTTTCTGAAGAAACAGCATCTGACATAAAGAAACATCTTTGTGAAATTATAAAAGAATTTAAAACAGACATACTAATACAAGTAAAGGAAGATATAAGAAAAATAATAACAGAAATGCTAAGCACCTCTCAAGAAGACAACTTTATCTTTAATTCTGATACCCAATGCCACATAACTATGAGCTAGGATATGGAATTCTATAAAAAAGCAATTTCTTTTCAATTATGTATGAATAGCTGGATCAAACTGACAAAAATGTTTGAAAAGTACTGCAATTTTTAGCTGCTAAATATGCAGTTACAGTAGATGACTCATACCTTTATTAAACCTAGGATACTTTGTATCATAGATTAAAACACTCCTTAGTCAACGATTCTAACCATATAATGAAAATATCTTTCCAGTTCACTTGTGTCTAGTTCTTTAGAATAAATAAGACAGTTTAAGCCCCCTCTTTCTGAGCAAATAATCTAGCCTTGTTTTACATACAAAACTACCAGTCAAATTTAGTTAGCAAATTTATCTTCCTGTTCTAATGACTCTCACCATACATCAATTTATTTCTGCTTCTCCTAAATGGTTTTTCAATTCATATGTTCATCTCTAGTTACCTTAGGCAACTCATGACTTCATTGTATAAATTCCCATACTCTTCTGAATAAGCAGAGTCCCCAGAAATGAGAACCAAAATATATCCAAAACTTTGCAATGAGAAAATCAGTAAAATGCTAGTTTAATATCAACATACTGGAGCATAGTAAGGAAATGACCTTTAGAACAAGAATGCATAGGTTTCTATTGATTGTTATGATCCTCATGTTCAACTTTGACCTAGTTCTGTACATTAATTTCCCATATACAAAAATTATATAATAGTAATAGGTGGCTCAGGTGATTGTGGACGGGTGAAAATGAGTGCATCTTGAAAATGCAAATAAAAGTTTACTGTAAGTCTGTGAGCACCAATACTTTTAGCAATAGCAGCCAGTATTGCTTTGATGTGTTTTATTTAAGTGTCGACATACATATGATCTTGCAAATTTCTTTACCAGATTTGTGGCTGCTGGCTGTTCCCTCGAGTCATCCAATTATAAAGGACATAGTAGCATAATTTCATCAGGAGATTCTGTGATCAAGTGAATGCTAAGGAAAAAGACATCCATATTGCTATTTTTACATATTTCAAAGTTGGTTACTTGAGTACAAACTCATGAAGCAACTTGACCTTAAGTATAAAGCAGAAAAAATAGAGCATGATTAACAAATCTTAGCATACTTACACACTTGGGCCTAGATAAATAGTTTATTGAAGCCCTCCTATACATACTAGCTTCCACAGAACTGTGTCTATAAAACATATTACCATGTCTGCATTGTTCATTTTACTTATCATCAAGCATTTCCAAAAGCCATGCCATGATTTCTTTCCTCAGTAAAGGAATTATAGTTTATTTTGGATACATCATTGAAGATAAGCACTAAAGAGTATAACTAAATAAAATGAGATCTAATTAAGGCTGTTTTATGTGATCTTTCATTCTTAAAATTTCCTGGAGTTGGTAGGAAATAGTAGGCTATCTTTTGAATTTCACATTTTTTTTTTCTCTTGAGAAACAAGACTTTTCTTCATGTGAAAGAAAATAATTTTAATGTTAAAGTTTGGTTTGTTACAAACCCAGAATCTTTTGTGTTATTGAAAAGATCATATCTAGGCAATGTTTAACAAAAGATGAAGCAGACTTACAAGAAAATGTAGATCCTGCAGAATTTCTAAATTTGTTTAATGACTATGTTTCACATGTGTAAAGATAAAATAAAACATCTTTCTCTTTTTATTACAATTGGGACTCTCACTAGAAAGTGTAAAAACTTCGAGAGGTGTATTTTTTAGCCTTTAAAGTTATTCTTATATATTTGATATTACACAGAATAAGATATAGAAGTTATGCTGAATTACTTAAAAATTGATTTACAAAACACCATATAGTTCTTTATTCTACTGTAAATTCTTTTTCCGTGTAACATCACTCAGGTCAGACTGAAGAGATGTGTGTAATTAGTTTAAAGTAAAAGAAAGTAAAGAAAGAGCCAGGGAAATTAAGTTTCAACTTTAAGTATAGAGGAGTATTATAGGGCACTTCAGCTAAAAAAAAAAAAAAAAAAAATTGGTTAGGGTTAGATTTGTTTGCGTCATTTAGAGGAGGCCAATTCACATTTTTAGTAGTATTATCTACAAAACAACATGATTTTTCTTAGACAAACTGGCAGTCATTCAGGAACAAAAATCTGAAGTGGTCTGAATTCTCTCACATGTGTCTTCTATGTCAGGGATCATCTTTCCTCCACACCACGGTTTGCTCTGTTTGGTGCTCTGGACTGACCAAAGCCTGTGGAGACAGGCATCTCAGTAAGTACAGGAATGCTTGAGTGTGTCTATTTCTTGGTTGAGATCAGACTAGAATGATCAACTTAAAAAATATCTTGCTTTAAAGAAACCAAGTTAAGTATGGTGTTTGTGATGTTAATATAGGAATATTTAGCCAAACTGGTAAGAATAATTCTATTTAGATACATATTGAGTGATATTTTTAAGTCCACATGAATATATTCATATGAATGTTATCATGGATATCACTATTCCAGAAAAACAAACATGAAAATGGGAAAGAATACATGTTCTAATAATGAGAGCTGTTGACTTTGTAAGGATTGAGATTGAGTTTTTTTTTTTTTTTTTTTTTTTTTGGTACCGGTGATCAAACTCATGACCTCTCACTTGCCAGGCAGGTGCTTATGCCACTGAGCTAAATCCCCAGCCATAACAAATTTTTTTTCTAAGAAAAATAGATATGAAAGTTGGTTTTGGATAAAGTCAAAATAAGGAACATGAAGAATTAGGGCCACAGGAAATAAACATTTTGGTTATCCTTTCAGGTAAATTCTTTGTTGCAAGTTAGTTTGCATAAATTTTGGTCATTTCTTGTGATATGGTCAATGAAAAGTGAAAATGTGATGTAAGGCTTGGAGGTGTTATCAGTGTCTGCTACTTGTGTACACACACACACACACACACACACACATAGTGGAAATAAAGGATAACACACTTTCTCTTTCAATGTGTTGCTTTTGAGTAGACTGAACTATAACTATCCACTACATGGTGCACGACAATTATCATATGTTGCATTAACATGTGTTTTTGAGTCAAAGATCCTATTATAAAAATTGTAGAGCTAAGATATAACTCCTTTCCATAAGTACCCTTAAATGTACACTTATTTCTCCTAACTCAGTAAAGTCTTTAAATCAATACATATAAAGAATCAGACCATAGATCTAATACCACATAGACTTTCAAAAGAAAACATAGGATTTAAGAAAGTGTATGAAGCTACTAGACATGGAATCAAGAGCATATACATTTTTAATGTGCAGATGATCTACACATGTCTTGAACCATTAGTGAAAGATAAAAAAGAGATTACTTTAACAGTGACTTAATTTTATTAATTTTAATAGCAGTTTAAAAATTTAGTTGGACTGAGTAAATACTGGTATATTTTATATATGTGTGTGTGTGTGTGTGTGTGTGTGATTTATGAGGCATTTTCTTCTTGCTTTGAATGTTTTTTCAGCAATATACTGTGAAAATTTCATGTAATAATAAGTGATATTATTGGAAGCTACAATGAATGTTTAAATTCAAAAAGTAATTTATTACAGTAAAAGACACATGGACCTTAACCCCCCTCAGGATATGCTCATTTACACACTTCTTATCTCACCATTCTTGCCACTTTCTGAAGCAGGCACAGAAGTTTTTATGTGTATCTTTACTTGTTCTGTCATGACTGCCGTGATGTTCTGAATCAATTCAAAATATGTACTTTCATGCTCATTTTGACTCTGGGGAAAAGTCAGAAGTCCCACAGTAACATATCTGGTGAATAGGCAGACAAGGACACACTGTAAAGATATTACAAGCCTTCCTTGCTATGGGGTGGCACTTAGTAGAAGCATTCAACATAATTTTTTTATCAAATCTCACAAAGACATTTACTAAAGGGGACTTCCAGAATTGCTTCAGAAAGTGGCAAGAAAGATAGGAGTGTCTGAAGCAAGGGGAAATATTTTTAAGGGTATTAATGACAAATTACTGCAATAATTTTTTAAAAAATTTAGTTACCATATATTTTGATTATATTTTATATATTTTGTTTTCTCCATATTCTTACTTTTTCTTCAATTCTTAACCTTTTTCTTCTTCCACCATTTTATCAACTCTTTCCTTGCCAAGAACACAATAACCTCAATAAACTGATTAAAAATTTCATTGGATATTAATACTGTTACACTGTTTGCCTTGAAACTCGTCCTGCAAAATATTTAGGATTTTCTTCTATCTATATCCATTTAGTTTCAGATTTCATAGTTGCTTCTTCACTTGAGCTCCCCTGAATGTTGCTGCTGCTTGGAGTTGAAGCCTTGACAAATCCATCTTCTTACTATGTACTCCTTAGGACAAGGTTCCCAACCTCTGAGCTATAGATCAGTATCTTTCCATGACCTTTTAGGAACTAGGCTTCCATATTTGAGTACTAGGTGAGCAAGCTAAGCTTCACTTGTATTTACAGACACTCTCTAATGCTCTCTTTACCCTCTGTGCTACACTTCCTGTCAGATCAGTGAAAGCATTAGATTCACATAGGAGTATACATCCTATTACAAGTTGCAAATGTGAGCGATCTAGGTTGCAAGAATTTTATGCCTGAAATGTGAGGTAGAGCTGAGGATGTGATGCTAGCATTGAAGACTGGCTACAAATACAGATTACTATTAGCAGAGACATTTGACTGAAGAGGGACAATAATAAATCAATTGCTTGCAGACACATAACAAAATTCTATCAGTGAGTGGCAAGGGAAAATTAAGCTGCATCTGATGGCAGGACTCTCATTACAATTCAACACATTTTAATTGCTGCATGGCCTGACAGTTATTTTCTTTATCACTTCTATCTGCATCTCTTTCATGCATTACCTTTCTCTCAGTCATAGTTCCAGTAAGACTGTAGGCTAAACCTAGTCAAAATGAGTGAAAAACAAATGAGTAGAAAACAGCTTCTCTGAGGGGGGCAAAGATTCAATGATGAGACAGTAGAAGACTTTAATACTCAAATGAAAGCTGCATTTAAAGAGCAATACAAAGTGTTCCATCTAAATTTCAAGTTCTTCACAATAGTTGATTCACGTCCTCCAACCCTGCTTTGTATACTATGTGGTGAGTGGCTATCTAGCGAAGCATGAAACTTCAAAAGTGCTTTGCCCCATGGAGACCAAGCATCTTCCATTAAATCAAGACTTTGGAGGGTTTTTTTTAATTAACATAAAGGACAGAAGCAATTATTGAAGACCACCTCTTCATCAAATGTGAATGCACTGAGAAACAATTTACTATTGGTAAAGAGTTGATCCTGCTACTGGTAAAGATAAAAGTCATGAAATTTTAGGACAGGTTGCAGTTTAAAAGGAACATGTGTTCCTTTTTTGGCTAGTACTGTAATGAGATGGATTGGTAAAATAGCAGAGAATGAGTCATAATGGAATGCAGTCCAGGTTGATGAGTGTACCAAGTTTTCCAATAGGCAACAATGCTTGTTTGTGATATATTTTTCTTTGTCTCTTTCTGTCCTTTTTTTTTTTTTTTTACCTGAAATCAAACTCATGGCCTCACGATTGCCAAGTATGCACTGTGCCACTGAGCTATGTCGCCATCCCCTATTTCTCTTTTCTTAATTTCATATTTTATTAGTATGTATTTGTTATAAATTTTCATTACATTCATCATGAAAAATTTGCACCTGTACATAATATACCTTGTCTATTTTTTCTCATCCCATATGAAATATTTTTCAAGAGGATGTGCCTGCAGATACATCATCTCCAATCACCAGTACAGCTACAGAACTATCCATGTCTTTTAACAATTACAGATGAGTAAACTAAGTTGATATTATGTCTTTTTTTTTTTGGAATGGGGATTGAACTCACGACCTTGTGCTTGCTAGGTAGGTGCTTAAGCCACTGAGCTAAATCCCCAGCTGATATTGTGTGTTGATACATGGACAGACAGTGTGGTGGCTGCCATGACAGCAGGGCTTTTTGGTTTCACTAATTGAGTCAAAGAGGTAGTTTTCAAATGTGAATCTACACATTGTGTTATCCATAGAGAAATGCTGGCTTGCCAAAAATGTAATCTGAATTCGACAATATATTTTCAGGATGTGTTTAAAAATATCAACCATGCCTTTAAAGCATGTGTATTCACACACCTCTGTGAGGTGGTATATCCATAGCACACCAATTTGTACACAGAAGTGACATAATTTTCTAAAGGTGTAAAATATTATCTGGAGATTTTAATGAGAGATGCTCCAGAGATTTCTTTTAGAACAAGTCACCACTGATAGAACATTTCAATGACATAGAATGTTTCTCAAGACTTGATTACTTATATGATATATAAACTTGTTCAGTGAACTCAATTAGTCTTTTCAAGGGACATTGACAATTGTGCCCAAGTCAGCAGATAAAGTGGCTGCAATCAAACCCGAGCTGGAATTATGGAAGTGATGAATGAACATTAGGATTTTTGACATGTCAGCAAAAATTTTGAGAGACCGAGACAGGAACTTCCTTCTCCCAGCTGGTGTATGATCACCTAGCTCAGCTTTGAAATGAGTTGCAACAGTGTTTCCCAACCACAAAAGACCTTTGAACTGGAAAATCATGGACCTGTAACCACATGTGAGTAACTAGGAGAATCTACATTTGCTGAACCAGAAGAGAATCAATTGCTTTGTGATTGCAAATGACATTGGTCTTAAAAATATGTTTGAGAAACCTTCAAATATCTATACATTCTGGATTAAAGACAAGATGGAATACCCTGAGATAGCCAGAAATGAACTGAAAAGCCTACATACATCTATTTCCAAAGTCCTATTTTTGTGAAGCAGTGTTTTCTGCAGTGATATTGATCAAAATGAGACTGTGGAGTACACACTTAGCAGTCATTTTCCCTTTACCCCCGTGGAACCATCTTGTTAGAGGAAAACAAGCTCAAAGATCTCATGTTTCTGCATCATGGTAAGTTTATTTCATTATATTTCACTGTATATAAAATGTAATAATTATGGAAACAAATTTCCCAATAAATATATTGATCTTGAGTTATCTCCAAATCATCTTTCTACCCACCTTCCTCTGGAAATATTGTCTTCCTTGAAACCAGCCCCTGGTGCCAAAAAGTTGGGGACTATTGTGTTAGAATGATCTTATTCATAGTGCCATTAACTCCAGGAATAATATACATGAATGATTCCTAAATCTTTCAATGTTCAAATGTTTATTGTCACTAAGACCCTACTTTTCATGTGAACAAGACTTTACTAAAATACTGAATGATTTATTTCCCCATCAAATTTAGTCAGTGTTACAACTGACATGTATGTGTCCCCTGAAGGTCAGATGATTATAGGAGTGCCAGAACTGACTTGCTGTTTGAACCTAGGTCTGGTCAGATAAGGTGGATCACTAGTATGACCAGGAGGGCTATATCTCCCTTCCCATTTTCTCGCTTCACAATCTGCTTCCTGACTGACATAACAAGGGCAGCTTACTTGCATCCAATCTTTCCCCAGTATCTTCCTGTCTTGGAGCCAGCCAATTAGGGAATAAAACTGTGAGCCAAAATAAACCTTTAAGCTATGGGTGTCAGGTATTTTGTCCCAGGGACTAGGAAAATAACTAGGACAATCAATCACTGAAGCCCTCTAATTTTACTTGTTGCATAATTTTTTAATTTATTTGCTTCTAGGAGTAACCTAGGGAGCTGATAAACATGCAGCCAGATGCTACTAGCCATACAAAAATTTGACTCAGTAGTGCTATGCATGAAAATCTGCATTTCTAGCAAAAGAGGTTTGCTTTTGTATGATGAATCAGATGTGAGCTCCTTAGCAGCCTGTATGCAAGGAGTGGACAGTCAGCAAAGAATAAAGTAGGGAAATAAAAATGTTTTTAGCATTTGGCATCTCCTTCATTGTGAAAACAGTCCTATAATTTATGGTAATTTGCTATGCTTAGAAAGGGTAGGAGGTAGAATATGTTACAGATCCCATTATTTTCACCCTAACTAGTCTTTTCATGAGTTATTTCTTGTAGGAGTCAAAAAAAAGTCTTTTTTCTTCTTTTTCAAGTTTTATTTTTATACTGTTTTACAAAAGAATAGTGCTTTGTGCTTCACCCAATTTTACGAATCCTGATAAAGATAATAAAATGATGGCTGAACTTGTACTTAAGAAACTTGTTTCACACAAGAGCTCAGGCAGTAAGGATAAACACCAGATGACTTGCTAATATCTGCAAATGAAAATAAAATGTATTTTTAAAAGACAGCATTTGGGCATACTAAATGCCAGCTATGCCTTGAAACCAGTATTAACAAATTTAGTCTTTATAACTCTACACAATTTGAACACTTAATCTTATTTAATCTTTATTGCATCACATAAATAGAGTATTATTATTATCTATATAGAAACTGACCCACAGGAAAGTGATGACATACAGTCTAGCATTGCTGTTGTTGGAGCTATGGATTCACTGATCCCTTAGGAAGGGCTTGATGAAAAAAGAGGGATTCTTTTTGCATGTTTGTTTTGTTTTTTGCTGCCTATGATAACCCTGGCCTTGTCACACACAATGACTTGGCTTTCTGAGGTTAACCTCAGAAAGAACTATAGTTAAACCATTTGCAAAACAAAGATAACCCTATAATTATAAGAGTAAAAACAAAAATGACAATTGTATATTAAAAAAGTCTGGAAGTTACAATTATTACTCAAAAACAAAGTTTCATTAGCTATTGGTTTTTACTTTTCAAAGTAAACATTCATAAAACAGAATTTTTATTCTCATGCTCTTGAAGTTATTTTCTGTAGCCAAACATCAAATTTGTCAAAGCATGGAGGAAATTAAATGATGAATTGTAAAGAGAAAACAGGACCTGAAAACCCTTTCTCCCAATAAGGTGGCAGTTGTTGTGGTTGTTTTGAGCAAACTCCAAAGCATTTGATTCTAGGATATGTATTTCAAAATCATTTTATGGCATTATATAAAAGATTATAGCCTTATATAAAAGATTATAAAGAAGCTGCATTTCTGAAGTTGTTCACTATGTCTTCATTTACATAGAATGATATAAAAATACATAGAATGATATAAAAAGCAAAATGACTAGCAAAAATTGCCGCAGAAATAGTCCAGAATACAATTCACAATGAAAGTAATGGAGCTACAAAAATCCTGGAATGTAAATGGATTAACTGGATATAAAAGTTGAATGAGCGAAAACTATAGAAATAAACCTCAGTGGAAACACTCAGTATTTGGGCTTCCTTTGTATATTGTAAAAATCAATAAAATGCTGCAGATGACTTGTTGAGAAATCAGGGTAACAATGTTTAGGTGACAGTATGGAGAAGTGATTAAGCTTCCTAACAATTTGGGGGAAATAAAGGTAGACAATAGACTCTAAGTGATAATTTGGGCTCTCCAATGCGATGCATTGTGTCCACACACACAGGGTAAGTAGTGAGCTACTTAACCTTGTTTACAGTACTTCCCTCATCTGGGAAGTGACAGTGATCTTGGTGTCTCCCACACAGAGCTGTTGAGAAGATTAAATGAATTACAACAGAACTGGTTATTCTGAACAGCACCTAGCATTTAGTCACCATCCAGTAATTGCCATCTATTTAAGAAAGGCTTCTGTAGTTGCTACTATTAACACTGGCTGTAGGTGTTATGTAAATCCTCACTGCCTGTATGTCAAGGCTGGGGTCAGATGGATTCAAGTCTTCGAAATCTCAAAAGTGCCACATGTCGCGGGAACTCTTGGTTCATACCATTTTCTGTTCCTCGAGGCAGTAGGATTTGTGGGCTAGAGTTTGGGCTTTGTGTCACACTACTGGGAATTAAATCTTGGCTCTGAAACTTTCTAAATGCATGGTCTTAATTAAGTTCCTTAACATTTTTTCTCTGTCTGTAAAATAAAAGTAGATCAAAATAAAAGCTGACTAAATGATTTACACGACATATTTCACAAATATATTCAGAGTAGTTTATGATACATTGTCAGAGCTCAATAAAAAAATAAAACCAGTCTCAGTCTAATATTCTACCACTCTGCTCTTCAGTGTTATAAAAACAGTAATATATGTTTCTATTTTAAAAAGATAGAGATCAATTATGCTTCATCAGTCCTACTACTGTTCCTTTGATAAACCCTGGACTTAAAAATTCTTGCTAATCTTAATTAACCTCGTAAGAGGGAACTATATTTTATGAGAAGATAATAAAGAGACAAACAAGTACAGACCATATAACTAGAGAAAGTGTGGAAAAACATGAGATGCACACGGCCATTTCCTATCTGGCTGGCTGTTGTACATGAGTAAGAAAAATAGGGCAGCTGGCAAACATCCAGGGCATAGCTTTTCTTTCTGAGACCATCCCTGCTGCCCAGAGCATTGTGGCTGCTCTTATCTACAGCCAATTCTAGTGCAGCTTAGCAAGCTGAGTGTAGATCTGCAGACACACACACCTTCAGTACACACATGTGCTGAAGCATTTCTTGGCCTAAATAGAGCTTTTCTTGGCTCCTTTTTTTTTTCTCCAGCTATCACAGTTTCCCTGTTACTACTGGCAGCCAAAAGTTTTATAGCTGTCCCCAGCAGGCCTCCCACTGTATTACCCAGTCTACTGAAATCTCGTTCCAAATCCCAACATTTCAGGGAAACCAAACTGTGAATACTACCAAGTTACTTAAGTCAACTTTATTAGCTGTCAGTAGCATTTCCCGGCCTTGTTTCAAATATTCTTTTTCAGTATCTTGGGATTTATAATCATAGTAAGAATTTTGGGTTTTATTTTCTTTGCCATCAGAAGCTACCAAAAATTTTAAAGGAGAAAAAGGGTGAATAACACAAACTCTCTGAGTTTTACACCTCTGGTTTCTCGACCTAAAAATCTTTTTTTTTTTTTTTTTTTTTTTGTCAGTATCAGGGATCAAACTCACGACCGCGTGCTTGCAAGGCAGGCACTTATGCCGCTGAGCTAAATCCCCAGCCCCCTGAAGTGAATCATTAAATGTGGTTGTTACAAACAAAGTTCTTATTTATCCACGACAATCACAGGTAGAAGCACAAAACACAAATGTTATGGTATTAGAACGTAGGACCTTTGGCTGGTAACTGAGTTCAGATGCGGTCATGAGGGTGGGACACCTAGGAGGGGGTTAGTAGCCGTATAGTACCAGAGTTGCTTTTATATCTGCCTTGGTAATAGCGATCAAAAAAGACATTGTCTATAAGCTAGGCAGTGAGTTGTCAATAAACAAGTCTTCTTGCCACTTCATAGTGAATTTCCAAGCCTCCAGAACTATTAAAGATAAGCATCTTTATTAAAGATGCTTTATTAAAGCCACCCAGTCAGTTGTCATGGCAACATAAGCTGACTTAGAACACCTTGCTCCCTTTTGCTCACTCTAGAGACCCCGTCTCTTCTTTCCCTATACTTTTCCTCTAGGGTTTTTCATTCAGTTCCATAACTTTAAGGTCTGTTTAATGTAAGAGAGTTTCAAATTATATTTTATGTAGGTTTTTATTTTCTGTTAGTACTTTTTAAAAGTTCACCTCTGATCTCCAGATTTTTATAATGATATAGCTAGCTAACATGTCATTGGGTATCTTTCAGACACATTAAACTTTGTAATTTTAAAAATTAATTTTTATTACCTCCAATGTTGTTCATCTCTTAATTTTACCTGTACTTTAAAAATTTCTAGCACTCACCAAGATGCAATAGCAGAAAAACTGCTAGTCATCCTTGGCTTTTCAAACTTTCTCAATCCCTATGCCCCATCCCTCGATAAATCTTCCTCAAATCAACACAAAATATGGCCACTTCCCTACAATGTCACTGCTGCACTGTGGCCCAAGTCTTTATCCCTAGCATACAAACTCTTAAAATAGATTCCTTGCTATCAATTCATTTGCTTTCTTTTCCCCCTCTTCCAGTTGCTTCTGCAGGTTTATCTGTCAAATACAGACTATTTCCCTCATTAAGCAACACATTTTAAATAAAACTCTGATTCCTCATTGTGTCCTATCAATCCCAGCAAGTCCCTCACCTTCAGTGCAGCCATTCCCACTAGCTCACCGTGGCAGGATGCACTGGCTGTTTTCAGTCCCACTGTGCATCAAATTCTGTCTTGCACATGATATTCTTCCTCAGGATAATATTCTTCCTTCACAAAGCAGTTCTTTCTTAGTCCTTTGAAATTAGATTAAGTGTCACCTGCTCAGAGAGGCTCTGTCCACTTCATCTATGTGGTTCACCTTGTTAGAGTTAGGGTTGGGTTTGGGGTAAGTTTAGGATTTAGGGTTACAGCTATGGTCAGGATTAGCATTGGTCCTCACACATTTGTTCTTTCATAGAATAAGGAACATTAATTCATAGCAATCTGTTGCTCAATTTGGTTATATTTCTTTTTATATTATAAAATATACAGGGATGGGGTCTTATCTTTTGTGTTCAGTAATGCATGCTTAGAATCTAGTACCTGCCCTGGCCTAATTGGCACTCAGTATATTGAAAGAATCCCATCATATGCAGATCTTACTTTAGAAGCAAAATCAAATCACCTATATAAATGTACCTACACAGTAATGAAAGACATATACAGCATATATTTACAAGGAGTGATTGAAAAATACATTGAAGGGCATGTAGACTACAATTGTTATGATAGCAAGCATGTGCTAAAATATTAAAAATGAGAAAAAGATAAAAAATACATTTAATGTATAGATGAAAAAAATAATAGAAGACACATTTTCTGCCATTCATTGAATACTCCCCTTTAATTTGAACACAATTATCCAATTATTCTTCCACTTTCTGGAATTTCTCGAAGTCTTTTGTGAGTGTCCCATTGGTTGTGCTCTGGTGGCTGTTCTGATGTCCTGAATTCAAAAAATATACTCATTTTGACTCTGGGGAATATCAAGAAGTTGCACAGTGCCAGATCCAGTGAATAGGGTAGATGAGGACATACTATAATATTTTTATCTGCCAGAAATTGCCATAGATGTTTGATTCATGAGGAATGTTAAGAAATATGGTAAGATTGTGAATATTTAAATGAAATTATTGCAGTACATAAAAGACATATTTCCATTAATCTACTTGAAATAATCGAAATACAACCCCTCACTTTGAACAGATTTATCCCATTATTGTTGGCAATGGATCTTTTACTATAATAATTTTGTTTGTCTGTTTGTTTGTTTGCTTGCTTGTTTTTAGAGACAGGGTCTCACTTTGTAGTGCAGGATGGCCTTGCACTCACAGAAATCCTTCTGCCTCAACCTCCTGAGTTCTGAGATACAGTTTTGAGGTACCATGCCCAGTTTCTGAATTTTTTAATTTAAATGTTCAATGAATATTTGATGATCTTTTGTAAATAATTAAGTGGAATATATTAATTATATATTGTAAAAACTTTCTACTCTATTACTCTTTGCTAAACTTTCAGTGCTAACCATAATTGTTATGCAGGTTGCTATGGAGAAATACTGTGGTTTGCCAGCAAAGGTTTATTGAATGTACTTCTATTCTATGACCATAATGCTGCTTGTTTATTATTGGAAAGGTTGAGTAAAAATACAATAGTTACACTCGTGGGCTTTTTTTTTTTTTTTTTTGTGCTGGGGATCGAACTCATGACCTCATGCTTGCCGGGCAGGCCCTTACGCCACTGAACTAAACCCCCTAAAATACAATAGTTATTACTCCTAAAAGGTCATAATATTTTTCATAGTTAGGGCAAGAATATACCAAAGAACCTGAAAAGGATATGAAAATGGTTTCTTGCTGAGAAAAGTCATGGTCAATATTTAATATAACTTCATGATAACAAGTGGATCTCTTTGAGGAGAGTGACTTGACCATCTATGGCATTCCACAGTGAGCAGCAATCGGAGCAGAAGAAATAGTGGACACCACCAAATTACATCAAGAAGCAAAGTTACTTTCATTGTTACAGATAAATCTTGTAATTTGGAAGTTTTTAATTAACGCAATTCTGAATTTTTCCTGTAAGTTGGCTTAAAAGAAGCCAAAGTACACTAAAATTTGGAACACAAAATTATAAATATTTATTAGGAATCTGTCTAGAATTTGAAATCTCCCTGATGTCATGATGGTAATAATGAACCAAATGTACAGCCTGGTCACAAAGTATCTACATCCATTTGGAGGGAAAGAGAGGCAGATAACCGTGTGCAGTCCCGATCAATATAACACCACAGCAAAGGCTATGTAGAAGACGTAACTGCTGTGCAAGCTTCACTACGGAGAGACCAACTAATGCTGCCTGGTAAAGATTGAGGGGAGGGTTTACAAAGGGTATGCTATGTGGGCCAAATTTTTAGGACAAGCAGAGTTTGGGTAGCAAATAAAAAGACAGAAGCATGTGTTACATAGAAAAAAATTGTTCTCAGGTTTTTAGAATCATAGATTTGAAAAAACTGTATGTCATGTGGAATAGTGAAGGAGAAGTAGTTCATCTCAGGGCTTGCAAACGTCAGTGAATTCATATAGTAGGTTGATGGAGCACAAAAGTTGTACACACAGAGCCAAAGTTCCCTATAGAAAGTTAGACTGCGAAACACCCAGACCAATGAGGTAGCTGGTTATTTTGTCATGATACAAAACTGTTTAATCATCCCACTAACTTCTTTCTAATTTTTTAACCACTTTTGCTAATTGAAAACAATATTTTCTCTTTTGTAGAAATTATAACCAATAGGGACTCTTTCAGTCATAGATCAATGTGTGTGTTCTAAACTTAAGCTGTCCAATTTGAGAGCTGCTAGCCTCAGATGGTACTGAGCACTCAAAACTACATTTTGATATTGGTTTATATAAAATACACTACTAAAACACATTTTATCAGCTGTTTGATTTTAAAAATGACTTCTAGAAATATTTAAATTATATGCATTTTGTACCATTATCGAGAACTACATGCAGCTTCATGGTCTAATACACTTCCGTTGAACTTATTGTTTCTAATAGCTCTTGTGTATATGGTAAAGCTAAGGGAAAAATCAAAATAAAAACCAAGTAGAGATGTATAGCAATTACATTCACTGTATGTATGTTTACTTTTGTATGTTAAAGAAGTATTAAAATATATAGGATGGTAATGTTACTTAAAATTAAATTAAAAGTGGCTTAAAGTGCAAAATATCCCCATCTGCACAAATTGAATTAAAAATTTTGAGACAAATTCATTAGTTGCTGTAAAATTTTAAAATGCATTTATAACTTAATTGACCACAATGAATCACATGTGAAAAATTTTATGTTATTTTACAAAATCATTATTTCTAAATATATTACAAGTAGGATTTACTTAGCTGAGTTAATATGAAGCAATAGTGACATGTAAGAGCATTAAATGAATTATATACACAAAGTTTTGCAAAACCCTTTAAATGAAATTGATTATTACAATCTACTGTGTAGGGAACCTTTGTTAATATAAAAGACTTGAGTTTATAGTCTTCTACAAATGCTTGGGAATAACACAGCTGTTAAAATGCATGAGATTACACGGTAATAGTATTCTTTATCTAATAACAAATCAGGTCACAAATACTAACAAACATAACCACTGGAACGTTAATGGAAGATTTCTGCTAATTTGGAAAGCTTTCAATTAGTTGTGATTCAGTGAACCCAAATCTCTGTTAAATTAAACTTCAGAAGAGTGTTGGAAGGCAAAAGAGTTTTGTTTCAGGAAGGTGATGAAATTTTATTTTTTCAAGGCAGAGCAACTGTAAAAATAAAATTCCTTTCTTTGCTCGCCTGCCCTCCTTTCATCCCTTTCTTCTTTCCTTCCTTATTTGTAAATACTGTATAAAAGAAAGTCCTGTTTCTATCATACATTGCACTAAGAATAAAATTCCCTTTGTATTTTATTTCTTAAACTCATGACCCACCTGGACTATTAAGACTGTGAGTGTCTCAGATTCGCTCAGCTTTTTCGTGAATCAGACTTCTCTGATACACAGGCCTTTTGGTCTAGATCTCCAAAATTATTCTGGACTTAGAATTCATGTCCCTTTTGCACCTTGTTTTAGCAAGACTCTGTTTCTCAGTCATATAATAATTAGCTTTTCATTTCATTTATAACTCAGTTAATGGACAGCATTATGGAGTTTCCATTTAAATCTTTACCTTTTTCTATAATACAGGAATTGTTTATTTCTTTGTATGTGTGTGTTAAAAACACCATAAAATTTGAATTTTATTAATTACTGTAATTTCTTCTTTGTTAATGAAATTTCCTTGGTGGGAAATATGTTACATGAAAATGGAAAACTTAGTTGGCTAATCTACTGTCATTAACAAGTTATCATTAGGTATTACACTACACATGCACACACATATATGCATATGTACATATATGCATATGTACATGCAGGTTTGTAAGTATGCAAACTATATTTGAAGAATTAATATCTTCTTTGAGTGTTTCACAGCCAATTTTTTTTCTAGTAAAAATCTGTTAAGAGAATTTTTGATGTCTATAAATATATCTCTGAAGCAATTATTTTTAAAGGCTACATGTGGTTCAACCATTTAAATGTACTGGAGTTTTAAAAATCAAACTGCCGCTTTTAGAAACTCAGTTTAATGACATTTTTTTCCTATTATAAGCAATAGTTGATTTATTCTTGCACATAAGTCGATTACTTACATGATTATTGCCTTAGGATAAATCTCTAGTGTAATTAAAAGCAAAATAAAAAAAACAACACCACACTTTAAATTGTAACTCAAATTACCTCACTGTGCTTCAAATCATATTTTACCAGTTTCTGTTTATACCAATATTATATAAAAGTGGCTATTTCTCCATAGTTTTGCAAAAAAATTGAAATTATCAATACTTCAAATTGATAAAAGAAAAATTTATCATATATTAATGAGCCCTTATGCCCTTTTTCAATGTATTTATCAGGAATGTTTGTTATTCTCATTGGTTTCTAAGGTCTACTCATATACTGAGACTCTAAATTTATAAATTTGCCATTCCAAATATTGTTTTTAATTTTTCATACATATGTTTCCATTTTAGACAAATGTTTTTAGCTCTTTTATGTTTAACATATATTTTCCCATAAAGATTTTTGAGTTTTATGTCAAGTTTAGAAAATCTGAATGCATCAAACTTGGGAAAATTACACATATATGCACACAGAATGTACTCCTCACATATTTCACGCACATATATAAGAACATTTCATATTTTTAAGAACTTTATGTTTTTAATTTTAAAACTTTAATCATCATGTTTTAAATTTCTTAATATACAATAATTACAATGAAATACAAATGTATTATATAATGGATATAGGTATACATACACATATCAATTTAAATTTTGTGAAAACTGTAGTTGAAATATTTATTTTCAAATAGTTGATTATCATAAATGTACAAATAAACATGAATCCTCTTTTCTCACATAAATAATTGCCAATTTTTATGTATTATAAATCCCTGTATATATGTAATATATATTATATATTTTCATACATATAATGATTTCTGGACTTTTCTATTGTCTTCTACTATTTTTCAATTTTCTTCAATATTATTTTTGGTTTCTTTAATAACACTCATATCTTGTGGGAAATTCTACTTTTACAACTCAGAATTTTTCCAACTTTACATACCTTTTCTTCTGAATAAATGAAGCACTTTCTCCTTAAAGATTAGCTTGCCTTTATCAAAAATCACACTAGTTAGTATGTTCATCTCCATATTGGAGCTTCTCTTTCATAATTTACTCTTTTTTTAAAAGTAGAATGGGTAGTCTCAAAAATTTCTCAAACTTATACACCAGCTTAGAGTCATTTTGGAAACTTCCAACTCAAACTAAAGAAAAGTGTACAATAAATATTGAAGTAGCCATTTCCTGTATTTCTTCTAAAATAAAATATAAATTATTTAAAATGTCCAACTGCATGAAATAAATAATATATTTTAAAAGTGTGGAACTATATCAGAACATTTAATGAAGTGATTCTTGTAAATTGTTAATTTTTGAATGTATTACACCTTAAAATCTTTTTTTCAAAATCACTGATACCTATATCAATATGCTCATCAAAAAGCACCAATTACAAGAAGACATTAATGTAATAATCATATGGGTGAAAAAAAGCAAACAATAGCATTTAATGCAAGCCTTACTTTCATTCTTAGTATTTAACAAAAATCCACAAGTAATTTTGGATAAAGTTTCCTGACATAAATACTAATACTTTCTACGTTTACCTCACAGAACCTTGCTAATAATGTTCTTTCTATACAGGACAAAAATGCAAAAATCCCTTTATTCTAAGTGTCTTTTTAACACTCTTTAATTTTGGTTTATATAAGTATACATGCAAAAGCAGGTCTGCCTAAATAAACTCAGAAACTTAGAGTAGGAGTTAGTAATAAATATCAGTCAGAGAAACTTCTCATCTATAGCTTGTACTTTGGTACTGTTTCTTGTCAGTTATGACTAATGACCAGCCCACTCTCAAATACTTTCTAAAGGTAGATACAGTTTGAAACATGGTGATTTAAAAGGTTGCTTTCTGAGTGACTCAACCCCTTCACTCTGGTTTAACCACACCACAAAGATTTTATTTTTAAACTGGGGCATCATTGTTTTTTTTTAACATCACACACACACACACACACACACACACAGGAACTGTGACTCTTCCAATTATGTTCCTTTTGCCTTAGGTTACAGAATCTCGCCAACCTGTCAGTGCCTAAGCCTTCCTTCAGTGGTCTGATAGTTTCAGGCAAGCCCCAGGAGAATTAACAGGGAGGTTAGAGTTCCACTGAAGAAGTCACGTGTGCTATCTCTCATCATAAGTTCATTATTCTAAAAGCAAAGGTTGGAGCCTCCTTTTCATTTTCTGAAATGTCATGATTAACTCTATCATTTTCTTGGTTTTTTTTTCACCTGTAGTAGAATTAATATTTACTCCAATTTTTACCGCTTTGTACATGACAATGATTAACATTTTAAAAGGTATTTTTATAATTAAAATTTTAGTACAAATGTATAAGACAACAGTAGAAATAATAATAGCAGAGCTTCTTCAAAGGCTGGCAAGAGCTGTAAATGCACTGACTTACTTAAGGTTCACAGTAATTTCTAAGGCTGGTTGTACATAAATTGGTATTTGACAAGTGAATTACATTAGTGCTCTGAGTCAAAGAGCTCACCTGCAAAGCAGAAGTAGAAAGAGGAAAGGATAAACTTTGAAGCCTGTTGATACTTTGAGGCTGGGAAGGGGAGAAAGAGATCATCTTTGGAGCAGGAATAATATTGGAATACAGTCTGTATTCTGGAATGGAAGGTTTAAATAGCTTTCAGATAATGTTATATGAAAATATATTTTGCAACAAAATTT
Source organism: Hydrochoerus hydrochaeris (assembly GCA_004027455.1). NCBI lineage: Eukaryota > Metazoa > Chordata > Mammalia > Rodentia > Hydrochaeridae > Hydrochoerus > Hydrochoerus hydrochaeris. The sequence continues at coordinate 349,436 of PVLA01000825.1, read as the reverse complement.
TGTATAGCAATAATACACCACTGAATTTATGGAGATAATGAACATCAGTTCCAAAAAAGGGAGACTCTAGCTTTATCAATAAATCAAGAGAAATCTAAGGTGATGTTTAAAAGTAAATATAAAGGATATGGATGAGAACACATATATTAATTCTTGGTATGGAACTTAGCACATGTTAACACTCAACTTTCTACAGGTAATGGTAGAGAATTTCTTCTATGCTTACCTATAAATTGGCGATTGATGCTCATGAAATAAAAAATCTGTTTACTAATTTCTGGTACATTCTTCTTTGCTTAATTTGGCAGAGGAATAGAGAACAAATTGTGAAGGAAATAAATGTGTTCCTTGGCCTTAATCTCACAAAGTGGCACAAGGATTCTGGTACATGTACTTAGGTAATTTCTCAATACACACAACAGGCAATGGGAACGCAATTTTTATATAAGAATTTAGTCCTAAGAATCCGCCCTGTATGCTTGATATGAGTATAAATGATCTTCATTTATCCCCTTCTTCTTTTATTTTTTTAAGGTAATTTAATTGTATTTATAACTGTCACATGTTAATAGTTACATTAGTTTTAGATGAATCTTGTATGTATCCTTGAAGATTTGCTAATGCCCTAAGTTTTGTATAAAATATACTTTTTACTTATTTTCTAAATAGAGGTTAATAAGACTGAAGTTTCTCAGGTGAAAACAAAACTATTTCGCTGAGTGTCGGTCATGGTGTTATACACACCTATAACCCCAGCATTTGGGAGGCTGAGAGAGGAGGATCACCATGAGTTCAAAGCTAGGCTGGGCTACATAGTGAGTTCAATACCAGCCTAGACTGCAGAGTGAGACTCTGTCACTCTGTTGATAACTTAAAATATAGTCATTTTATCTCCTTTTTTCAACATTTTAATTTTTTTCCATATGACTGATGAGAAAGTAACCTTCATTCTCAGACTTAGTTAAAATAATTAAATCCTTGGTTGATTAAAGAAAGACACATTTATATTTTAGGTATGATGGTTTGCAAGCTGGGTGTATAATACTTGGTCAAGTAAAACTAGATTACATGAAACTTACTAATAAAAGTACATTGTTCACATGAATTCTGGAGAAATTAGTGGCATATACATTTCTGATTTAATTTTTAATATGTCTGTTTTTCACTATTTAAAAAAAACTATATTTAGAATACATTAAGAACAGTTATAGTTGCTTACATATGCATGACTTCAATATGCAGAAAAATTTAAAGTTTAACCCACAATTTAATTAAAAAGTTAGGTTGAACTGGATTAAATCTCTTTATTAAAATTTCTTTAATAAATATTTAATAGATTTGCAGATTAGAATGCAATAACATGTAACATTGATAAAGTTCCAAAATGGTTTACTTTATTTTTGATTATCATGGCCTTAACTAGCAATAATAAATAATTATTCATGTTTGCCATTGGATTTATACACTACACACACTCTACAATGTTTACAAATATTAAAGTGCAATATTTTCACTAAAAACTTCATCTAGAATGTGAATAAAAGCTATGAAATTAATTTTGCTGACTTCATCCACTGATTTGCACAATCCTCTGTGTGAACAGAGAGCTGGAACAGAGCACAATATTTGGCTTTAATTTAAGTCTGTGTAGCCAGAAAGGCATAATGCTAATTAGCCTGTATAGAAAATAAACTCATACTTTTCAACTCATTAGAACTATAGTCTCATGACTCACAGAGATAGTTTATACAGTGCTTAAAACTGCCATGACACTTATTTTTAATATCATGCATAATAAATAGTGATTGTTTAATATTCTAATTCTAAACAGAAAATTCTTCAAGTAGACACTGAAATGTCTTTTAGTTGGAAAATAAGACTACACACACAGGTACAGGTTTCTCTTCTCTCTATAACCTCTGTGGAAGAAACAAAACCAAAAGCTATATCCAAGCAATACAAGTTACAAGGACACAGAAAATACAGTTTGCTTATAATGAATGATTGTTGGACTTACACCTGCTAAGAAATAAAGACATATTAGAAGAAAATTGCCACAAAGCTTTTGCTGTGATTTCACGTGTTTTTGTTCTACCTAAAATAACAAAATCCTTCAAGATTCAGATAGTCATTTAAACTTTCCCAATTGAGCACTTACTTATGTCAGGCACTGTTCTAGGTACTGGGAACATAATAAAGAATAAAGGAGATAAATTTATGTTAAGGAACTTATATTCCAGGGTAGTGTCTTGGGCCAAGTTTCATAGAAGCAGAGGCTGAGGTATGGATTCTTGTGGCAGAAATGCAATGGGGAAGGGCTTCCAAGATCAGGTGCATGGAGGAGGCAGTATGAGGCAGAAGAGTAAAATCTGAGTGAGAATATAGTCTTAGCTAGAGACTGGCTTTGAACTGATCCTAGGCAGAAAATTTCAAGTGACATGCACCATAATCAGCTCCACCTTAAAACAAGGGGGCTAGGTTTTTGTACTTCTGTCTTGGAGATTCTTAGCCTTACTGAAAAGGTAGCTCCTGTCTGCCCCAAGGGCAAGTCTCCCCTAACAGAGAGATAGACACATCTGTGAGTGATCAGCAGAGAAACCTGGGTACCAAACTAACATGATCTACACGGGGGACATAAATAAGCTCAAATTTTTTTAAAATTTATTAAGGCCAGGAGCAACATGGCTATGAGAGAGACAGAAAATGAAATAGAAGGATTAATTGCTTTTTTAGATAGGATGGTCAAGGAAGAATAATATGAAATTTAAGAAGAGGACACTGAGTCTCACTCATACAGGTATCTGAGAGGAAAAAGCCTTTGAATGAAGACAGAACTGGTCTGGAAGTACTCCAGGAAGAACACCAGATGTGGCTGAAGAGGTAACAGTGGGAAAAGAGGTAGGATACAAGATTGGACATAAAAAGAACGGTAACATTATATAGGGGAGTCATGGTGAAACTTTTAAAGATGAATGTCCAAACTGAAACCCAAAACTCATTTATTTATTGCAAAATCCAAACACTGCAATGAAATCTGAATACTGAGGTTTTAGTTTAGTAAACAAATAACTCATGCATTAACATCTTTTGTCTTAAAAGAAATACAATTCACGTGCCTTAGATTTGCCACCACTGATACAGGGTGTTGGATATCATTGCAATGTTCTCAGCTCTTACACTAAGAAAACAAAATCTCCAAGTTCTGCATGAGCTCTGCATCATATTTTTAGAAGCATAAGGACTCTCAAATGCCATCTGGTCTAACTTCAAAATTTTAGAGCACTGGAAATCTCATTGAAGTTAAAAGGCAAGGGAAGAGAAGAAAGATGTAGAAAGTGACTTCCCTCTGAATGCATTTGAAGAAAATTCTGCTATAAATGTTTGAACAGCTTCTACATATTACATTTTATTTGTTTAAGTCCCGAATCTTAATGCCGTCCCATCAATAGCAAAGCTGTGAGAGCATGAGAACCGGCTGGCTGATGTGCAGAGCAGGCTTGCTCACAGTCTGACACTCACTTGGCATTTGCTTTAGCTGTAATTACAGAACTTTAGAGGAGGAAAACACTGATAATAGTTTCAAGCAAGTAAGCACATTTTCCTTACACATAATGGTCAGCTACTGCCAAGATGACTGTAGCCATGTACACTGTCAGTCTAAGTCGAAAGCAATGCATTTTATGTTTAAAATTGAAAGGAGAACAGCAAATTATCCTTGGAGAATAACCAGTGAGTTGTTGTGAAGCAATTTGAACATAACACTGCATATATAAATAACATTGATATCCTATGATTCTATTAGTTTAATAAAACCATTCTACTTTGTAGTAGTATATAGAAATACTTACTTGTGGATTCTGCTCTTACTATTGAGAGTATTAAGTGGAACCAATGTTTCCATTGAGAGAAATGTTTTTAAGCTCTCCAAGGTAGTCATCCCTTACTTGTTTTCTGGAAAAAGAATTTGCTAAGTTCCTACTTTTACTTTTGTAATAGGATATATCTTATGCTGAAGTCGATTCTCCTTTATACGGTCTTGAGATCCTACTTCTGCCTTATTCGTTGTCATTTAAAACTATTGTGTGGTGAGTATCCCTTACTGAGACATAACTGAAACAGAAGTCTAACTTTCATCTCCTGGGTCATACTTCTTATTTTTTGAAAATTCATTGAGCTAGTAATATTATCACAGATAAATTTAAGCCAAAACAATGTAACTGGAGGAGTTAAAATAATTTTAACTAACCATCCTTATCCAGCTTAATTTTTTAATTAAACACTGAAAGTGGTATTTAAAACGGAATTAAAGCATACATTTTTAAAATATCATAGAATAAGACTTTGTAATTTAAGGATGTAATTTAATGGAAGAACCATCAAACCATTTCAAAAGTTTTACTCTTATGCTCATTTATCATTAAAATAGAGCATTTCTGGTAAGTGGTACTATGTCACAATGTATCTAAATCTTATTTTAAATATATAGAATGATATTTGGATATAAAGGAGCACTTATTTTATTTGCTTGGAGAAATGTTTGTTTTACATTTTAGTAATAAATTGTATACCATCTGAAGTTATTCAGGATTAGTAAATTTCTTAAATAGTTAATGCAGGTCATAGTTTTCTATTCTCTAGTTTAAGAAATTAAGCTTGATGCTAGTGGAGAAAATTCCTGTGATATAAATGATATAAAAGTATTAACAACTGCATATATGCCCAAGTCATAAATTGAATCAAAATTCTAATTGTTATCTTTTCCGTAGAAAGACTTGTCTCTCAATGGGTTAACTAGACAATGAAATGATTCTGGAAAAGGTTCTTAATGACAAGATTGCTTTTGTGAATGTTTTTTCAAAATTATTGGCAGTAAATACATTTGGGACTACATATGAAATGTATATAAATATAGATCTTGAATGTGACTTATACAATATTTGAAACAATATTGTGCATGAAAACAAGTTTCATCATATGACTTCTGTAACATCATATTGGTGGTTAGAACTCACAGATTTTACAGCTTCGCAAATTTCAGTTTTTCAGATTAAGGGATGTTCAACCTATACTGACTTCATTCTTGACTAGGAAAAACCTATATACATGTAAGTGAACCAAAGGGCATGAGTAGATCACTGTAGCAGGAGTATAACTTGTCTGCTTATTCTGACAGCATTCATTCCCCTATCCATCAGAGAAACCTCCACTTTCCATCCCCATTTTATACTATGGGGCTATCAGTTAAATTACCGTCTCTTTCTTGCCCAAGTGTGGTCCTGGGGCTCATACTAGGCTGCTCCAATTTTCAAACCTAGAAATGTGAAGTTAGAATAGACCACTATGAAAGCAGAAAAGAACAGGAGGTATCCATCTGCTGTGAAAATAGTCTGTCACATGGCTCCTGGTGTTTTCCTTTGGCCCTTGTATTTTCTTATACCTAATTACTAGGTTTCTTTTTTGAACCTCTGAGTATCCTTGTATATACCAAGTAATTTTTTTTTTGTTTTAGCCACCCCTAATCAATTTATTTTATTACAAATATACCTAACCAACAACACTTCATAGAATAACAAAATATTAAATATGTAATGAACACTGATATGTTTCTAGTACATATCAGAATTGGTACATAAGCTATGCTATAAGTCTAACACTGGGAAGTACAAAAGGACAGGCAGCTATGAAGTGGATAAACTATAATACAGTACATGGAGTTATGAAGTAATCAATGGATTAATACATTGATATTGTTAATTCCCCCACCATCCATTCACCATTCCAGGATTCTCTGATTCTCATCAGACTGGTAAGAGTAGCCAACACATTCTAACTTTTGTCACCCTAACATCCAAGAACATCTTCTTATACCATACTTACTCACCAACTAAAGACAAAGCGAGTCTATGCTTCCTCTTCACAGGATGTAGCTATCCTGTGAACATCTAAGTAGACAAATATTGAATTTTTTGCTTAGCTGCAGCTATCAAAAATCACATCAATACTACACAAAAGAGAAACAGTCTACAGCCTTTACTAAAGTGGAAAAAGAAAGTGAGAAGGAGGGTATGGCTTGAGAATAGTTCATGTTGTTCCCAGACTACTGAAAAAATTTTCCCTGATAAATTATTTTTCATGATGCTTCTCCTCTTAGGACCATATTTTTGGGTATTTTTTTTACATGTGTTCTAAGTTCTATTGCATTCCCCATGCATTTATAAGCTCCAATTGGGCAGGGTTACTATTTTTTCTGTATTGGGTGGAATGAGTCTTTAAAATTCCATTAATACTTATTGACTTCATTTCTGTTAATAGACGTACACACACACACACACACACACACACTCTTCACAAACACACAGTGGCAATCTGATTGTTAAGACTCCCCAAATGATTAGGTAGCTGCTGTTCCCATGTTTTGAAAGAACTGATGATCTCAGAAAGCATATTTTCCTGCCATAACTGCTTTATTTCCAAATGTACCACTCCAACAAGGATAGTGTATCCAATTTTAAACCATTATTTCACAGCAAGACTCCTCTAAAAACAGCTCCAGTGATTTCTTTCATAATCTTATCATACAGCACTGATACAATATAATCCACATATTTTTCAGTTCTTTAGCCTTACACAGTTCAGGATAAAAATACCTGAAAACCAGAAGCTATAATACTCTTCTGGCAAACTTTTTAACTATGCTAATACAAACTGTATGTCTATTTAAAATCTGATGTCTGTTTCACACCATTGAAGAGAAAATTTTAGCAGTATCAAATAAGATTCTTGACCTGTCTATAAAGAGACGCACAAAATAACACAGCCATGAAGATTAAAAATCAGTACCAGAAGATAATAAAATAATTAGGTCACATGAACTCCTCAGTCTCTGTTGTATTTAGGGTTCTTCAGTGACCAGTGTCATTCTGAATAGCCTGGTGGCCATAGTAAAGAGAACATGATTAATTTTATCTTTCAAGATCTCAACTTCCATGGCCACAAACAACTAGGACAGCCTCACTGAAAACTTCTAAAGGACAGATTGGTGCTCAGCTGAAATTCATTGATTCCATAAAGAAAAGCAAACCCTACTCGTCAGATTGCTCAGACTTTAACTAGAAGCATACATTTTTAAAAGAAATAATCCAATTTCAAACTTAGGAATTAATTCATAGTTGGTATTTTAAAAGTTATTAGATCTGAGATCAAATTTTAGGGACTTACTAGCTTTATTTGATCAAGAACATGATCAGAACTTTCTACTCTTCATCTGGAAAAAAGTGATAAGATAAATCTTATAAATGTTTTGGTTTAGTGAGTATTTTAAGGTGATATACTATCTGATATACTAAACAATAGTAATAAGTAGTATGTATTTAAAACACTGTCCTGTAAGATCAAAATACAGTTGCAATAATAAGTGTATAACTCTACTTTAGATCTTCGATTTCTAAATTTTTCTAGTGTCTGGAATGAAACAATATTTAAGGAAACTTTTTCTCTAGCATTTATCTCTATAATAATATTTTTATAAAAGTTCATACAGATGATGTAGTAGATAAAACAGATATAAACTACACAAGAGTCTACAGTACGACTCATTCCCTATTCTGTCCTTCAAGTCCACTTTTCACCAAGCCAAGATTAAACTTAACAAAATCATAGTTTTGTATTTTTACTGTAATATTAGAAGACAGTGTGTAACAATTTACATTAAGAATGTGATGTCATATGTGTGTGTGTGTGTGTGTGTATATATATATATATATATCAACTTGTTTCTGATATAGCTTTTTTCTCTAAACAAGTTTCACTATCCAACAAGTCACAAATTTATGAGAATTCTTTTAATGTACCTATCACTGTACCTTATCTCTAAATCTATATTGGCTAAATCTGACATTTACCTTTCTAATATATTATTAAAAGGAGACGTGGTTATACTACTATAGTTTCCTTTTAAAAAAAATCCCCATTCATGAAGAAGAGTTTGTCTAATGTCACAGACCCGTGATAGTCAAGAAACCTACATCACTTGTCTATTAAGTTCAGGTTTCCCAGCAAAATCCCTTAAGGAATAGTTCCTATATTTTCTTCCCTTTGCCTCCCAAATGCAAATCAGGACGCCACCTCAGGGCAAGCTCCAGTTCCTACAAGGGAAGATTATATGTCTGTCTGTCTATTGTCTGTCCATCTTAATATCTATTTTCCAGATCACTTCATTTCAACCTTCCTAAAAAAAGATTCATGCCCTGAAAAAAAATACAGTCAAATTTTGTTCATCTAGACTGGTTGTAATGTCTTGCTCCAATATAGCTTATATCCAAAATTTTTCTTCTGAAGGTTCGAAATGGTGCATTTTGCAAAGCATAAAGGAGACTAATTACCTCTTCAACTTCTAAATACATGAATTAATAACAACGGGAAATATATAATACAAAGAAACAGAGCCTAGTTTAGGAACACAAACTTCTACCAACAGTGCCTTAAATCAGTTAAAAGCTTAGATGCCTATGTGTACGTGTTCAGGCATATAGGAGCACATAGTCAGAAGCCTAGCGTTAGGAACAGGCTGTGCCTTTACTTTGTTGCTTCAAATTTCACAGTTCTACTTACGCCTGCAATCCCTTTACAACCTACAATTAGCATTTCAAGATGCTGACTAATTCACTGTACTCTTGCTGCTGATATCTGAATATAAAACATAAAGGGGGCGTGTTTTTATCTACTTTGTGTACAGAAAGTGCACTGCCAAGACGGCATGAGCTGTCTCATAGTTTACGGTGAGAATTAGAGTGAATGATACATGACGCATATACACCACAGAAACTTAAAAAGTCACTAGAAAACAGAATAGCACAAAAATCAACACAAAAAAATAAAATTAAAGAAATGGAAATCTAATGAAAATGAAAACATAAGTAATTCAGAAGTTCATGAACCTTCTCAAGTTGTACAAAAACAGTGACAACTCTACCACTCTGTGGAAGGTTATCTATATAGAGTTTTTTGGGGATAATCAGTGAAATATAATCTTGTCATTGTACTTACCTGTTCTGTCATTGGTACAGTATCTTAATTGTAACACAGTCTCTAGGTGTTCAAGAAAATAATTACTCTTCTTTCATAAAAATCATGGTATCACTTTATAAGCTAAAATTCTCCATACACACTGAAATGCTTCTAGTTTAGCTTATTAAATTCTTGCAAACACATCTTTTGTAATGTAAATTATAAAATACAAAGACACTCTAAAATCACTATTAAGCACCCTCATGGAGAAAATTCTGCCCTTTACCATAGAATAATTTCCCCCATATAAAGTGATTTATATCAAAAAGCACAAATTAAAGAGTATAATTAAGAGACATTTCTCTCTCAAGGTTATAAATGAAATTAAAAAATGAAATAAATAATAAATGGTATTTTGCTAATTCCATCTTCACTATCAAATAAAATGTGTGGGATCAAGGCATACTTTAAAATATTTCAAACTACTATTAATTTGCTACTATAAACAGTGAGCTTACCTACAAATATAAAAAACATAAAACAGGAAATATATCACTGCTTCATGTGATAATATTATCAATCATCATTTTCTTGGCTACTGTTGTTTATCTTGAAAGAAATATTGAGACTTGTAAGATATGTTTTTAAATAAAATACTTGTTTTTTTACACTCAGTGGTGATTGTTAATTGTTTCACTTACATGATTCAAAAGGCAGACATTGTGTTATGCTTAGCAGATAACATGAAAACTCTCTAATTATTATCAATGACAAAATGTTATTAAATTGCCTATATAAGTAATTCAGCTTTTCTTAGTTTATACTGGACCAACTGGACAAAAGTGAAATAAGAATTTAGAAAAATCTTAAAACATAACTCAATAAGATAGATCAACATCATCAATACACTGAATAACATACCTCAAAAATTGTATTCCTTGAGTAAATATTTTTTCTTTAAACTCCTCTATAAAGTTGACACATTTTACCATATTAGAAGAGATTTAAGAAATAGTAATTTAAGCACTGAGGCAAAGAAGAGACCACAGTGCATTAAAGATGAAAATACTAATAAAGGCAGAAAAGAAACCAAAACTCCCTATCACCAGAAAATGAAAACATTCATTAAGCAATAATTAAACAATTATTTAAATGTTTAAAGACCACACTTAAAAAACTACAAATAAGAACCTATTGGAAATAAATAAATAAATTCTCAGAAAAAGAAAACTTATGATCTTAACAGTGACAGTAATAAAAATGGATTTTAAATAAATGAGTTAAACATCATAAAGCTAGAGAACAACATAAGTCTACAGAAAGTAGAATAAAGCATATTAAAGTGATAAAAATGAACATTGATAGATAAGGAAAAGCAAATATTATTGAATTAATATGACAAATAAAACTCAGCAAGTTGTGAATAAAGACAGATAATCCTTTGACTATTGTAATACAGAAAAGAGAAAGAGTGAAAGCACAAAGTGGAAAGGAAAAACTGCTAATGGATAAATGAAAGATAGTGCACCACACTTTAAGAAAAACCATTGTGATTTCCAGGAATCAGCCTCTGTATTTTAATCTTTTTTTTTCACTCTTATAGAAAATGATCTTCCCTCTTCTACCTCAAGCCATCAATTCTCCTCACTCTCACTCTCAGTTGTTTCTGATTTCACTGAGAAGCTAAAACAACCAAAATAAAACTTCTATAGACTCCCCAGTCACAAGGGCCCACCTACTACTGTGGTTTTTCTGATACCCTATAAAATATCACAGAAAAAGATATTTAGTCTCCTACTAAAATCATTCCTATTATTTTCTCTGTCAAGTCACTGAGGACATTATTCTAGGAAGTCTCACTTGTGTCTCACACATCAGGAGTTATGGTTCTCTGTTGGATTATATCCATCAGACTCTGTCAACGTAAAAACATCCTGTTATTTTTTCTGAAGGGAAAAACAATTTTCTCTTAAATTTCACCCTGTTCATCAGTTACCAGCTGTGACTCTCTCCCCATTGTTAGCCAAATTCCATGAAACTTTATAGTTGAAACCTCTACTTCACATTTTTTCTTAACCTCATAGAACTTGTCTTTTTTCTACTCCACTGAAAATTTGCAAGAAAGTTATAATGGACTAGATACTGTACAGGTGTTGAGAATACTCAGCGTTGAATTCCATACAAGCTGTGATTCTGAGAAGTTTCTACTATGCAAGAGTCAACACTTTAGGAACACAATTCAGATAAAGAATAGAAATATGACATATATGTGGGTCAGATTGGCACACGCACACACACACACACACATGCTAAGGATTAATTTCTATGCTGCTTCTTTGGTCTTTGGCAATCTCTACACTTGCTAAAGAACAGTCCACTGAAAGCATCTGGGAGCTCCTTTATTTTTCAGTTATTGAGGGTATGGGGAGGGAGACTGGCCATCACTATGTAGCCCAAGCTGACCTCAAACCTGAGGTGATCACACTGTTGCAGTCTGCAGAGTTTGGGGGTCAGGGTTGTGTGCTACCATAGCTGGCTTGACAAATCTGTTTAAAAGACTTTTATGTTTCTTCCAACCTACTGAAGGAGAATTTTAACAAGGTTTCTTGATGACTCACACCCACATTACAGTTTGGGAGTATAGTATATGTCTTGTAAAAGAAAACGCTCTTTTCAGTAGATTCACTGTCTCACAAATCTAGGGTAGTTGGAGCCAGAACGCTCCTCCACTTCTCTTTTTCAAATAAGACTTCAGGTGATTTCTGTTGTAAGAGAGTTCTTTCCCAAAGCACTAGATGTGTGGCCCCATAAAACTACTTCAAACCTCAAGTTCTCTAAGTTCTCCCTAAAACCTCAATGTCTCAAACCTGTTAGGTAGGGTTTCCAAGTTGTAAGACAGTGTATACATCTTACTGCTAGTTGGAAATTAGATTGAAAATATATAAAGTCTGAAACAAATTAGACCAATAAATATTTGCTGATTAACACAATGAACGTATGAATAATACTATTTAGATCTAATACAATAGGCAGAAGTGGCACCCACAAGATCACCTCAGGTGATAGAAAAAGCTGCTAGAAGTTTCCATTGCTCTTTACTGGTTTTTACTACGCTTTCAATTTTGATTGTATGGTGCTTATATTTGATATTTTGGAATTCTTTCTTCTTTTCATGTCTTTCTCTCACTAAACCTAAGAGCAAAGGGGTCAATTAAGAGTATCTTTTCCCGTAAGGCTAGTAAAGTAACTGTGGCCCTCACTCACTATAAACATATTAAAAGAAATTTCAATGGCACCCGATGAATAGAATACAAATAAATTAGCAAGCACTTTCCTGCTCCAACCATCCATATCCTAAGTTCTACTCTCCACCTTTTACATGTCCAGTTTTTCTGTCATTTTCCACTATAATTCATGACAAAGGGGGATGAGAAAATTGGTGCATCTGCCCTCTTTCTAGCTGTCTGCTATCTGCTAATCTCTTAATTTCTATTGGTTAAATGTTAATAAAAACTGTGTTTTGTCTTATAAACAGTTATTGAGATATTTCTTGTACTATCTACATACTCTTGAGTAAAAAGAAGATAACTTAAAATGTTATATAATATTGATTTTTTTCAACTCAAGATAAATGATTAAACAAATATGAAGAAACAATCTTCACTTTTTAAAGGAGTATTTGAGCTTGAAGATAACCCCAAAGAATCCTACAGTGACTACTTAAAATGAAAACAAATTTATTTCTTAAAATTTTGACTTATTTTACAGAAAACACTAATGTGATAGATGACACCAAGAGATACATAGAGAGACCAATATAGATGAGAGAGAGGACAGAAGAAGGAACATTTTTAGGAGACTCAAATATATTTACCTCTATTCAACTTACAAAAGGCAGTAACACCAGATAATATTTGCCTAAGGAACACAGAAATATAGGTTATATATATAGAGAGAGAAATATCAAAAGACATCTTTATTGTAAAATATAAAAAAATTTAGAAATGAATGGCTTTCAACTCCAAATTCTTAGCAATTTTGTTAAATACTCATCACAGTAAGACAATTAGAAATAGAAACAGAAAATATCTTTTTCAGAATAAATTATTTTTATAGCCCATGTAGTGTCTCTCTATATATAAATATAAAAATATATTTGCTTGTATATATATATATATATATGTGTGTGTGTGTGTGTATGAAAGAAGAACTATATTAGCATTTCTATCACTAAGCTCAGAATCACATAATTGTCTTACATAAAAAAAACAAGCCGGGGATTTAGCTCAGTGGCATAAGCACCTGTCTTGCAAGTGCAAGGTCGTGAGTTTGATCCCCAGTATAAAAAAAAAAAAAAAAGAAAGAAAGAAAAAGAAAAAAACAAAACAAAAACACATTCCAAGGTAGCAAAGAAAAATATCCTAAATAATAAAAAATGTCAGAATATCTAGTGTTTGTCTTAAGATAAAACAAGGGAGTCTTTTTCAAATGCATCAAGATGTACTTAGTAGAAAGCTGTCAAGTCCTAATATAAGGTTGATGTGCCACAACAACTGTCTTTTTTAGTCTGTGTCATATTTTGCAGTGAAATCCTCACTGATATTCCAAATGGTTCCAGATGTGCAACATATAGTTTATTATTGACACTGTAAAACATAGTCCAAAGTATGGTAGGTAGGATGGTCCCAAAAATACCTACATTCTAATCTTTAGTACTTGTAAATATGTTACATACATGAGAAATGGAGCTTTGCAAGTACAATTAAGGTTATGCATCTTGTAATAGGGAGAATATCCTGCACTATGGACCAATCACAGAAGCCCTTAAAAATTGCATTATTTCTTCAGCTGGAGTCAGAGAATTTCGGCAGAAGAAAACGTCAGAAATCACGAGAAAGAGCAGGACACAACTGGTTTGAGGGCACATGAGATAACCCAAGGAAGAACGCAGGCAACTGGAGAAACTGAGAAAGATCCCCCACCCATAGCTAGGAAGGGACAGCGACTTCTCACTACTCTGTAAGGGCTGAATTCCAAGGATAACCTGAAGGAATTTGAAGACACAATCACTCCCTCAGCTTTCAGCAAAGGAGGTAGCCCTGCTTCACACTGATTTTCACTCTATGGGACTCTGAGGAGAGAATCTAATTGACCCAGTTTGTGCCTCAACTTCTAGCCCACAGAATTGTGAAATAATTAAATATGTGTCATTTTAAGCCACTGAATTTGTGACCATTTGTTATAGCAGCAAAAAATGAACTAAAACAACATGTTGCTTATCTTCTTTGCTTAGAAATTTGTTTTATATATTATGGTGCTATTTTAACACACCTTTTATTTATAGTACACTGATCCTGGAAACATGGTATGATGAATACTAAAGACAATCCAAATCCAAGGGAGGCTATAATTTCTGGTTTCTTGAAATAAACCCTTGGACCAGAATTCACTCTGTATCCTTAAAAGGAACAACAACTAGTCTTTGTATATCTGACATATACTAGATAATATAGTAATAAGAGATTTAGATATAACTTTTATGTAACTGTCACAGTCTGTCACAGTCTAACTGCCAGAAAAGTCATTTGCAGGGAATTATTCAAAAAAGCATAAAAATTTGCTCCTCTTTGTGACACATAACAGATTTCTGGGACTTCCCAAGTGAAATTAATAGGCACTGAAATGGTACTCTTGACCATTACATCTCTGTCTCTGCAGTCCCGGTTCTACTGCTCTGAATGCAGCTGCCGTAACTTCCAGGTGCTGCCAGCACTAAACATTCCAGTCTAAACCGAAATTCAGTTGTAGCTTTCAAAAGCTCAGCTTGGAATGCCACTCTGTTGCACTATCTTATTTTCTTGATTTGAATCCAGCAATTAAACGAAAGCTGTCTATGGTCTCTCTTGAAAGGATGGAGACAGGAATTGTAACTTTCCATCTTTCCACATGACAGTGTGAAATACTTAAACCTGAAGCTTCTGTCCTATTTATGATTTTCCTCAGATCTAGATGTAAACTTTATCCCTCAAAAGTGAGGACCTCAGGCACAAAGCAGTTTACTCAGTTGACATAATTTGAATCCAAACCTCAGATACCACAAGCATTGCTTTTCTTTATACTTCAAGGACTAGGGTGTGGATCTCAGTGTCTCAAATTTTACATTAGGACTTTCCTTCAGTTAAAGCTGATCAAAAAAAAAATCTTAATCTTCAATTTAAAAAAAGATTTCTGTTAATTGGGCTTACCTGGGAAAGCATGTGTGCAACCTGCAGACTTTGCGAGGCTGAGGCAGGATGATCACAAGTTTGATCGTCACCCAGCCGACTTTAGAATTTAGGGAGGTCCTGACCACTCCCTCTACCCCAGAAAAAAGGCGGAGGGTATAGTTCACTGTGAAAATTCTGGGTTCAATTCCTAGTACTGTAAATAAATTAAACGGCAGCAACACCAGCAAGAAAATTTCAGTTACTTAAAATATTTAAGTTTGAAATTACATTACAAATTATAGATGTGTATATGAGTTTAACAATTTAGAGTGGTGGCCAGTGTGAGAGTTCAGAAGTGAGATTCCTAGGTTAGAACTGGAATTCTGCCATATACTACTTTTGCAAACTAGGGAAGATAAGTTAGTGCTCCTTATATTAATTTCCTCACCTGCTAGTGGGGCTAAATAGTAGTGCCTTTGTAATTAAATGGAAGAGGTTCAGATTAAGTTTGTTATGTGAACTATGCCTAGATGGCTCAATATTAGTCCTAGCTATTATTTTTTATTATATTTATTGTTAATGATGGAGGCACAACATGAAAAGCAATTTTAGAATATTGTAGCAAAGAAAGTATAATGAAAACATTAAAGTCAATTATTAAAAATATATCTCAGCAAGACATGAAGACTATAAATGAACACACAATGGAACTACCATGTATGAAGTAAATAAAAGCTGTCACATACGTAAGGGCTCAGAAACATAACATCACTCGAGCATGTTTTATAAAAAACAAAATGAAACACTTACATAGGGATACATTTTGTCTGGTCAAAGAATGAAATGGAAAATATAAAACAGAAAAATAATGTTATACAAACAATGGTATACAAGAATAATACTACCATTCAAATACATGTAACTAGATAGTATTTAAGCACTTACTGAAAACACAATTTCAAACCTGAAAGAAACTACAGACAGTATACTCTGGGGTAAAGATAGTACAGAAAAGTTTCTAATAATAAATAACAACTTATTTTAATGCAAATTAGAAAGCTGTCTGGGCATAAAAGCATGTGTAACAAGGTGTTCAACTGTTTTTTGCAGGTTGGAAAAATAGTACACTTATGTTGATTTTGCTAAAGTATGAGTTGCATACAAAGATAAAACAGTATTCATTAGTTCGGTTGAAAAAATGTATATTTCTTACATATACTACAAAAGCATTTTAACAGCTAAAGCAAAAAATTCAATAAACAAAACAGAAACAAATAATAACAAATAATTGTTTATGATATTCAAAATAAGAAAAGTAGCTTACAAAATGAAATGTAGTATTATCTGAATTCTAACAAAAATCATCTGCACCTGTGTTATGAGATGACAAAACCTCCTACTTAAATACAATTTAAGAAATTGTAGATGTAGATAATTAGATGATTTTCTTCAAAGCACAAATGTAATGGAAAGAAATATCTTTTAAGAATAGAGGCAAAATTGAACAAAATCAGTACCTGACACTAAACATAAAATCAGCAAAATATGTGTCATAAGCCATGTCAAGAATAACTTAGTGTAGGCCAAGAAATAAAACATCTCTTAGTTGTACCTGATCTTGTGTTTTTGACAAATTTGTAATGAGGTTATATGAATTTAAATAGCTATCCTTTGTGATCTCTATCTAACAGGATTATATTATCTATGCTGCATTCGAGTTTATGATAGAGAAGTACATATGACTTTGTTTGTGAAGTATGAATCATCATTCTTAAGACTATATATATATATATATGCCTTTAATAATGAGTCAAATTAAATAATTCTTGAAGAAATGTAAAACAATTAGTGTCAAGTGTGCACTACTTATTCTTGACTATCTTAAGTCATCTAAGTGCTTTAAAATAAGTTAATTTAAAAAGAGCAATGGATACAAATTTTCAGATGTGCAAGATGAGTAAGTTCTAGAGATCTTATGAACAATGATGTGCACTTAATACTGTATTATGCACTTAAAATCTGTTAAGGAGTTGGTGGTATATTAAGAGATTTTACCAAAGGGATTATAGCTCTGTGGCAGAACAATTTCCTCACGTGCAGCAATCTCCACTTTCTATCTACAGTACCACAAAGCAAAATAAAATTCAAAAATCAAATAGAATAATTAAATCTCAATTTGTGTCTTGCTTCTGATATTTATTAGCAATATAAAAATCAGAAACACATTTTTCTCAGGATTTTATCTTACGATGTATATCTTACATATATCTTACGATGGAATTAAAGAGATTAATCTCATAAATCTCGTAAGGATAAAATATTGATCAACATGTTTCTTTACATCATTCAACTACAGAAATGTTTTGTTTTTATTCATTGTCTGTCACCCTTCTGTCACTGTAATACTTATATCACATATCACTGCAGTTACTGGTTTAATCAGCAGTCACTTCCAATCATGTAAGCATTCTTCAAGGGGACAGGCATTTTCCATTTGTGCTTTTCATTTCTGTAGGCCCAGTAAATGCTACCGGGATAACCTAAATCCCCATCTTTTTGTTCCTACAAACTAGACACACATTCACACATTCCTTGTGTAAAGTTGGTACATGTTCATAACTGATCTCAATTCCTTTTTTCATCCCCTTTCACTTCCTTCCCTTCATCTCTTGATTCTCTTCCTATTTGAGAAACATCTCCCTACCCCACTATCTTTTGTCTTGCTCTTCATTTATATTTTCAATTTCTTATGTATGTTTCTTCTGAAATTATATGAGTTTATTGAAAACAACAAGGCAATATCTTCCAAACCGATGCCATTGTGTAAGTTCCAGATAAAAGTATTTTTTAAATATCAACATTTCTATTTTACCATGCAGACTGAACCCAAATATGAAAACACTGTGGTGAAGATGGTAAGTGCTCTGCCTGTCCTGGTATAACTCACAACCTGTTTTTTGTTTATCCTTAGTGAGTCTCTTTAAACATCTAATAATTATTCAATGAAGATAAAATCAGGTTCAGCACTGTTAGTAACTTTGGTAGGTATAGGTATATATGGGTACATAAAATAACATTTCTATACTAGGAGAAATTACATTGTATTCAGAGAAAGCAATACAGAAATTGACACTGAAAAAGCCAGCATTAAGAAGTTTAGACTTGCATTTTGTTATGAGGAAGAGACTAAAAGTAAATGAGGATGAAGGGGAAAAACAGAAGTCAGGGTTTAAAGCATTAGCAGGTTTAATAATTTATTTTCCAGATAAATGTTTACACATCTAATATATTAATTATATTAAGTGATTGCTAGAAATAGGAAACCAAACTCTGCATACAGGACAATGTCATTGTCACCAGACACTGTGAGTGATTCTTACTTTCAGCCAAGTTTACATAGAGCCATAAAAAATATTATTTTTAACAGCTTAATTGATAATTTTCAAAACATAAATTCACCTGCTGTAAATGTACAGCATCATGAATTGAACGCATTTATAGTTACGGAAACATCCATCACCACAGTCCCATCAACTTATCCCAGCTTTCCCATCAACCACTGAAAGCTCCCTTTGTGCCCCTTTTCAGTCTCTCCATCTGCTTACCTCAAGCTTCACACAGCTTCATCTTTTCTAGATAATTCATGATCATGGAGCCGTACAAATTTGAGCTCCATGTTCATGTTTTGTGACTCGTTTTTTCACTTAATCTGACGCTTTGCATCTCTAATACAGTAGTTTGTAACTTGCTAATAACATTTCACTGAACTGACAGATAACACAATTCATTCTTATTCATTCTTTTACCACTTAAGGAATATTTTTGCTGCTTCCACTTATTGGATACTTATAAATTGCTATGAACAGTCACAAAAAGGTTGTATGTAGATACGTGTTCTCATTTCTCTTGGTTAGATTTCTAGAACTGGAATTTTGAGTTTTTTGGGGGGTTTTGTTTTGTTTTGTTTTTAAGAAACCAAGAAATTATTTCAACAAATTGTTCTGCTAAATTATTTTTGACAATGATTGTATTATGTTGTTTGACAGTTAGCAATGTATTAAAGCTCTGGATTCTTTATAAGTAATATTGTCTTTTGGTTATAAATATTCTAGTGGATATTGGGTAATCTCATTGCAGTTTTAATAAAGATTAATTAATATAAGCATTGAGCACATTTCTATGTTCTTATTGGCATCAGGTTACCATTACTAGTAAAATGCTTATTCAAATAATGGTGCTTTTTTAACTGGATTACTTCTTTGTTTTAACTAAAGCTTTAATCAGACATGTTATTTAAAAATATTTTCTCCTAGTTGTTACTATTTTTATTTTCTTAATGATGTCTTTTAAAGTATAAGATTTTCAGTTTGATGAAGTGTACTTATCCATTTTTATGAATCATGCTGGTAGTGCCACGTTTAAGAAATCATCATGCAACCCAAATTCTCAGAGATTTTCTCTTATATTCTCTTCAAAAATGTTTAATTTTGGTTTTAAATTTAGGTCTATGGCTTCTTTGATTTGAACTGTTTTCATCTATTTGTTGAAAATCGTTTGGCCATAATCTAAGAGCTTATTGTTGTAATTTTCCTTCTTTTCCATTGACATGTATGTCTAACATTAAGCTGCACTGATTGCTACAATTTTAGAGTAAATGGTGAGAATTGGTATGTGTAAATTCTAGAGGAAAGGGGATTTCTCTTCACCACCATTGGGACAGTTACTGACATGCAGAAAATATGAGAAAACTGGAAGTACACAAGAAAATACATTAAGAAATATAATTGCTTATTTTTCCCACAGAAATGGGCATGATTATTTTTGGAAAAATTTTTTAAGTTGTCATTTTGATTAATTACATTTATTGTACTTACTAAAGCTCATGAACTTTTCTTTCTATTAACTATGCATTGTGGACCAGCTGTGTTGATAAGAAAAACTACAGAAGTTGGATAATTTTCTTATTAATTCATTTGTAAAACAAAATAGCAGAAAAGATAGTAAATATTTGAGAGTGGAGAGTATGGAATCTCATGAAAAGCAAACTCAGAGGAATGTAGAACTGCTTTTTTTCCAAATTTTAGAGAGCTCAGCACAGTGGTAACTTTGTATAGATATAGATATAGATATAGATATAGATATAGATATAAAGAGAAAAACATTGGGATCAAGTCTGGTCAAGGTAGAGTGGCCCTGGTGAATCCTCCTCAGATATAGTTGAGAATCATAGATACCACATACTAGAACTAATACACCCTACATTATAGATTTCCCTAGGAATTACATAGATTGATTTGATTGAGGAAAATTACTATTCCAGGCATCTGACCAAAGTAAATGTTCCTTCTGGAGTGAAAAAATTATTATCCAGGGCTCAAATGACATTAACTAACAGTTTTGTGCACAAAATAACTGTCCCAGATTCAAAAATAAGTATGCAGAAGAGATGACAAAACAGAAAAAAATGAACAATAAAACAACAAAGATGAAATAGATAATGGACACCAGATATTAAAGCTATCTGAAATATTTCAAATAGCCATGCTGAAAATGTTCAATGAAATTTTAAAACAAATTGAAATTGTAGAATTTAAAATAACAACAAAAGCAACACAAAATCACCAAATAAGTATATCAAGCAACAAACTGGATACAGCAGATAAATTTGGTAAACTAAAAGATAGGTAAGAAAATAAAATTCCAAAGGAATCATTCAGAGGAAGATGAGCAGAAAGTACAAAAGAAAGGATAAGAAGAAAAGAAAAGAAAAGAAAAGAAAAGAAAAGAAAAGAAAAGAAAAGAAGATCTAATATATGGAAATGAAATTCCAGGATGATATGAAAGAAAACATGTAACAGAAGCAATATATAAAGAAATGAGTAAAAACACCCCAATTAAGTCACAATATTATTAGACTTCATGAACACAAAGCAGGAAAAATAAATATATACTTCAAATGAATCATATTGAAACTACTTAAAAATCTTTAAATCAGCCTAAAAGTAAAACAACAAAATGAAATTTCACCCTCAAAGAAGCAACAATATAATTGACTACATCTTTTGCCATAGCAACAATAAAAGTCTGAAATAAATGATGTTGAACTGAGAAAGAAAATGACTCCTAACTTAAAATCTATATCCAGGAAATCATTCTTCAGGAATAAAGACAAAGTAAGATATTTCTGAAAATCTTAAGCTGAAAAAAATCATACCAGCTTCAGACTTACACTAAAGAAAATATTAAAGGTCATCCTTTAGCTAGAAAAAAAAATGATCCCAGATGGAAACTTTGACTTTTAGAAAGAATCACTAGTAGTATAAATTGTAAATGTGTGAATAAATGTGAATTTCACCTTTATAAAACTACCATATTAATTTATTTCATATGAGGATTTATAGTACAAAAGGTACACATTAAGAATCACACATTATTGGGGGTGCACAATCTAACTTTGAGATTAGCTATTAAATGAGTAGAAAACATGAAAAGTAGAAAGAAAGAAACTAGAATAATAAACTGTATTCAACCAATCCAAAAGAAATATGAAAAATTAATAAAAGAATCTGAATAAATAGAAAATAGGGGAACACACATCCAACTAATTAATCTGATTATATAGCTGCTACATAATTAAAAGTTAATCAGACTGCATAGAAATAAAATTCAGAATCTATTTGTTTTTTTATGGAAAATATATAAGCACACAGACACATTGTAACTGAAGATATAGAAGTAGTATATGATACAAACAATAATACAGCAAGAACCTGCTACAATACTAATACAATATAAATAAATAAAATAAGACAAAAGAAAATCTTGTCCATAATGAATGAAGAAACTCCATGATGATAAATGTTTCATTGGTTTGAAGTCATAATAATGATATGCGCCAATGAAACTAATATCAGCCTCAAAGTAAATGCAAAGTATGAAGGAATTGCAAATAGAAGTACAAAATCTATCATCTTAGGTGTAGTCATTAAAATTTGTGATTATTCCAACAAAAAATTTAAAATATGAAACTGTAAGTGAATTTACACTTTTAGGAATACAAAGAAAATTTATGTACTAAAGATTGTAATTCCAGAAGTCATGTTTTTTCTATAAAAAGATGATAATTGATTAGCTTCTTCTAACAGACAACATCAATTGTCAATGGTTATTTGTCCAGGTGGAAGATAATTTGTAGCACTATAATCTGATAGCAAAATGCATCAGGTAATTGGCTAATGAATTCTTTTAAATGATACTTTTGAAAATATGGCTAAATACTGTTTCCATATGTTAAAATAACAAAACTGAAATATTGTTGCTCTTTGGAACCAAGATTATCTCCTTCATGTTAGAAGTAGATCATTAGTTAAGATCTTTTTCATGAAAAACATTCTTTTTTATTTAAAATTTGGTCAGTTACTAATCAATGAATAATAAATCGCTAAAATACAAATGTGTCTTATAAATTCTCACAGGAATAGATGAAAATACAATACTACACATCTTAATTTAAGATTACCTTAGACATGAACATGAAACAAATTACAATAAAATAACAATAATCCAGTAAAATTGTTTTCATATACAAAATTGTAAAGTCAAATTCTAATAAGGTTCACTCCTGAAAATTTTCCTCGTCAACATCAGGTTCAACACACGCTTACAAGAAGGAAATGTTGACGGAAGAGGAGGGAAGAAAGAATTAGTGATTGAAAGATACATTGCTTCAGAGAAAACCTAATCAGTATATATTTTCTGTTTTTGTCCTTCTACAAAACATCAGAGACAGAAAATAATGGTAGCATTGTAGTGTAACTATTTGTGCAATTTCTTTCATAAAAACTGGCTTAAAGAAATAATTTTAAGGCCGAAAGCAATTTATTTACATTTTGATCCCCAGCACTCTAAACGTAAGATATTAAAAAGTCTTTACTATCAATTGATACATAAACAGACTTTATTCTAAAAGGGCTTTGTGTTGTAATGTCAATGGTAATTTCCTATATGTGATGACTTTAGTATGGAAGACACGTTAGCCAGGAGATTCCATGAATTCTGTTCATTTTCTTATTTTATGAAGATCTTTAGTCCTCTAATTGTTATGATTACATAGAATAGATATTAAAGAAAATACTTTCAACAAGCAAAAAGTAATTTTTTTATTTTATTCAATAGGTTTTGAATACTGACTAAATGCGGATATTGTTGTAGACAAGAAAATCAACTGTGCTTCAAGCACAAGAGAATCTTCTGATTTCACAGAACATAAAGGTCAGTGGAGAGATTACTCCACAAGTGAATGAAATACACTTTTGCTAGATGATTGTAAGTGTTACACAAAAAAAGGTAATGAAAGGGGCAGGGGAGGGTATTCATAAGCTGAGAAGACAGCGTGAATTGAGATGATACATCCAACTAGTGTAACGAGCGAGCTAGATTCAGTAACCTCTGAAATTCATTTGATTCCCGCAAATGAAGAAATGACTCTCAGATGAAATTTCAGATAGATACCAAAGATTTTCTACTGAGATATTAAATCATTGGCCCTTTTTTCAGAACGTTTTTTAAAAATGTTTAATTTAGACTTTTTCATCGTCCTACTGTGATATATGATCATGAAGTATACAAAGCCACGGGCTCTCTCTCAACCAAAGCTTCCCTGTTTAGCACTCGGTTCAGGCCCATTTCAAGCTCTGAAATCTGCAAAACAATTCTGTCTTTACTGTGACATCTCCTACTCATACCAATGGTTTCTGATCCCTCCAGAGTTGGGGCTGAAAATTGAGAGCAAAGACAGTGGTATGTGGCTGACCCGCTTGGCCCCTGTGGTTTGGGTTTTGTGATTCTATAAGGCAAATGTACAATCTCTTGGTGTGTATTACGATATTCTCAAAGAAC
This sequence comes from Hydrochoerus hydrochaeris, assembly GCA_004027455.1. Lineage (NCBI taxonomy): Eukaryota > Metazoa > Chordata > Mammalia > Rodentia > Hydrochaeridae > Hydrochoerus > Hydrochoerus hydrochaeris. Next base: position 325,326 of record PVLA01000825.1, on the reverse strand, counting down.
CTCTCTGTAGGTTCTTCACAGTTTACTTGACTTGCTGTTTATCTTTCTTCTAGAATCAGTCCTCCAATTTGTAATTCATGACTCACCACCTGGAAAACTGGCTATCTAACAGTCTACTCACTCTAGGTAATAGGGTGAGTACGTAATCATCCTAGTGTGTTTAATATAATCCTAAGCAAGCTCCTCTCTTTAGGCTCCATTTGGTCTTTCAAAATTCCCAACCTGTCAAATGTCAAATGTCTCCTGACATTTGGGGGCTTGAAGTGGGCTGCTATGAGACTAATCTGCTGGAGACAAGGACAATTTGAGTCACCACCACAGCCCACAGCTTTTATGCTTCAGAATCTACCCTTAGCCTCTAAGTCTCGGAATGATTTTCCTGGCCCTTCTCACTTGGCAAAGAAGGATGGGAATCTTCTCATGCCTCATACACAAAAAAGTAACAAATCAACAAATCTGCAGAACAATGATGTCCCCTTTCCAGCTTTTCTACCTCAGTCTTTATGGACATATTGTTTTATTTTATTTTTTATTGGTACGTTTGCCGTACAAAATGATTAGATTCCTTGTGAGGAGTTGGTACACAACACATCTCAATTCCTTTCTCACCTCCTTCCTTTCACCCACTCCACTTTTTAGATACCCACTCCTTTGTAAAAGATCTATGTCTCTATTTCCTTTGTTTATTTGTTTGTTTGTTTCTTGTTTGTTTGTCTGTTGTTTTTTTTTTTTTTTCAGTACTGAGGATCGAACTCAAGATCTCATGCTTGCCAGGCAGGCGCTTTCACTGCTGAGCTAAATCCCCAGTCCCTCTATTTCGTATTATATTTTATTTTTCTTTATTTATGTTTGGGTTTCACATATAATAAAAAACTTGATATTTTAGCTTGTTTCTCTGATTTACTTCACTTAACATTATGGTCTCAAGAGGCACCCATTTTCCCACAAATGAATCACGTTGCTACTTCTTTATAGCAGAATAGTACCCCATTGTGTATAAGTGCCACATCTTCTACCCATCAATTCATCTATTGATGGGACTCATAGGCTGCTTCTGAGGTTTAACTATTATGAGTTGTACTGCTATAAATATGGATAAGCACCAACCACTGTAATATGATATCATTAATTGTTTCAGGAAGATACCAAGGAACACCTGAGCCAAATGAAACTTCTAATTTTTTGAGGAATCTCTATATTGATTTCTATAACATCACAACTAGTTTACATTTCCATAGACAATATAGAAGGCTCCTTCTCCTCACAGTCTTGTCAACATTTGTTATTCTTTGATCTCTTAAAGATAGCTATTCTTTCTGGAGTAAAGTGAAATTTCAGTGTTGTTTGTATTTGCCTTTCTCTAATGGCCAGAAATCTTGAACATTTTTTAATGTATTTATTGGCCATTTGTACTTCTTATTCAAAGAAGTGTCTATTCATGTATATTTTTAAAATAATATTTGACCAAATACTGGGCTTATCACTTGGATTATACTTTAGCCTCACCTGCAAGTGAAGTCTTAAATTTCATTCTTTTAGCATTCCCTCAAACACTGAGAGAGGAATACTTGCATTTCAATATCTGGATGCTTAAATAACACAATAGCAGTGTTCAGATATGCCATCTAATGCATTTAATCTTGTGTTTATTATTTAACATTTCTTTTAAAAATTAGCTTGATGAGGAAGAGCTACCATACTAAAAACTTTCAGACGAAAAAGTCAAAATGATTTAAGAACTAAGACAATGTGGTGTCAAGAATGTTAAATAGGATTTTTTTTTTTGTAGAAGCAAGTAATCCCAGTGTTAAAAACAAGCAAGTATCACAATAATCCATCGGTGATTGGGGAAAGGGAGCATTATGAACAAGAGTTAGAGGAACAATCAGACTAAGTAAAGAAGATGAAGAAATGGAGACATTGAGCTAAATTAGGAAATAAATTTATAGAAAAAGAAAGGACAGATTAGAATGTAACAGGAAACACAATGTAAAGGGAACTTCTTTTGTTATCGTATTTATTACTTTAATTTTAAGAAACAGATTTGAATATTTTAGCAAATTGTGAGTTAAGATGAAGTATAATTGAAGATACTAGAGACAGAGAGCAAATGAATTAAAAAAGATTAAAAAGAGGAATGGGGGATGTAGAGAGAAGTTTTTCCATAACAGAAAAATACAATTTAATCTTGAAAATTATGCATAAATGAAGACAAGCACAGATAAGTGAAAGGAGGGTATGTAGAAAAATGAACCTCTAAAAGGAAAACTTGTGAAAATGTAAGGACATGAGAAATTTGAGAGGACATGATTGATAGCCCTGCATGACCCCAAGCACGTAAGGGTTTACCTTTTAAAAATGAAGTGTCCCCCTAAGACTCAAGCATTCAGGTTAATCTTCAATACAGCAATGTTCAGATATTGGGTCTAGAGAGGTAAGTTGATCCTGAGAGCACTAGTTTCATCATCTAACGAATCCATTTATAAGTTCATAGCTGCATGAGTTATTAGGAAGTTGAATACAGTTCAAGAAAGTAGTTCATTTCAGGCAGGACTTCGCAGGTTATACCTTGTCCATGGTCCCATGTTGTCTGAACCTTCCCTTTTCTCTGCTTCCTGGGCTCCAGAAGATGAGCAACTTTGCTCCTCCATGCCATTCTACTGAGATTGTCTGCCTCTAGCAGGGTAGCTAATTGACCATGGACTGAACCTTTGAAACTCGGAGCCTAAGTAAATCCTTCATTCTTTAAATTGTTATTCTCAGGTATTTTTCCATTACGGCACAGAGCTCACTAACATAAAGGAATGACAAGAATCAGTGAGAATCACTAGATTTTCAAAATATATACCCACTGGTGGCAGACATGAGTGTACTTAAGACAATGATAATAAAGCATTATTATAAGGATTAAACAAGAAAAGAAGTAATGAGAAATAAAGGCTGTAAGTGAGTATCATGTTTTTGGACAGGGGAAAAAACTAAAATGAAGAAAAACACATTAAGAAATTAGGTTGGTAACAATAGGACAAAAGGCATAGTACTTTTGTTTTCAACAAATCAAGGGGAAAAAAACAGTAGGCTGGCTTTTGATTTAACTGAAAATGTAGCTGTCCAATATAGATGTTATAATCTCAGCACAGCAGGAAGAGATGTTACCTGATGTAATCAAAGATAGGAAACCAGCTCTTACAGAAGTGGAGCATGCAGGAAAACCATTTAGGGGAGTATTTTTTTAACAAGAAAAAGAAATTCCAAATTTTGATAAAGATTGAAAAGAATATGGATTTTTCCTGCTTTCAATTTGTACAAGCGCTCATTATGACCTAGTAAAATGTGCAGTTAAGGTTGGCTAAAGATAATGATGATAATATCTATAGTAATAGTAATGGCAACAATAGGTACATTTAACATTTATTGAGCATGTACTATCTGTGAGGCATTGATATGTTAGATGTTCCAACTCATTTATTTTTCATAATGACCCTATGAGGCAATTCAATCATTATTTGAAATAAGTACTTTGACCAAGGTTATTCAACTGGTAAGCAGCAAGCCAGCAAAATGCGTAAGAAGTTTGCCTCCAGAATAAAAGTACCTTTGGGTAGAATCTCTCACTCTCTGTAAATCTTACCTAGTTTGTATTTCAAAAGGTAAATTCATTCCTCTCCTCCATAAGCAGCTTCCTTTAACTTTTCTTCAAAGGTATTTACCAGCACACCTCAAATGATGAAAAATATTTGTCATTTTACAATGGTTTCTGAAGCATTTACAAAGTCATCCTTAGGAGTCATCACTCTTAAGTGAATATACCAACCCCTCTTTCCAATTTAGGAAATGGAGCTAAAGTGGCTTCAATTCACTTACCAGTGATCCACAGTTTCATAGTGATTTTTCTCAAGGCTGAGCAGAAATACCCAACACCCAAATTTAAAGGTGAAAAGACTGTTTTCAGTTTACAGTTTATAGATGTTTCAGTCCATGTGGAGCAAGTTCCCAGGCGGGATGGCACGGCAGCAGGGCATCTCACAGGAGAAACAGTTCACGGCAAGGCACAGCACAGCAGGTAACAATGAGCAGCAAGGGTGGCGGCAGCAGCAGCCTCTCCTTTTTCTCTCTTTTGTTTTATCCACCTCTTGAGTGATGCTACCCACACCCAGGCTAGGTTTTCCCATCATCCACACCCAGAACTAGGTTAGAGCAATCAGTGGACTAAGTGAGCAATCACAAACACTTGATTCTAGTGTCACACCTTAATCCCAGCATCACACACCCCAGATCCAGCCACCTCTAAAAACCTTTACCTATGATTTGTTGAGGCTTGGGGCAGACATCTAGATACAAAATAAAACAGCCATCTAACAAGAAAACCAATTCAAATTCATATCTGGTACATCACTATTCCTTGACTATATTTTCTCTTCAATGTTCTTTACCTTTCCATTGTTTTTCCTTGCTTTATGCCTTACATTCCTGTTTCAAGTCTCCATACTTCACTAGTATCAAGACAAGACTTTCCATAATAATATGATCCAAATGACTTTCATTTACATTTGTAATAGAGCGACTGCATTCATCTTCCGGGTGCTTCACACCATCCTGTATGTACACCCTGTGCCAAGTAATTTTGTAATGTTTTCCACTAATTCTCCAGGTTTGACCAGTGAACACAACCTCCAAAAGAAAAGAGAGATGAAGAAATAACAACAAAAACAAACAAGTAAATCTCAAGCAGAACATTAAAAATCATTTATTCAGCCAGGCATGCGGGTATATGCCTTTAATCCTAGGAGGCTAAAACGTGAGTTTTGTAAATTAGACCTGAGCCTGGGCAGTTTGGTGATTTGGCAACACCCTCCCTCAAAATACCAAGAGAGAAAGAGAAAGAAAAAGAGAGACAGTTGGGGATGTAATTAAGTGTGAAGTCCCTGGGTTCACACTCCAGTATCAAAAAAAAAAACCCCTCACTTATTTCTGTTTTGTTACTAATCCCTCACCATGCTGGCGATAGCATGCCTGAGGTAACTTACGACAGGGCAGAATTCATGGCAGAGAGTCAGGTGGCCCTGGTACAGCCAATGCCATATTGGATAAAGCAATAGCCAAATGGTGTATATCCAATGCAGTGGTTAGAGTGTAATGTCAACTTAATTTGCTTTGGAGTTTACTTTGGGGATTGATCAAGTACATTTTGAGGTATATCTGGATGGGTCTGAGAGGTGTAGCCTTTGGGTCTATGCCTGGTACCTTCATCCTTCCTCTCTGGCACTGTTCCCCTACTCTGCTTCCAGCTGTCATGAACTAAGTAGCTTTGCTTCACCAAGTCCTTCTGCTATGATGTTCCTACCTTTGAGTCAGACAATCATGGGCTTGGGTTCCATAAATCAAATCAAACTTCTTTATTTTGTGGGTGTTAGGTACTGTGTCCAGCAATGGCAACAGTGACTAATCACAGCTGATTTGAGCCTGCCTTCTGCTAACCAGTGACTTGTTAGCCCAGCCAAAATCACCCAGTCCACACACGAATCACTTGAATTCCACAAATCTATATAATTTTTGCCTCCAAGATTCTGCACATTTTTTACACCACATTATTTAAACAACAGGCAATTAATACTTGAGTATTATAATCCATCCAAAATCAAAATGGCAGAAAAATTCATTCAAAATTCTACAGGTTATTTTATATATAAATTCTTGTCTTTAATTACTTATGCCTGAGAATAATCCACAGTGCATTATCACTAAAGAAATCTCTGTTCTGGGAAGGTGGTGGGTGAGCACGGGTGATCAAAACCCAGGGTTACATGCACATTAGGCCAGTGCTCTACCACTAAGCTATATTCCCAGACTATAAATTTAATTCTTACCCCAAAACTTTTCATCATAGTTATTAATTATTTTTCTTCTTTATTTCCTATTTAATAGTTAGAAAAAATAAGACAGGACTATTGCTACCTTTTTCTGTCATCTTTGTTCAAATTAAGAACCCTAATCCTAACCTGGAAATGGAATGTGGTCTGAATTTCAGTTACTGACCTTACACAAGTCTCCATCAGCAAACTCTACTGTCCCATATAGAAAACTCTAGAGTATGTCCAACATTTTCTAAAAAATATCTAATACAACTATCCACAAGAAACTTTCTGTAGGTAATCATGTATCAATTTCATAGCTCAGATATTTTCAGGAATTCTGCACTCATAAAATTCTATATTTACCAGGGTCCATTTCTGTATTTTTTCCAAGCAAAATGCTCTTTTCTGAAAGCCTTACAATATATGTAACTATATATTAATACTTGACAGACCCTCAATGTATGTTACACAAAGTGATGAAAAAAAATTAAACTTCTATATTTTGCAATCTTTGTCCCCTAAAGATTCTTAACGAGTAGATAAAAACTAGTAAGTACTTACTTGTTTGCTTTGTTTTGAAAAATATCCAAGAATATTTATATTTTCAATATTTGCTATAAAATACTGAACTATTCTAGTGATCATTCAAATACACATGTAGAAAAAAGTTAATATTTTGGTATTCTGAAAGTATTTTGATATTTAATACTTTATAAATTAATTATCTTTTACATGTGTTTTTTTCTCCAGTAATTATGAATTACCCTGTGAGGATTAGTATTAAGCACTTTTTAAGGGTAGAAATCAGAAGTCTTGATTCATGTTGGTGAGAGTGGTAGTGTCATAATATATACAAAATCTTCTTATTTTGAGTTTATTGATTTTTCTGCACCAAAATGCAAATATATTTTATTTTTTCACTTTAAAAGCCTTTACTATGGGCTCCATAGTCTTGTGGTCTGGGCAATTATAGGTAGGGATTAAGATCTGTTCTCAAGAAGCTTATAGTTTATTCAAGGATGCAGGCATAGAAGCCAATAATTTAATTATAATATGATGAATGATAAGGGTAAGTAAAACAAAGGAAATTACTAGGAGTTCATAAAAGGATTCCTGGAGCAGATAAAGTGTTAGCTAGCATGATAAATTAGATAGACAAAAACAATGTGAAAAACTACACATAAAGGAAAAGGATTGAGACACTGTAGAGCTTGTTGGGGCACTGACAAGAGCACACACTGTGACACATTTACATAAAGGAATACGAAGGGATGGAGTAAAGAACCCAGGACTGGATGCTGATGGAACTGAAAAGAGTAGGAGATTAGAACATTATTTAAAATATGAAAACAGAATGGCTCACTGAATATGGAAGTGAGAGACAAGGGAGAAAGCGTCATCTGTAAGTATGGTCAGGTGACAGTTTAAGGAATAGTACAGACGTGGGTGGAAAGTGGAAGCTAGGGAAGGCCTAAATGCAGGCTTCTGTGGAATATTAGGATGGATCTGCACACACACAAGGTGGATTATTGAATGCATGGCTTACAACTAACAGACTTGGAGTTGAAGAATATTACGGAATTGACAGCATTCTTTAAACATAAATAAATTCAAGCAAATAATAAAAAGTTGAACATCATGGCTAAAAATAACTTGCATGGTTAGGATTGTTAAAATTATTGCTGCTTTTCTTCATAAAGAAGTGACAGGAGAGAAGTCAAGTAAAGCAAAGTTCAAAATTGCTAGCAACTAAAAACAGTGTAGAGGCCAAGTAAAGTATCTGTGCCATGAAGTTTGTCACTTTCAATACTAGTTGCTAAAATAATTTACTGTTTTATGTTGTGGTAGTACTTTTCAATTTAATATGCTTTAACTTTGGCTCAAACCTTCCATTTGTGGTAACCATTTTCTCCTTTTAAATCGGTGTAAAATACAGTGGCACCAAACAACACAGGTACATCACTTTACAAATCCTCAAAAATATTAAGAGATACCACCTAATGAAAAATATCCCTTGATTACATGCAAAAAGCATGTATATACAAGTGCATATAGGAAACTATTAAATGTTTACTTTTTAAAAAGTGACAAGGGCATTACTGTCTTTCAGGGACATTTGTGAATTTGTAGGGACATTTTTACTAGTAACATACAAGTCATATTTAAAAATACATGTCAAAAATACATGGGAAATAGATTGAAACTACAGACATCTAAATATATAGACTAATAATTTCTAATTTATATTTCCAAAATTCATATACTTGAAACACTGGGGGATAGTTAATTTAATTGGTAGCAAAAGGAGATCTGTGCTAACATGAGATTATTTGCAGTCTATTTTTTCAATGAAATAGAAATAGCTACAGTATTCTCTTTGGAAATATATGCATGTAATTACTGGATGCTTTCAAAAATCCTTCTGGAGGAAAGTTTCATAACATGAATTTTATATGCTGTATAATAAAAATATACTGGATAGCTAAATAAATATAAAAATATTATAACAAAAGACACATGGCCATCATTCCCTCCTAAAATACTCTCTCTTGCTTCATGCCCTCTTATCCCTCTGTTCCCGCCACATCCTACAGCAGTTCTGGAAGTTCTCTTTCATGAAGGTCTTTTAGCGGCTGCCTCAATGCTCAGAATCAATTCAAAATGTTTAAAGCAATTTGTATCAAATAAAGAAAAATATTACGTGTCCTTATCCACCTTATTTACTGAGTCTGGTACTGTGTACTTGTGGCAGCTTCCCAAATGGAAATGAACCCCAAATTAGACTGACCACAAAAGGTAGACATCATCAATTCATGACATCAAGGAAGCCAGAAAATTGGAACCAAAGCCACTCAGTAAGGAAGACTTCCAGAACTGCTTCTGAAAGTGGCAAGAATGATGGGATAAGTGTGATTGATGTGAGAAGAACTATTTTGAGAAGGATTATTGGCAATGTGTCTTTTAAAAATATTTATTAGTATATGATGTTTACATTCACCTTAGGGAGTAGTATATACACTTAAACTATTTTTATTATTTTTGGCCCACTCCTCCTTGCTACTCTCCTTCCTCTCTCTTTACATCTTATTCTCCCATTTTCATTATTCCTATTTCTATTGCTGTTATTTTTATCACTTCACATTTATGGCAGATGATGACTACATTCATTGTGAGTATGTTTTGGTACATGACAATGTTTCTCTGTAATTTTTTAATTTAAACATTCACTATATATTTGTCACATTTTACAAGTGCAAAAAAAAGTGAAAATTCTGAACTTCAGAGAACAACTTTCCTGAAGGAGTTTGGATTAAAAAAATTGTACATTAGTATAATTAAAAATAAAAAATTAAATTTTCAATGGCATTATAATCTAGATATTCAATCTAACTAGGTTGATATAATTAAGATTTTATTCATTCTTGTGCTTAAGTGTTCGATGTTCACAAAAAGTTCTCAATAAAAATACTTCCAGCATTCTCTTTTTTCACCCAATTATCTTTTTCTAAAACTTCATTTTTATAACATCCTTATGAAATAGTTAAACTTACTATGGAACCGGTAACATTTTTAAAAGTCCACACTACTTTCAGAAACATTTTGATGGAGTTAGAATTGAGAATAAAAACATTAATCTTGATTAAAGTAAAGAAAAACAAATGTAGGAGAGATAAATGCAGAATCTTACAGGTAGGATCAAATTGTCAACTGTGAGGAAAATGGCACATATTGTGGGATTTATTTAAATTAAAAATATCAGTTGACTGCTGTTCAAGTACATATTGAATATATTTACAATTTCCCCCAATATACTAAATTCCTGGGCCACTTCAATGAAATATTAGATGCATAAAGAGAGATGATTGCCATTTTGTGCTTATTACCAAAGGTAAGGTGCAGTGTGTTGATTCTGTTACCCTACTCTATCAACAACATTAACCAAGTCAGTCTTTGAGAAGCATGAACATGATTATGATAATTCTGGAAACATCTCAGGAAAAACAGTTGCAAATACTAAAATAGCCACCTTTCAAAAGTCATTCTTGGTGAAGACTTGATTGTTGGTCTTTGAAATGAATCCACATATTCTGTGTTACTAAATGAACAAGTGTCATCAACAAATGAAAGTTATTTGAAAAATTATTTTATCTCAACTCAAAACAAACTGACTGAAAATGTAAAGGGCTGGAATCAGAGTTATTCATACACGTTTCCAGGATTATCCAATGACACTGGGTGAGAGGTATTACATTGTAAGTTAATAGTACAACAGGATTTAGAATTTTGTCAACTTTTACTATATAATTTTCAAAATTACTGAAAAAAATATATGCTGCAAGAAAACTGCATAGAAAGAAGTGAATTATTTAATATTTGCTTGTCTTTTAAACCAAAGGACAAAGTTGTAGTTAAAAAGAAAGCTGTAGTTTATTAGAGATGACTATTAAAAATCTCATTAATAGTCTATGCCGTTTCTCATATATAAAAAAGCATAGCTAGCCGGGCGTGGTGGCTCATGCCTATAATCCCAGCACTCAGGAGGCTGAGGCAGGAGGATCGTTGTGAGTTTGAGACCAGCATGGGTGACAAAGTGAGCTCAAAGCCAGCCTGAACTGTATAGTGAGACCCTGTCTCAAAAAAGACAAAAAAAAAAAAAAAGCATAGCTATTCAATTGTTCTGTAAGTAAGTAGATCCTAAGATAAATATATTTTAAAATAGTTAAGATAGCTATAGGATTAGCTGCTATTAGTTCATTGAAGAGAAAGGTTTGTGCCTATATTGTTTGACCACATTTCCATGCCTACATCTTGCAATATGAGCAATTACTTTGAATACACAATATACTATTGCTACTCTCCTACACTCTTATTTTGAAATTTTGTACTGTTGTTTTTATTGTTTCTTTTTCTTTAAAATGAAAAGAAAATGATTTTATTCAAATGAGCTAGCAATCAACTTTTTATAAAAGGAAAAATGAACAGAAGTATATTTTTAAAATCTAATAGCAGTAAGTTCATGAAAATAAAACTGAACTTTTGTCCTTTCTCAATTTCCAAAATGTTATAAATTAAGAAGAAATAAATTGAAGTTTTGTGGGGTTTTTGTTTTTAGTGAAGCAAAGGATAACATCAGGACCTTGTGCATGATTGTAAGTGCAGGGCCATTGTTCTTTATCTACAGATATCTCCCTAGGTGAATAACTTTTTTATAAGAAACAGTAATGTGACAATAACTTAAGAACTTTAAACAAGGTATTAGGCATTTTTAAAGAAAGAGAAAACAATAATTAGACAGTAGACTTTCCAACTACTATCATTTCCAAAGACAGACACACAAATGAACATTAAAAATAGGTATTTCCAATTGCATAACTCTGTTTGAAAAGTAAGAAATGTAAAACAATTTCCCTACAATCTGGAAACTAAAAGCTGATCAACAAGTAGTTTCACATCTCCCACAAAAGCACAAAGATAAACTTTTGGAAACAGAAGCCAGATAAGAACACACACACACACACACACCCCACATATAGCATGATTTTGTCTGAAGCAGGTTCAATATAAAATCAAATCTCTATTTTTATTTTTCTCTTACACAAACATGCATATCATACACATTATGTGGAAAAGAAATGATAGGGATGGAAATAAAGCATGTCTTAATAAAACTTTACCACAGTTTCAATTATACTAGGATGGACAAAGTCCCCTAGAAGCATACCTGTGGCAGGGCTGAATTGAGCTGTCTCTGGAGTGAGTCTCTGTCATAGATGACGTCCTGTAGTCTTTGCTGTGCAAGTGAGAGGCTTTCCTGGGTCTCCCGAAGGGTGTCTAGAAGGCGATCCCTTTCATCTAGCATGTTCACCATCAGTTGCTCAAAATGGGAGTCTGAGTCCGAGCCACTGCTTTGGGACCCCCTTTGGCTCATTGGGGTGTCCTCGTTAATCGTGGGCATCACTTCACACATCATTGCTTAAAGAAAATAAAGGAGGAGTCAGTAAAGAAATAGTTTCTAAAAACTCTGCCTGGTTATCATCTCACTAAACTCTTTGCAGCTCATTAACCTAATTGTCTCTTTCTCCTACCCACTGCCCCATCTTTAACCAAGTTGAATAGTTTTGATCTCAATGAAACAAGACCCTTTCCCTTTCTCCAACTGACTTGCTTTCTCTAGCTCTCTTCATTGGCAACCCATATTATGTTCCACCAACATAATACAAGTTGGCTTTACCTGTTTCTCAATTTTCTTTTTTCATCATTTACTGCACTTAATTCAATTTATAGAAATGTTATTTTTTTTTAGTTTATTTAAGTTTATTGACACAGTTTAGGTATACATAATGATCATATTCATTACAGGGAATCTGTATCTGTACTTGATATAGATTTGCTGCAAGTTTATGAATCTCTTGAAACCACTGCCTCTAAGTTAACTGTTCTGTCAACAGGAAGTATATGGTCTGTTACAGGTGTACAAAGTCAAAAAAATTTGAATGACCTTGACAGTTAAAGTGAATTAATGTTCATTCCTTCATTTAAAAGTTCCCAAATAGTTGAACATCATATACAGTGACCTGCTTGTATTTTCTAATTCTTTCAATAAACTTTTCCATATCAACTAATTTAAAGGTTTTTTTTAATAATTTTAACTTTCAAAGTGTTAAGTGTTATTGACTGAATTAGGCAAATTTTATGAAATAGACTGTGATGCATATATTTTTCTTTATTATTGTGCTACTAATCACACTTGATATTCCTTTGTTTCCTGTTAGATGCATCGTCTGGTATCCATCTAAACATTACAAACTAAAACTCCTTCAAATATTCTGCAAAACAGATGTGTTAAATTACATTAGCTAATTTCATAACTTCACATCCCAGATGATAATCACAAGCTTTAAATCATGAAATAAATGAACTGTCCAAAATATTTTAAAAATGATTCATTAATTGAATTTAAAATCTACAGCATAAAGGTTGAAAGGCAACATCATACTACTACACGATACTTTTTAAAAATTTAATCTCACTTTCTTTCATCCCCTATCTTATGTTTTAAAAAAGTCCTGCTCAACTCAGTTTCAGTTGTACAGTGGCCAGGAGACACTAATTGGAGGCCTTGGGTTTGTAAAAGGATGATTCAGAGAAAGGCTGGTTTGGCTGTTGATCCTCGAATATTCTTCGATTGCATAATGCAAGATCAATCCATTTTCTGTCTATGTATCAAGTCCTTGGGAAAAATATTTCTGATGATATTTTAAATTAAAATGTCAAAATTTAACAGCTCAATAGTTAACTACTTTTTATGTGGTTCATTTTATAACTTGAGGAGAAAATTTGATTATTTGTGAGTGATTTATTCAGACTCACAGAAAACTAAGAGAAAGTTTTAAAACCCTAAAATTAAATTATTTTGTGACTGATGATCTATACAGTTCTAGGATAAATCAAGAGAGATTTTATATGGGTTTTTAATTGCAATTATTTTCAATATTAAAATTTTCAATATTAAAAATGCAAATAAAATCTGAATGCTTTCAGATTTTTCTCATCATGCAAAATACTGAGCTACCTGAAGGCAAGAACTTGACTTGTTCAATTACTCTTGTTCCTACTTTAAAATAAATGAAAGTAGGCATATAGAATGAATTTATACACACACACACACACACACACACGAGCATGCGCATTCACATGCTATTACAATTGTTAACCAGATAGCATTTTTAAATCAATTTGATTTTCATTCAAATGAAAATGCTCCTTCACAGTTACAATTTTTCTTTAGATTGACTGAAAAAAATTGAAAAACAAAAACAAAGAGTTCCAATACATTAACTTACTTAAATGATCAGCTCACATCTCATGCATGAAATCCACATATTAAACAGGTGTGTCATTCTGAGAATTCAGTACCAGGAGCCAGTTTGTGTATTCTTGACATTTAAGGTTAAAACAAAGTGCTAGAGGAGGCAGTGATAGCACTGTGCCAAAAAATCTTAAAGTTTAAATTTTAAGATCATCTAAACATTTTTAAAGCTATATTTCAAACTGTCTCCTTCTCAAAAGTACTTTTAGCTACTAACAACAACTTCATATTTCAAGGAAAAGCATAACTATAGTGATTACTCAAGCACAATTATCACCACAGTATAATATATGAATTCTATATAACCTCTTGTATTCACCAGGGGACATTAAACATTCACAAGTTTGGAGGCTCGGGACATTGTAAAAGATGAGCCTTGATCCATTTAGTAAAGTCTCTGAAATCCACACTCAAAAGAACTTGATCCTCCTATTCCACCTTTGAAGCATTAGAGCAAGTTACTTCATCTCTCAAAACTATGGTTTTTCTCACCCATAAAGTAGGGATAATAATCTATACTTTTCTAAAAATACTATTTTAAGGACTCAGGCATGTACCTAAGAACACACATTAAAAGTATAGTATAAATGTTTATTATAAATTCAATTATTGATTTCTATTATTAAGTGCCTGACATTCATCTTTGCAGAAATAATAGTTTACCTTTATGACTCCTTTTGCTTCTGGGCTTAAAGGTTCTAGTGACTACTGAACTCTCCAAATAGGATTTTAAAATAATCAAAAAAATGACTTAAAAAATAAGATGAATATTTTTCCCTTTTTATTCACAGTCCACCCAAATAAATAAAATCTTTTCATTAAAAATTGGAAAACAACATAAAAGCAAGGCCACTTTCACGAGTTTTCTTAGTTCTTGCATTAGAGCTTACATTCTAATATAAACTGCAAAATATATGAGTAATTCTTAAAATATAATGTAGTATTTTAAAATGTATATTTCAAGTATCAGAAGCAATTAAAAATCCATATAAACTCTCTCAGAGAAAGCATGATATCTGAAATAACTGTCAATGTCCAGAAGGGCATGATCAGTCAATATTTTGCGTATTTCACCCAGGTATATCACTTTTAATTTTTACAATTATTTTCAATATTAAAAATGCAAACATTATATAATTTCCCCCAAAACTAGAACTAGCATGCAAAGAGTTTGCTTAGATATGTGTGTGTTCATCACCATCTTCATCCCTAAAGTCAATTTGACATACAAATAACGTTAAATTCACCTAGATACTGATTGTTCATTAAATTACTGCCGCTTGCAAGACCTAGTTAGAGGACATTGTTAATTTTGTTGTGAAAGGAAAAAGTAATAATAAGCCTGGTCACTTTAATTATCCGAGCACTTAAATTTAGCTTGTCAAATTTTATAGCAGGAAAACCAACTCCCATATTGTTAGCAGGTAACCTTGACTGACTTCTAAATCTCTCAGGTTTCAAATAAAAGTTTTGACTGCTCATTGGAATCACCGTCCATAGGATTTCAAGACACTTAGCAATATATGTCACATAACCTAGTCACATATGAGAGCCCTCTGAAACGCTTTTTTCTGTCAACGAATAACTATTTAATGGTATTACTAGAGTGTAGACCCTATGTAGGCAAAGGTACACTTATTCTGTACAGTGAGTTTGTTCTGCAAAGATTGAGTCTTCAAGAAGCATCCCAACTCCTCCTCAGTTAATCTACACGGAGAAATTCGAGGCGAGAAATCCCAGCCATTGTCTGATTACATTACATGAATATTCCTCCTCCTATTTAACTCCTGGAAATACCCAGTCCTCCGGAAATATTATGATCACCTCTGATGGAAGCGTTTCCCCACTTTCTTTACCTTAGTGCATTTACAGATAGCCAAAGAGCCAGTGCACCCACCCTCCTGGACAGCTCTCTCTCAGCCACACCCCCCACCACCCCCCTCAAGAAGTTGACTTCATAATGTCCACACTAAAATTGTCCACCCTGCCCAGCATCAGGGAGCCGGGTAGCAGAAAGCAGAGAAATAGAAGAGGAAGGCGGGTGGGAAGCCAGAGCTACCTGGGGCAATCCGGGAGAAGGAACTGGCCTCTCACCTTCCCTGGGGGCAGGGTGGGGCCTGGGGGCGCGGGAGGAAGACACCGCAGGAGGGACCCCGGGAACTCCAACACAGTTTCTGTACCTAAGGTCTGCAATCTCGGGTCCTGCCTCTTCCTCGGAGCAACGCCAGCCGCAGTCTCGGGCTTGCAGAGAGGCGCGGCTCACGCCCAGCGCTCCTGGACCGTTTACCTCCCTAGCAGCGGGAGCAGCAAGGCCGCCGAGACACCCGCGGGTCCCCGCGCTGGCCCGGACCGAGCCCCGGCTCCAGGCTGTGGCAGCAGCTCCGCATCTTCCGCGGCTCCGTCAGCGGCCGAAAGGAGAAGCGTCCATCGGAAAAATGGCATATTACAAATTTTGCTTTGGGAAGCAGAGCTCGGTTCAGACCATTGTCAAAGCGAGGAGAGGGGGAGGCGGCTCTTAAAGCAGCAGCAGCCCCTTTGCCAGGGCAGCCGCAGCTCCCCGCGTGCAGCTGGAGCCCGGGGCGGGGAGCGCGACTGGGGCGCCCGGGGCGACTTGGGGAAACTTAGCCCGGGGCGCTGCTGCTCCCGCTCTGCGCCCCGGCCGCGCGGCGTGCGAGCAGGCTCCCCGTGAACGTGAACTTTGGGAACTAGGTGGGAGTCTACGGAAGTTCTCCACCTGGGTCTCCCCCGGCCGCGCTGGAGTTTGGGGCTCAGGCTGGGAGTCTGACAGTTAAAGGGGAGCGAGTGCCCCGGGGGTGGGAGGGAGAAGAAGGACTGATCCCCCCCCCCGGGCACCCGGCTGATTCCCGCCCTGGGGTGCCTCGCTGCACTCAGAGCAGGAGCCTCCGCTCCGGGGAGGGCGGCAGTGCTCGCCCCGCCCGACTCACACCCAGTCCCCGCAGCCCCCCGCCCGCCTCCCCTCCCCTCCCCTCCCCTCCGGCGCGCCCGGTGGCGCCCGCAGAACCCACCTGCTGGGAGCGGCGCTGCTACAGCATCTTCCCCCTCGCTGGCCTCGTGCTCGGCGGCTGCTCCTCCTCCTCCGTCTCCCCCCCCACCCCCGGCAGCCTCCACCTCCTCTTCCTCTGGAACAAGGGCTTCCCCTGGAAGCTGCTGCAGTGGTTTCCACCGGCCCTTAAATAAATTCTGAAGTAATCACGTCTTTGCTCTCCTCCCCACGCACACGCGCTCGCTCGCGGACACACTCGTCTCCCCCGGAGCCGCTCCCGGGATGCGGGGCTCGCCAGGGTCCAGGGTCCCCAGTGCTGCCAAGGACCAGGGAGGGCGGCGACGAGCCCACCTGGGCTGCTCTCTCACACACAATGGTGTGTACAGCAAAGCTCGCGTGGGCACGCGCTGCCGGGGTGGGGATCGACTTGGGCACCTTCTGGCTCTCTGGCCTCCACCTGCCACGGCTCTCAGCCGCTTCCTCTCTGGCTGGAACAGGGCACCCTAGTCCTGGTTATGGGACCTGAGTCAATCAAGGGTGTGGCGGCATCTGTCACTTCTGGCCGCACTTGTTTTCAGTTCAGCGGTTTGATGATCAGGAATATGCACTGAAATACTTCCTACACCCAGTCAGTTTCGGCTCTGAACAGAATCTAATCTTGATCACACTCCAGATCCACTTATCCCCTTAATATTCTCTCTCTGTCTCTCTCTCTCTCTCCCTTCCTCCTGTCTCTACTCTCTACTCCTGTAGAGGGACCATCAGGGGTAAAAAGGAAGAAGCAGACAAAACCGTAACCTACAAAAGGAAATAATTCAGGTAAGGAAATTAACTTGCCCAGGGTTTGGTGAAACAGAAGACGTCATACACGAGGAAACTGGGAACAAGGATTATACACTGAACATAATTTGGAGTGAATGCAAATATCTTTAGAGTGTACAAAACCCAAAGGCATATATGTATATATATATATATATATATATATATATATATATATATACATACATACACTGTGTGTGTGTGTGTGTGTAAAGCAGAGTTCAAAGTTAACAAAGAAATAGTACTCAAAGAGTACTCAAATAGTGACTGGCTTAAATAAACCATGATATTCAAGAAATAGCCTCTTTCTGGGGGTAATATTTAATTCAGTTAATAATTCTACAGTGGCAAGTTTATGATTTTATTTCCTTGTAACCTGTTATTCAAATTTTAAACCACAACAAAAAATAATTTTATACATATTAAATATAAATGATGTATACACACACACACACACACACACATATGGAGTCAAGTAGAACACGATTTCCAAACATGATGTGCATATTGATCACCTATGACTCTCCTCATCTTGTAGATTCTGATTCACTAAATTGGGAGTTGAGATACTACTTCCCACAACTCCTAGCTGGTATCCTATTTTTACCCAATTAACTTACCACCCAAGTATCTTAAATAACTATAATCTTAGGAAACTCATTTTATAAGGCAGCCCAGCCTATTTTTAAACAGATAGAATGTTATAATTCCCTCGTATTAATCAGATGTCAATGGTCTTATAATTTTCACTTGCTGGAATCCCATGGAAGACTTCAAATGTCTCTTATATAGGAGAAATTTTCATATATTTAAATACAGCTAATACATCGATCCATATAATAATTTGTTCCTCATCAAATTTTGATTTTAACTTCATTGCCAATCAACACTGTGATCAAGGCTCAAACATTCTTAACACTTCCAAGTATTGATTTGCCTGATTCCCACTCATGTAATAAATACACATTTAATTTAATGTGAGTATAATCTCCATATTCTATTGACACAAAATAGTTAAAAGATTACTCACAGCTAATATCACAGAAAAATTTGATAATGAAAAAAATAAACAGGGTGGGGAGAGAAGACAATAGTCTTCATGGTCATTTTTAACTTAGAAGCTGCATTCTTATCCATAACATCATCAGAACTGCAAAAGTTCTTGTAAGTAGGAATGCTACAGAAGACATTAGGTGAATTAATTCATAAGAGAAAATAAGACTCATCACCGATACCAGCTTCCTTAGTTTAGTGGCCCTCAATTTTAGCATACAAAAGAATATCCAGAATGATTTATTACAACACTAATTATTCAATCATATTTCCAGAATAACTGATTCACTAGATCTTTTGGATGGTCTAATGATTTACAATTCTAATAAGTTTCCAGGAATGTTAATATTGTTGGTCAACATCTCACTTTGATAGCTATTACACAAATAAATCTTCAAAAATTTGGGGATGAAAGAAGTACAGAGCAAGAAAAAGAGCTGCTAGTGTTTTGTGTTCAATGCAAAAGCTATCTTATATAAATATAAACACATTCTTTATGTTAGTTTCATCTACTCCTAGTGACTTTAATGACCAGTCCATCAGTGTTTAAGATGAAATATGCTTATCTCCCATAGCCAACTAGATTTAGTCAAGGATGGCAGATGCTGCTTCTTTCATTATTAGTCTCAAAACCTAACAACAATAAAAGGATTTAGTCTTTAGAGATATATGTTATGGTTTGTGTCTAAATCCCCACCCTCACCCTCCTTCTCCCCTTCCCCCACCAAAGCCTCATGAAGTTACTGGGGTGGGATTTTCAGAGGTGACTGATCTAGAGCATGTGTGATTGATTCTAGTGCAATGCTGCATTTAAGAGTGTTGGGATTAAAGATGAGTGATTACTGTATCGGTCCACTGATTGGATTGGCACGGCCCTAATCGTGGTAGCCTGGATACAATACAAAGGATAAATAGAGGTTTGTGTTGCTCTCACTTGCCTTTCCTGTCTTAGGTTCCCATGAACTGTTTCCCCTCTGCCATGTGCTGAGCTGCCTTGCTGCCAGCTGATTATGGGCTGAAACCTCTGAAAACTGTGAGCTAAATAAACCTTTCCTCCTTTAACTTTCAGTGCTGGGTGTTTTGCCTCAGCAATGAGAGAAAAGTAAGGAAGACAGAATACTACAGTGGCATTCTTGGTGATTTCAATTATGACCTATTTATGTATATGTTACTTCAAATGGAGTGTAACATATAATTTTTTACTTTAGGTGATCAGGTTTTCTACCTCCAAATATTCTGAATATCACAGGGTATATTAGTAATGTTGGAATAATGTATAGAAAACATTTGTTTTTTATTTAAATCAAGAATGAATTTGTGTATAAAGATAGAATTAGGTAAGATCGCATACTAAAGAATACTGGCAATTAAGTATCAGACATAAAAATAATAAAGATTAGTAAATGACAGCAATTAGTCTTTTAAGGACAAGGATAATTTTGATGTAAATAAAATGGAAGTGGTAACTATTAGATGCAGACATGTTCATCGCAATATCACCTCACTGTAGCTATATAGAAACACACTTGCAAAACCGTTTTGCAGACATTGAGAATAATTTATGTTAACATTATAAAAAACTGATGCTTTGCATATCTATGTTGACTATTGAATTTAAAATTTAGAGTAGACTTATATTTAGAAATAAAAGTAATTCACAGTATACATTTTACCAGTAGTTTTGTGGGAAGATGAATTTTATTACAGTTTCAATTTAAGAGTCATGCAGTATTATAACCCTGCATTACTTATGATAAGCATTTTTTTAAAAAATCTAAAATATATAGTAGGTCAAACCCAACTGAAGTAAATTGTTCACTTTCTCATATTCCAAGGTAAAAATCAGTCAGTTTACCGAAGTGTTGGTCAATGAACAATGTTGTCCACACAGTAATCCAGGATCCTATCTGGTCTGCACTCTGGCATCTCCTCAGGTTTCACAGGCAGTGGGTGAAGAAGGGTAGTAGAAGTATATTAACTTCCTAAGAAAACTTGGTCCTGCATGACATACTTTTTCCTTGCATTCCACTAGTGAGAACAACTCTTACGGCAGCATCTAATTATAAGAAAGGCTGAGAAAGTAGCTAATCGCCTGCAGAAGAGAATATGAAGACTTTTGGTTAAATAACTCAGCTAGTTTCTCCCATACACTGTTTAAGAAAATGATAATGAAAATAAAAAAATGTATAAAATGTATTTGCTAGAAAATATATATAAACTGGGATGCAAATTTAAAATAGCTAATTACAATTAAAACTATGATAATAAAATTAATAAATTATATTTTTCATAAAAGGCAAACATTGCTTATTATGTAGGCCTTTACATTTCTTAGGTTTATAGTGTACATTACTATTTTTATCTATCAAAAATGCAAACTGTAGCCTATTAGGCTATAATAAGCGCATGGTTGGTGAGTCTTGTGTCTCCACATAAATTACATGCATCAAATCTCACAAGATAAACTGGTGTGAAAAGTCTACATTAATCAACCTTTATGCATTTACATGGGATTATTATAAAACCTAGCAATTTGACAAACATTTTCTGACAATTTAAAACTAAGAATTCTCTGTTCTTGAAGAGCACAAACTGTTAGTTATTTTTTGAAGTTAAACTATAATGAGAAAAGACAAGTTTAGCGTCTTATTTTGTATCATTCAACACTATCTGACATCAAATCTAAGAACAATACAAGGGCATTGAAAACTAATAAAAATAGTGATGTCTTCTAAAATGTCTTTCTCCTTTTTTAAAGAAAAGCTTCACCAACATTAAAGTCTCCTTTTCCTTGTTCATTCTTTACAGTCACACACAACCCTTCATGCATAGTAAACTAGACAACTAAAATAAGTGATGTGCATCATCCTCATTCCAGATGTAAAGCCTCTTAGAGCAAAGGAGAACACAAGTGTCTGTTTTAGAAAGACTATGAAGAAATAGCGGCATTTTCAATCCCAAATTATAAAGACCAATTTTGAGGAATCTTAAACAGCTGAAATTATATAGTAAAAAAAAACTCATCAAAATTTTATATAAAATTTAGCAGTTGAAAGTTATCTTCTGACAATTCATAACTGGGGTGCACACAGTTTCTGTTATGAGCATGCAGGAGTAAAATTTGGGAGAGAGGTCAAGACCAGCAGCTACTCATCTATTACTGAAATAAAAATTATGCTGAGACTTTATAGTTTAAATAGCAGTCATTTCATTATTCAGCATTATACATGTGGGTCAGGAATTTGGGGAGGGTTTACCTGCAGTGAACCTGACCAAGACACCCAGGTGCCTAAGTGAGGGGCAGGGGGAAGGGTGAAATAAAAGCGATGGAAATGAACAATACTGATGATGAAGATTAACTTATAATTGGAGAAGATGAGAGAAGGAAGACAGACCTTAATGAACACTAGTATTTAGAAAATAAGACTAACAAGAAATACACAGAGAAAAAGTATTTAAAAAAGAAGAAAATATTACAACAAAGGAGTAGTAGTGACCAGTGCCAGATATTCCAGAGAAACAAGTAAGATAATAGCTTGAATTTAACAATAATATGCATATTATACCAGGCAAGGAAATTTACAGTGAAATTATAATTGCAGAAAACAAATCGTAATGACTCGAGGAGTTTACATTATTTCCCTAAGTGGAAATAATGTCTATTCAATAAATATGACTACTAGCAATGTGAAGAGATAGGGAAAATAGAAAAGATACAATAGGTATTTTTTGAATTAGCAGTCAGTACAGCTCTAAGTGGATCTTAGGTGATTCCAGATGGTTCCAGAATCCTCTGAATTCTCTTCCATGTATTTTCATATGTAAATTTCTTTGTGATGCATAGTTATATTTATTGTATGATTTTTTCAGAGAAACAGAGATCAAAAATTAATAACCAGTCATATGTAATATATTAAATTGCATTAGTTTTATACAATAAATTTATAAAGTTAAAACCTGTGTAGACCTGAATTTGTACAAGACAGTGATGAATTGTTGGGGCAGGTTTTCTTTGGAAAAGAAAAGCAAATCATTGCTATTTCACAATAATGTACATTTTTATATATCTTATTACTATTTGTTATTACTCACAATTCTCCCTAAGGAATATTATAGATCCCTATTTCCTTCTCTGAACAAAGCATGCTTCTTATTAACATAAATCTGGTTGTGTTCCTTGTCACTGTTCATAGAATGTGGCTGAAGTGGCAATGCCGTCTGAACAGGAGTGGAGAGCACCTTCACAGCATTGCCACCGCGCCTTTCCTCTGCCGCAGATCCAGAACTGTTGATATTCCTGAAGCCGGAATAATACATAAATATATACACTTCGAAACCATGTCGTGGCTAATATGCTCACACGTTGCTACCCTTTGGGAACTGATACCATTTTCAGATGTTTTCCCCTTTTCTGTTTTATGTAACTAGTCTAGAAAAGGACTCCATCAAGCATTTTTAGTGTAAAAAGTTTATACTGGATGATGACAGTTGATATGGCTTATCTCTGGATGTTACCTCAAAGCCTCATGTGCTCATCCATGGGGCTTATGAGAGTGACTAGATCATGGGTCAACTGGATTACAACTGGATTAGTCCACTAATTGGTTTAGCAGGGTTCTGGATGTGGAAGATGGATTTACTAAAGAGGGAAGTCTTACCCTGGGTTTGGGTAGCAGCATTCGAGAGGCTTGTAGCCTGGATGAAATAAAGACAAAAAGAAATCATTTGTTTTCCTTTCTGCCACACCATGAAATATTTCTCCTCTGCTATTTACTCTGCCTTGGAACTAGCTGACTGCAGACTAAAATTCTCTAAAAATTGTGAACTAAAATAAACATTTTTTTTTCGGGTATCAGGTATTTTGTCCTAGCAATGAAAAAGTAACTAATACAACACTGCAATAATTAATACAAAGCATGCAAAGGAAAGAAGCTGCACTCTTTTGGGATATAACCAAAAAATAAAAGAAAATCATAATAAACTTCAGCATGAAAAAGTAAATGTATGATCCAGTGAAACTGTATGAAAATCAAACCAAACATGTTCTCATAAAGGACATAATGTTTTCATAATATTTCTGAGTTACATTAGAAAAGAAATGTATGAACAAATGACTTGAATAGATATGTATCTATATATATATTATAGATATATAAATTCTATATGACAAAATGTAAATGCAGAGAAGGATCATCTGACAAGAAACACGTGTTAGGTACTCAAAAGTAGGATTACTGTATTATCTGATGTGATTAGTAACTTGCTCAAACAGGTGAAAAAAACAAAACTAAATAGTATTTGGAGTAACAAATTGTAAAAAGCATTGTATTAATTATTATTAATACTATTAATAATAATACTATTATGTATTAATTGCTATTAATTGCTATGGAAATAAATTACAAGGAAAGGAAGAACAAAAGTTAGAGACTCAAGATGATAGTTGATGATAACTAAGGGTAGTGGCATATCCAAGTAGCATCCAAATATACATCCCCTCTCAAACATTTTCTTCACATTTATTTTACTAATCTATTATTTATAAATGTCACTTACTCTATCCTCCACACTTTATTAAGAATCAGTGATGTGCCAAGGAATGCTATAAATTCTGAGGTTGCAGCAGTGAGTAAAAGATGGGGAAAAAAAGAATCCTATTCTCATGGACTGTAAGTTCTTGTGTTATTCATCATAAAAATTTATTAAAGATGCTATTTTCATCATAAGATCCAACAGTATTATGTATATTATTGGAGACCACTTGCACATATCAGTTATTATACAATGAAACAATACCTTAGTGTATGTGCATGCATGTACATGTGTGTGTGTGTGAAGTGAAAGGGATTGATGGAGAAAAAGTAAGACACACAGAGAAAAAAATATTTAGTGAGAGAGAAACAGAGAGAGAGGGAGAGAGCAACTTTCTATCCCAGAAGCATGTCTCACTCTATTTTTGAAATTCACTTACTATAATTTCTGTTTCTTCTAAATCATAAAGAAGGCTCAAATATGCACTTCCTTCTCTTCTTTTATGGCTTCTTTCCATTTGCTTTAGGAAATAAAGTTAACTTGTACATAAAGGTATATAACCTATTTTTAGGTATATATGCATTTATGAAAACAGTACTATAGGTAAACAAATTAATATATACATCATCTCACAAAGTTATCACACTATAATTAACTAAAGTGCTTGTGTTATAGATTAGATCTTTTGACTTATTCTTCTTATATATTTGCTATTTGTATCATTTGACCTACAAAATATATGGCACTTATGGAAAGCAAGGTGTTTCTTCATTTTTCTAGCTGATAAGAAAATAATTTAGAGTTATTATTTTGATATTCAAAATTATAAAATTTTATTAGACTTAAAACTTCTTTAAAACGTGCAGGATGTTAATAACAAAGGTTAATTTCTAGTCAATTGGATTGCAGTGTTTTAGTTAAATACAAAGATAAATGAAACAAAAACATAATTTGTTTTCTAAATATGCAAATATAATTTATCAAATATTTTAAATGTTACAAATATTAACTATATGTTTCCCTAAGCAATAAATAGAAGTTAAGCTCACAAAATCTACTCTTAAATCTATTTCCATGTAAAAAAATTCTATTAGCTATCTTACTAAAATATCTTAAATGACCTACAATTAAGATTTAAATGTCACTAATCAGAAACTTTTAGTGTGTTTCTAATTTTATTTTGAAGTTTTTAATTATGGTTAAAAGTTATTAAAAGTATTTTAAAAATTTTATTCTGAAAGTTTTTAGATTAATTGAATGTATCTGTAAAGCAGACTGTCTCGGTGACAAGAGTTGATGTATTTTTGAATTCTTAATAATATTGAACATATTCCATTGAAATTGAAATGAATTGACTTTTCAATTGGCATAATTAGATATCAGTCTATTCTTTAGGCTGGTAATTACAACTTAATTTACAATGAATTTCCTGAACACCTATTGTCTACCTCTTAATTAAATTTCCTGAACTTCTCCTATCTCTTGATAAAAGAAATTTTAAAAGCTAAAATCAAAATATCATTTATAATTAACATATAAACAGTTTATACAGTGATACTTGATATCTCTGTGCTGTGTATTTCTCCTTTGTTTCAACATCAGTCTATCTAAAATTAAGTCCATATAAGTTCATGTCTTTTTATCCCTAACTCTCCTTATATGTCCTGTCTGTGTCTATACCCTATTTATGATTTTTGAGTCCCTATTTAATTAATTCAAAATTTTGCCCTGTAACTAATTTCATAGTAGAATTTGTTAAGTTTTGACTCCAAAATAGTATTTTCCTCCTTTTAAAATAAATCTCACTGCAACCAACCCAATATGTCATGCCTTTTTTTTTTCAAAAGTCACATAGCCTTGTTTACCAATCATGATGGAGTTGAGTGAGTACAGTAGAAACTCAGGATATAAACAGGTTTTTGGGACAGGAAGTGGGTGGAAGATGCAGCAGTGTGGTGCAGTGCTAAGCTAAGAAAGATGTATTTTAGCAGCAAAGCATTTGAAACATCTTGTCCATACATGATAGGAGAGATTCAAATAGCCAGTTGCAGGAAGGGAGGTAGAAGAAAGATTTTAGCCAGTGAAAAGGTGCAAGAGCAAAGCAGGATTTCTGCCTTAATAAGTCTTGAGCACTGTACAGAAAAAAATGTAATTCCAAAATAATTCCATCTGAGCAAACTCTCTCCATACATCATGTTCCTGCCCCATGCCAGTTGCTCTTAGGCAAATTACTTACTTAACCTTTCCATATTTTTCATTTCATTATGTATAAAATAGTGATAAAATACATTATAGGATTAAGGCAGATCATTCATGCACAAGGTTTAATAAATGCCAACTATTATTAGCATCAGTAATTACAGAACTGGGAAACCAGGCAAGACCTACTATTTGCAACTGAGATAAAAATTAGAGGTCCAGGTAATGCTAATTTGTAATACCAGAGGAAAGTCATGGATGGTCTTGATAGAAAAATACATCTTTCTCTATTCCCTCAATTCTGAAATTTCATCTACAATATATATAACTGAATTATATAGACTTAATGTTAACATTTAAAATGTCAACATATTATTTAGCTTATTAATTAATTCATAAATTTATTTCTAATAGTTATCTACATTGCTTTTTATTCAGGATATAGGTACATATTTCTGGTAAATTATAAAAATACGAGAATACTTTCTGGGTTCATTTTGGAGGAAAGGATATTAGAATTACACCTTTTGGACTTCAGAGTGAATTCACATTTGGACCTAAACAACTTTGGGGAAAGTAGTGCTACCTGAAATCATTTCCTCAGAGAATATGGATTCTTTTACAAAGCTGTATTAAATCTCTTTCAAAAATCATAAAGCCTATGACAACATATTATTAATATAATTATTTGAGTGCTACATATATTTCTTCTATTCAAATCAATAAATCTTATCTTACAAATATTTATAGTAGCAGGAAGTAGACTTAACAATGACTATCACATACACTCTTTAAACAATTACCTTGAGAATTATTTAACTCAGACCAGCATTTATTAAAACAAGCAACACTTAACTGAACTGCTCTAAAATTCAATTTTATTATAAAAGAGGAAAATTTGTATTGCTGGATTAGCACTCTGATTATTCAGTAGCATCATTGACAAATGGGACTTAGAAAATATGTGAATGAAACAATTTTGATAATAAATATGCAAAAATATTCACTTGAATAAATTTCATTAGCATTTCTATATCAAATTAAGTTTTGTTTTATTATTCCTCCTACCTTACTATGTTGCCATGCATTTGAGGAGATATTGTAATAGTCAGGCCTACATCTGATATCAGTAAGAATGGCCGCTATAAGAAAATATTGGGATTTTGAATTTCCCCAGAAGAAATTATTTAAAAACCTTCAAACATGGTCTACTAAAAACAATTCCCTCACAAGTTACTACTCACATGGTAAAATTTCCACACAGACCTCATACTGAGGCAGCTAGACTAAATGCTCTAAAATTATTTAAATATTTTGGTTCATATAATCAAAAACTGAATATTAAAATTATAAAAGGATTAAAATAGTTTCTTTTATAATATAGAAAAATATAATTAAATGTAGTTGACCATTCTTATCACAAGAATAAATTACTCTCATGAGACAGTGCATACATAGTATTATCATTATGTCATGTAATGTTTCTGGCTATTTTTGGAAATAAAGGTGTAATTTAGGCTTTGATTCATTTTTAAAAGGCACGATGTTTAACTCACATAAAATGCTTTAATTTTAATAATTAAATTGTAATATTCCTTATGAACATATTTTAAATACAAATTAAAACTCTGTATATACAACAATGCACATTGTAAATTGGCCAAATAATTTAAGATATAACTAATAAAATGAGTATCATCTTAACAATGAAAAATCAACATATAGTTAAAGGAGATACTCATTAATTATTTACCATCTTTATAAAACGTTTTATATCCAATCATTTCATATTCAAACAGTTTCTGTTTTAAAACATCTTTTTGTATGTATATTTCTCTATATCTCTATTGTTTATATACATTTGACTGGTATCATTTTCTGAATGCACATTTAGTTGGATACATAAAAGTAAATCTGCTATATATTCTCTTAGAATTATTTTAAAAGTTTCCCAATTATAAATAATGTTTATATTATTTATTTTCTTTTCCTTGAATAATGCACTTAGTATGTAAATTGCAGGCTGTATATCTTCCCAGGGTCCTTCAGAAGACTGTGTTTTCTATGCCTCCAGAAAACGCATTTATTCAAGATGAAAAAGTATTCAGATTCCAAGGTCGCAATGATGTTATCTACTTATTAAACTTCGTAAAAGTCTGTACTTAGTAAAGACAGTGGATTTTAGGGAAAGACTAAACACACTAACCAATGTGGCTAAATTACAAAACTACCACTAGCTCAAGATACTGCACATAGTATGGGTCAGGAATCATGTAAACATTCACAAGAGTAACGCAATATACCCTTTCCATGGCACTTAGCTACCAAAGAACATAAGAACCTTATAAATGGACAAGGTGATTTAGTCTAGACCAATTTACAATTATTATTTTGTAATAATTAGAGAGTGGGGATTAGATGAAGTAGTTTGTTCTTTAGAAATTAGATCAAGATGTTGAGTTTAACCTTCAGATGGCAATCTTTGGTCCTTGTCAACTTTGACCATTTATAGGTCTTTGTTTTAAGGTTCATGACATGATACCAATTATGATGTCAGTTTTCTAAGATAAATCAGTTCTTAAATTATATCACAGTAGTACAAATTTTTCACATCAGAAGCAATTCTGAAGGTGCACTTCACAACTACTACGAAAAAAACTGCAACAAAGTTCCTTATGTTAAATGATGTCTTTGAACCAAGTGTATCACTTTTTTACACTTAGAGCTTTCAAAAAGAGTAATAAATTTTAAAAACGTTAATATAAGAAGGCAAAAACAAATAGAATAAAATATTTTCTTGTCATTCTATACAAGATTGAAATTTGTTTTAAAATGTTTGTTTAGATAACAATATATACATATACTTACTGTGGAAGAAAGTAAATGTTCTGTTTTTCTTCAAAAACTTTGGGTCTGATCAGATAAATAATAGGAGAAATTATGGTGAGTTGATATATATCTGGAAGTTTTTAATGCCTTCATAGACAAATAGTTACTAACCTGTAAGGAAATTAGGAATAATAAATGACTTCCAAAGTGAGAACAGTTCTTCCCAACCATAACATATGCCACTATCTCATAATCTCATTGTGAGTTAAATAAAGAACTCTTCGTTGTAATAAGACCACAAATACTAAATTACTTTATTTCAGAAAGTAGCTTAGTGTCGAAGGAAAAAACCGAAGTAAAATATTTGCTACATCTATGACTCATTTAGAAACATTTTATAAACTAGAAAATAAAAAAATCATTGATATGGAATCTCTGTAATACGTAAAAGTGTGTTGTGAAAATTTAAAAATGTCTTCTTGGGACCAATGTTAAGTAGGTATTTGTCTAGTTAATGAGATCATTATTGTGATATTTCAGTTTAAAAGTTACATGAGTTTTTAAAAACCTAACTGGTAATTATGATATAGATCATTTGAATATAAATATGAAAATAAGGAAATGATTAGAAAAAATATACCCTCTCTATATATTATTATTTATTTGACTGACAGATTAAAGAAAGATTATTGTCTTTGCAGGTTTTGTTCTGGGGGGGCTTCAAAATTGTATTTCACATTACAACTATTAATTATGTCCGAGTTATGTTCACTAAAATAAATGATGTTATTTAATTTCATTATCATATAATATTGTTTAATGCTATTGCCAAAAAATTCCATTTTTCTTACTTTAAATTAATTTAGAAAAGGTTTTTTGCTCCAATTATACAAAAAATAAATGGCCATGAATCTGATATATGCCTTAAAATGTCCCTGACATTGATTGAATTAAAAACATATCATGTAAAAAAATTGCATCCTTGGCCTTCTAAACACTGGTTTGTCTTTTTTATTTTCTTTCCACTCTGCAACTTGACAATTAAAATATCTATAACAGGTATATTTATCTAAATCATTGGTTACAGCTATCTGTTTTATAATCACATTATAGGGTCCACATTATTTCAACAATAAATCTACCAGTGAGGAATTCAAGCCAAATGATCTCTGCCCCTGAATAACAGCTGTAATCATAACATTTAAGCACCAGTGCTGACAGTACGCCTTAATGTTTCGCCGACCACTTCATCCTTAACTTTAAATCATAGTCTGAATTAGAGACATTGTTGGGGGTAACCTTTTAGAAATTAAAACATACTTAAATCCATACTTACATAAAGTTCAGCTCTCCTTTCTTTTGTATTTTATTCTGTAATTTTACATTCAAATTATCCAGATATCAGAAAGTCCTGCTGTTTTCCCTTTCTCCAATAGAACGGGGGACTAACAATAGAAATGTTCACTGATGAAACCATGGTAACATTTGAAGAAGTTCCGTTTGTGTTTGTCAGAGCTTCTATTAATTTGTGATACGTCCTTCATATGAAGTGTAGTCCTGTACTTTAAAGAAGTTTCTACTACTCTTGAGAGGGATATAATAAGAGAGCTTTTCAGAAAAGCAACTACTTTTATTAAACAATATTAAAGGATCCTAAATAAAACTGGGATAAAACCCATGTAAGTGTTTTGCTGCAAGCACGCTATGATTCACATTTTCTAGTGAAATTTATAGAAATCAGCATTGTGAATGCTAGACTCAGCCTTATCAAGACCTGTCTTGGAGCTGCTGCTTTGCAGACATTTCTAAGTATCTTTCAGTCCTCTATCCATCAGATATGCATATTTTGAAAGTTTCTACTCTACTTCCCTCATTTACTTTCTAGTTCTCTTCACAAAGTTGGAATTCTGTCCTGAGACCATCTACATGGCTGGTGGCCACACATGCTGCCAAGTATTTACAATTTCTACACTGGAGAAGCGCACCCTGCTTCTTGACATCAGCCGCTCCCTTTGGGCTGCAGGGAACCAGACAACCCTGGTAGCTAGAAAAGGTCCTTTGTGTGGCGTGAAGCATCACTGTGGGACAGAAGCTCCTGTTAGAAGGCTCTGCTCTTTAGAGGTCATGACCATTCTCAGTCACAATCTGTTTCCAACAACCTTCATTTCTTACCCCCAGGTTATGATAGATGCCCTCTTCAATGACAGTTAAACTTCCTTCATTCTCCACACCCGGAATCACCAGAAATAGTGCATTGCCCTTATATGGTACAGAATGGTGGAATTAATTATTCCAAATCGTGTATCAAACTGGGATATCTTTCAAGGGCTTCTTTTCCTTTATCATTACATAGAATGCCGAATCTATAAAAATAAGGAGAAAGATACTCTAATTAAAAAAAAATTTTAATGTATTATAATAAAATGTTTCGTTTTGTAGTTAACAATTTCAAATTATATAAATCTGAATTTTAAAAAGATGAACCACAACTTACATTTTATAAAACACTTTGTCTAAAACAAGGATAATAAATATATTAAGTTAGTTAATTAACAACTTTATTCAAATATGCTACTTCAGTTCTACAGGAATATTTAGCCAGGATATGTGGGTGGATCATTATCCACTTTATGGCAAATGAAACTAAAATCTCACGGTTTAAGAAAACTTGTCTTGCATGTTTGGTCTCTAACAGCTATAAGTTTTTTTTTCTTTCTTTTTTTTTTATTTTGAAGGTAGTAGAAATACAACTGAACAAGACATAACAAAGCCAATCAAGACAATGTGGTGAAATTGGTATAGAATTTCACAGCAGGTTAACAGGATAGCAGTAATGGGTACTATAGTATATCTCATTATCTTCATAATAGTTGTCTAGCCAATTAGGTATAGTAAAATGAAACCAAAGACAGAACATTATAAAACCAATCAAAAGAAAATACTGAATAGAGTAAAACAATCATAATGAAACTAAACAGTGAAAACAACATTTGCTTTCAAACAGAAGATAGAAGACGATCCCCCATATTTGCTATATTGCATGCAATCGTCCTCCCAAGAGATGCTCAGACCTCTGTCCCCAGTTTCAAAGGTGGGGGCGGGGGGTTGGGAAGTTTGATTCCAAGCCCCAACACAGTAGGCTCACAGGAGACTCTGACTGGGTCTCCTCCTGGCTCGCGCTGGAGAGAAGCGCCTTAGCAAGAGGGCGGGCGAATTGCTTCTTTGTGCAGCCACCTGGGTTTCACGGTGCCCATGGCTGGATCTATCTAATAGCTGTAAGTTTTGACAAAATGAATCATTTTATTACTCACATAGGAAAAAAATCAATAAAAACACTTGTATATGGTTTCACAGTTTACAAAAAGATTACACCCATGGATTGTTAGTATACTAACTACACTCCAGTTATACACGATAGTGTACCAATTGCATCGCCTAATTCACTGTTTCCGTTTCTATAGCTTCAGTTTTATTCTATTGCTCCAAAATTAACCATGGCCCAAAAATATTAAACAGATAATTTCAGAAATATGTAATTTATAAGACTTCTATTGCATGCCTTTATGAGTAACATGAAGAAATCTCATAGCACTCTGTTTGGCTCACGTAGGATATGAATCATTCCTTCATTCATGTATCCATAGCATATAAGCTACCTGCCTATTTGCCACTTTGTAGACATAAGGATTATTACATCTACTGTTGTAATATTGCAGCGCTTGTGTTTAGGTGATCCTAGTTTTACTCAATGATGGCCCAAATCACAAAAGTAATAACGCTGCGATTTGAATATTTCAAACAAAAGTAACGAAGTGCCTCTTTTTAATTAAAAAGTGAAAGTTTTCAACCTAATTAAGAAAGAAAACAATATCATATGCAGAACTATTTAAGATCCATAGCAAGAATTAACCTTCTATGTATAAAACTGTGCAAAGGGGAAAAAGAAATTTGTGCTAGTCTTGTGGCTACTCCTTAAATTGTAAAATTTATAGCCACAAAATTTATAGTTAAATAAGTGCCTAGTGAAGATGGAAAAGGCATTAATTTTTAATGTGTCTTTTCAGTAACAGTAACAGGATCTATACTACTTGGTGCTACCCATTGATTTCAGGCATTCACCAGGAGTCCTAGTACGTATCTCCTTCAAATAATGGAGAACCAGAATATATAAGAAAAGAAGTGCTGGGCTGAGGATTTAGCTCAGTGGCATAAATGCCTGCCTGGCAAGTGTGAGGTCGTGAGTTTGATCCCTGGTACCAAAAAAGAAAAAAAAAATAAGTGCTAAAACGAAGAAAAATCACACTCCTTTACACCATTCTACCTTTCTTGAAGATTTTAGCAATTAAACAGAAATCATGCATTTCTTTTAAAAAACTGAGCTCTCTGAAAAGACATGTAGGATCTAGATATTGTTTTTATTTCTTATGTGTATGCAGAAATAACATTTTAAATGTACATCCTTTCTCTACATGCTAAAAACTTCTGTACCACGTTGTACTTTTTTGACACCAAAAATAAAAATAATTTAAACTATTTTTGACTCAGTCTAAGGGGAATACATTGTTGCATCAAAAATACCTGGACACATTGGATAAATACAAACATTAAACAGAAGATATCAACAACGATAACATTGCTAAAGCATTATAAGGAGTAGGATAGCTAGGCCTATGCAATGTACCTACTTGTGAATACATTGAAAGTTGTGTTTCATTCAGTTTCACTAGCAGCAAGGATTAGTTTTCAAAAACAAAAACAGGAGCTAACATTTTTATTGTTACACAATGAGAGTCACTTTCTTATAACAGAATATAGGGTTTCACATTTTTAGGTTTTTACTAGAGCCACAACATCATTAACCTTTATCATAAAGAAACTATTTTCATCAGCTGTAGCATATAAACAGATATTGATTTCTTTCCAGTAGTGGCATAAATAATAAACGGGGGAATGACACAGTCGAATGTTGGCAGTAAACTAAGTCTCTACTGAGTCACATTATTTTGTAAAATGTGAAGTCATGAAGGAATTGAAACAATGTTTTTAAACAAATGCATTCTACATTGTTTTACTCATTTTTAAGCCTAAAACAAACAAAAAAAAGTTTTTCAGACTTAACATTGATAAGTTCTCATCCAGAGGTCACAAAATTATTATAAAGAATGTTTGCTCCCTTAAAGATTTTATAAAGATGACAGATGAAATCTTATTATTTTATGCCAGAATTATATTTATCTGAACACTTTAACAATATCTTGGCTATAATTTCCATGAATATTTTGCATCTCCAAGGATGATCACTCAAGGATTTCCACTTGAAAATTCTGACTTAATTATCACAGCATTTCATAAAACTTAAAACCCATTACTGCCATGATCAACCTTCTTAACATTTTTTTCATTTATTTAATTCATTTTGTAATGCAATTCATCTCTACCTACTGAACACTTTCTTAATACCTTACTTATCCTTTCTTAATAAATGTTTTTTTCCTATTATTTTTATTTATGATTCACTTTAGTTTGCTTCACATAAGTACAAATGAATTTTTACAGTTTTACTTTAGTTTCAAACATACGCTGGTACTCTAGAGTTCTGTTCATGTATTGACCTCTCCCTTTCTTTTTTAAACTACAAGGCTTTTCCTTCCTTTTGACTTATTATTACAAGCAGGAAAATATGTTCATGTCATTTATCTTGTAAAATCCCTCCTACTATCCAGACACTGTACAATTATTTCTTCATATTTTTCCTACTTATTGCTGATCCTCTTGTATCTCATTTCTATTATTAGCTTTTATTAGTTCACATTCATTCTATAAACTATCAACATTCTCTCATTAAGATCAACTTTGAACTTCATGTTACCAATACAAATGGTCTTTTGACAGAATTTTTGTAACTTGTGTTGTCAGAAACTTTTGTCATTATTGTCCCTTAGAACTCTGTCTTCTTTCGGCTTTATTAAAATCATGTTCTGTGACTTTTTCCCCAACCAAAATGTGGTGGATTGAAAACTGCTGGTCAACTGGTAACACTCAGCTGAACTGAATCAGAATTCTGCTGGGTGTGGAAGGCCCACCTGAGGATTGTTGCCAACAACAATAAAAGAGCTGGAGGGGAACAGCTAGTGCTGTTGATTCTCCTGGAGAAGCTTGTCACGCTGGCTTTCCTGATGCCAACTTGGCTGTTATCAGTGGAGGAGACTGGTACCTTGCTGAGGACGGGTGCAGTTCTTTTCCAGGGAGCTCTGTTCCTTACTTCGAGTGTTGCTTCCTGGATCCAGTGCAGAACTCTCAGTCTGCTGACACAGTTCCTTCATCCTGCTGGCAGAGACTTTCTAGCTTTCATCACTGACCTTTGGGGCCTTCCCAACACAGATGCATGAAACAGGCTTGCATGCGTCATTTTCGTGGGTTCTGGGCCTCCAGATGGACTTGTAGGAGCATTGTCATGGGCTCTATGTCTTCAGCTGGACTCAGGTAAGATATTGCTGTGGGATCCAGGCCCTCAGCTGGATTCTTTGGCTCTCTAGCGTGTGGACAGATTTTCTGCACTCTTTCATATTTGACTCTTTGGGTGACTGTTATAAAATAATACTACAAATAGTGAGTCCTATATTAAATATTTTCCCTTTCAAAGCTTGACTACAAGGCAGAGTAACTATACTTCTTAATTTACTCATATGTATGGTCTCGCATCCAGGTTTATATTTTCCCACAAATTTTTCCTTTTATGAATAAAATTTATTGACTTTTTATTAGAGAGGGTATGATGTATTTGGTGTATAGTGCCTGTTTCAAAATTTGCATATTATGATCTTTCCAGGGACATGAAAAACATGTGTAATACAAAGAATTCTCATTTTAATAGTGTTTAAAGCATTATTATATCATTTTCATATTTAAAACCTTACATACAGTCTAGTATAGATTGTAAATTTAATTTAAACTCACAATATAGTTGAACAGAGCAAAAGATGGAGATAGCAGCACTAGACTGTAGTCATAGCTGTGTCTTTTACAAATACAGTATTTAAACTCTCAGAAAATATGGTATTATGGAATGAATGTCTTGGAATATAAATGCTTTTAGGGTACTTTCTAAATTATTTCCAAATATATTTTATCTGAAATTCCTATCTGCACCAAAGGATTTTCTTTCTGTTAAACACACAAACTATAAACACACACACACACACACACACATGCATCACTATTTAACTTGTTTTTGAACTATTGCTACCAATTTCCTATAGCAAAAGTATTGAATCATCCACTGTAGATGACTACTTTTTGAAAACTTTCATTTCCTTGTCAGGACCACCAGTAGATAGATTGAGTCTGCATTGCTCATATTTATTGGAGTTGATGATAAGCAATATAAGTCTGCTGACTTGGTCATCTGTCCCTGAGCACACTGTGTAGAAGTCCCTTTAAATACTCATAAAACACTTGCTGTTCTTGGTGACTTAGTTTAGAGTTTTGAAAACTCCTGCCTTTTTCTATAAAGACTTATATAACTATTTTAGTTGTAAACTATTGTACTCAAGAGGTTGGATTGAGATGTGGAGGAAAAAATTACTGCTTTATTTTCTACCAACCAGCATCTTCAAGGTCATATCTCAAGCACTTCATATCAGTTCTTTGAACAAATTCTTCACACTTCTACTTTTTTCTTACCCAGCGATATAACTACTCTTACCAAACTCTAGTTTTCTATACATCTAATATCTCTAAAGTGATTTAACATGTGAACATTTTCTAAGTTTAAAAAAAAAATAAACAATGTAAATCCTTCAGTAACATGACAACTACAGAACCTCTAGAAAATATTTATTGAAAATATATGTTTTGAGTGTAGGAAGATAGCCAATAAAATTATTGAAAATATATGCGTTTAAGCTTTGAAAACTATAAAGTATTGAATAAATCTAGAGTAACATAGCTACTTTTTTTACTTTTTTGGACACAAAATGTAATTTCTATACCTTTGAAGTGAGAAGGCTGAGTGTCAGAAAAGCATTAGGAATTTGGAAGGAGGACATCCTGATACACTTTCTGTGAGTGCTACACATCCTCGTGAAGCAGCTTAGATAAAGGCCTGTGTACGCTCCTTCTGCTCTATAACTATGCTACATGCTTCATTTACCACAGTTTCTTTGGCCTTGTTTTATTAAATGCAACATTAGCACTAGCCTGTGAAGTTGCTAGGGAAATAATTTGAAAAGATACTTATTCATAGCCCCAATTAGTTTTCTCTG
This sequence comes from Hydrochoerus hydrochaeris, assembly GCA_004027455.1. Classification (NCBI taxonomy): domain Eukaryota; kingdom Metazoa; phylum Chordata; class Mammalia; order Rodentia; family Hydrochaeridae; genus Hydrochoerus; species Hydrochoerus hydrochaeris. The sequence continues at coordinate 287,901 of PVLA01000825.1, read as the reverse complement.
GGTTAATAAGTAGCTCAATGCAATTTAGTTCATTTCAAATCAATGATGCTACCAATCTATCTGTAGAAGAAAAATATGCTTATCTCTGTTTAACATTTGGTGAGCAAATTACCTATTTGTGCTGCTTGCTCTCTTCAGTCCTTAAATGCATTTAATTCCAGTGTAAACAGCATTATCAGTCTGCATAATTCTAGCCTTCAATGTGTTGTTAAATTTTTGTAATATCTAACTAACCTGCAAAGCCATTCTTGGTATACTGCAGCAACCACTGTTAAGAGGATCTGCCTAAAATAATGGCTCTACTGAAGCTCTTTTGACTGAGAAAAGGTCACTTAGCTTATGAATGTTTCTGAATCTTCCATACAAGCTTCTAAAATTCTCTAGCACTGATTACCCTGATCAGTCATTTGGCAGAATTTTATACTGTTTTGTTGTGCTGGTTTTTTCCCCTCTGTACTATGTATCTACAATTGCATTCCAAAATGTTTAAGGAGAGATATTGGATTTTTCTTTTGAATTTTAAAGTCATAAGTGTCTGTTATCTTCTAAGAGCATTATATATCTCCTAACATGAATTACACATGAATTCATGCTAGGTACCATCATTACCATGTTATATAAGGGAAACTAAGCCATACAGGGATCATTGAGTTGTCCATCTCCATGCTTCTGGTAAGTGACAAAGTGAGGATTCACACTGAAGACTACTGGCTTCAAAGCTAATTTCTTTACACACCATAACATACTGCCAGCTAGTAACTTGTATTAGTTTTTGATGACATTGAGTCTCAAAAGGGAAGATTATTAACGTGATGAAAGAAAAACTACGGATATGGTTAGTGCATTCTCTGTTTCCTTGATTTGTGTGCTAATAAGAGTCATGCAGGAGAAGTAAAGAGGAAAGTTATGAAGCAGATGGCAGGGAAATCATTTATCAGGACTGGGCACACTGCACATAGCTCTTATCTGACAAATTTTGCCTGATTCAGTAAAATTTCCAGAAATAATTATAGTAATAAACCTGCTGTATTTAGAGAACAATTTACAAGGTAATTGAGGAGAAAAAAAGCACAAAGAGAACTGTCACCTTATGACTAACATTCATTCCAGGCTAATGAAAGAAGGAAGAAATATTTTAGGCCAACTTCCCTGAGTGCTGAATCTCATGCAGAGTAACTTTACATAAAGAGACGTCATGCCCTGCTGAGAATTTTTTCATAGACTCATCAAAGGCAGCATGTATAAACCATTTCCCTGAAGTCCTGGGTTCATAACACAAATGAGCCACTTAATAAGAACTTCCTAAATGTCTGTTGAACAATTTGCCTGACTTCAAGTATCATCTATTAGAGAAAAAAAAAACATTCCTTCCACTGGCAGCAAGGTAGAATTTTTTTCTTTCTCATTTGGAGGGTGAAAAACATGAAATTCTTTATTTTCAAAAAGAACTATTAGTATTCAACTCCTCTTTTACATAATCAGTCCTTGACAGTCAACCAAAGACAAATATTAACTTTGGGGCTAGAATTTCCCACACAAGATGATTAATCTGTCATTTTTAAAAATGTCTGAACTAGCATCTAAAGTTCATGACTTTGAATATCTCCATTGACAAATCTAAACAAAGTATTCCATCAGGGCTGTAGATTTAACACAGGAGTTCTCTGTGGAAATCATCTCACCCCTTCATCACCCTGCAGGAGCTTTGACACTCCTCTGCATCAGATAGTTCTCACCTGTGATAATTTGAACACCATGGAAGATTATTTTGCATCTACATGTTACATTAATTTTGCATGCATACAAAATTTTTAAACCGTTACAATTTCTTGGGTAGAAATTTTAGATTAAGGTCTTTCTTTTGTAGAAAGGAAGCTAGGAATCTAATATTGAGAGTACAATTCAGGTAATTTTATTAATTCCTAATTGTGTAAGACAAAAAATATTAGAAATTCAAGTTGCAGTAGAAAATCTAGGCCAACTGTAATAAAATAAGTTTTGAATAGTAATAAGGGCCCTGATAGTACTTCTTGGATGAAACATTCAATTTTTTTTTCAAAAAGAAATGTCAATATTTAAGACAAGCAATTATCATTATAATTAATTAGTACCAGAATTCATCTTGCTAGAAATTATCCCCACTCCCAAATTTATATTTTAAGAAGAAAAACCAAGAGGGCATACATAAAATATGTCAAGTTCAACAAAATTCATTTGTAAATACAAGATGGGAAGTAACCATCAAAATTACCAATGTAAATCTAAAGATATTGCAGGAAAAATAAAAAAATACTGCCCAGCATGAACATATTTTAGAGTAATTCTCACATGTCTGTAACTTACAGAATTATAGCACATTAAAAATATGTTATTTCACTTGTTCTTATAAATATAATGCTATAAGATTATATCTACTTATGATTTAAAAGGTACATAGGATATTTAGGTAAAATACCATTAAAGTTAAAGGAAACTGAGCTAATTTTTAATCTGAAGGAAAATGTCAAAAAATGTTTTTATTATTACCTGAAAATGCAACTGAATAGCAGCCTATATCAGGCTGCGCAAACGTAAATGGGAACCGCATGCAGCACAGGTGTTAAGGTTTTCATGACCAGCATCTCTCTGTGCCAGTTACAATTTTCACACACCTTTTTCCACAGCAGATACAATACTAGGAAGCAAAAGTTTCCAATAGAGATTTCACTGAAAACGGAGTTCTCTAGAACCAAACAGCAGAAATGAGTAAGCATCTTACGTCCCCTTCTTCCCTCCCAGCTTCTGCCTTCCACAAAGGCATTTCCAGAATTTAAACTTACAGCTTCTCAATCTCTGAATTATACTCCAATTCTATTTTGCATGTTTTTTCTTTAGTATAATTGAGTCTTGCAAATGTCTTCATTTATATCTCTCAGCTCAGCAAGCAAAGTATATTCCTAATAAAGTTCTGGGGTTTGAAATACTAAAAATATTTGTTTAAAATATGGCACTTTTTATTCAGAAATGAAATAATAATCTCAAAATAAGAGATGTTTAAGGATTGGATGAGGCTAGTTCAAAAACTTTGTAGGATAGGTTTTTAGGAATTTATGGGCAAAGATTGGTTAAGCATCTTACACCAAATATAACTGAAAAAAAATAGAGACATTGATGAATTAGACAAAATTCTTAGTCAGTTTTATTTATCCTGCAACATGGTTATATTTCCAATGTTCAACAGGAATTTAGTTAAATTCATCTACAGAAGGAAACTTTTCTCTGTAAAGCCAAGCTTCAGAGATAACATTTATATATAATAAAATATATATATTTATATATAAAATAATAAAAATATATATTTATATATAAAATAATAAAATATATATTACATACATTATATATAAAAATAATAATAAAATAATAAAATTTATATATCAATATATATTTATGTATAAATATATTTACATAATATATATACATTTTATATATATATTAATGTGTGTGTGTGTGTATATATATATATACATGAAACCTTTCAGGCAGGCACACTGGTAAATGCCTGTAATCTTGTCTATTCTGGAGGCTGAGGCAAGAGAATCACTTGTGCCCACAAATTCAGGATTAGCCAGGGCAACATAGCAAGACCTTGTCTCCAAATAGAGAGATGAATGAATGAATACCTTAAAAGTAAAAGACAAATGATATGGACAAGATCATCGTCAAACAATTGTAAAAGATCTTTAGTAATATGAAGAGTTATTTATACTGTGAATCATCAGGGAAAAGCAACAATGAGTTTCATCCTACACTGAAAAAAAATGCTTCAAAGTTGCTGACAGTGAAAGGATTGATGGGGACAGGATCAGTTTGTCCTCTCCAACACTGCTGTGGGGCATGCTTTGGGACAATCTCATTGAAAAACATCTTGGCAGTATGTAACAGTGCTGATGTTAATTATTCCCTGTGTCTCCTCCACCTCACTCCTAAGTAAGATATACACTCAGCAAGTAAACAAAAATATGTTCCTCTGGTATCACTGGAAACCCTATTTCCAACTTTTAAAAGATCCTAAAAAGAGTTTAAAGAGTCTCTAAAGGCAGAGAAAGCATTAATATTTCTGGTATACACAATGTTCTTTGGACTGCAGAATACTTTACTTTCTGTACAACCCCCAAATATCAAGAGGCTTTTAGCTATGACTGTGCAGAAGAGGTTATTATTTCTTGATATCATGAAGATTTTTCAGTTTTCTAGAGCCTTCTGTGAAAATGAAAATTTTACTCATAGAAAGTGATTTACATATGGTTTTTCTTTTAAACTATTAATCCCCAATTCCCCTAATAGAAAGGAGAAGATTAAGTACCCCAAAAGTATGTGAATGTATATATCAATCTTGCCCTGCCAAAGGACAAAATTTCTTAGCAATACTCTGATTTATCTAAGAATTCATGATATATTTTACTGCAAAAATACTTCCATGTTTCTTTTAACATGCATTTAATGTTTTAAATTTAAAATGTACTTAGCAAAAATTCAAAGCACATAGTTTGAATTAATTAAAATTGAGTCAAATTACTGCTATAAAAAGGTATGAGTTTGACTCTGATGTACACTGTGTTGATTTTTTTCTTTGCACTTGTAATCTGGTTTTTGTAGTAATAATGTGCCACTTAAAAATATTCTGGACCAGTGGATAGCATGCATCCTGTTTGGTTTCACATGCTGTAATAAGAAATCTAGGAATTGGACACTATGGTTGAGCTATCACTTTCCTATGAAAAAAAGCTTGGAAAGAGAATGATCTGTAATCAGCTTTTCACTCTTACTCATTCCCTCTTTCCTGCCTGGACGACTGACATAAGATTTGAAGGGAAGAGTCACATTGAGCTGAGCACTGGTGGACAATACTCACAGTGAAATCTAACAGGAAACCTAGAAAGAGCCAGAAAATCATTAGCATTGTAACTATCTAGCTTTTTGACTGTCCAGTATGAGTTTCTGCATTGTCCAGTGCCTTGCAACACAAGAGTCACTAGCTATGTATATTTATAGAGTACTTAAAATGAAACCAGTAAATCTGAGGCATAAGTGTTAACTTAATAATTGAAATACCCACATGGAGTGGTAATTACCTTGGGTACTGCAACTACACTTGTGCCATTAATTAGTTAAATGATATAGACAGATTTGTTTGTTTGTCTATTTGTTTGTTTTAATAGGCAATTAGTTCCACTGGTAATGTTTACATCAGAGCTTCAAGTTCTGTTTTTACTTGTTGGCCCAAAGCACCTCATTTAAGATATTTTTCTTAAAACAGTTTCAGATCACACCTTAGTGCCATTGATCAACAGACTTTTGAGTGTATCTTTCCAGGGGAAAGAATGGAAATATGACATACTGAAGAGAGGTTAGTTTATCAGGAACAAGATCCAATATCTGGCAGTGGTTTTCTTTCCTCTAGTAATCAGCGTTTCCATCTCCATTTAACAAGGCAGGCATATGTTAACTAATATGTTCCACCTCCATTTAACAATGCAGGCAATGCAGGTATATGTTTCAGGCAGGTTCAGCCCTTCTTTTCCAAAGCAAAATGAGACCCTTATTTTTCTTCAAGGGCTCTTTCACTTTCCACATATTACCTGTCTGTGACTTCTCTGACTTCATATTCAGGTATGGTACCTCTTCTTACATTTTTTTTTTTTTGAGCAGAAGAGAATCTGAGCAGGCAGAAAGGCCTAACTGGTAGTAAATGGCACATATATATTCACATTTCCCCCATCTCCTGATAATTCACCTGGAATAGAGCAGGGAACCAGAGGTCAATGACCTAGAAGGAGCAGAAGGCTAACTTTGTACCCATTAGCTGCTGCTGCTGCCAGCCCACAAGCAAAAAATAGAGTATTTAGAAGTTCTGCCTTTGAATATTGTGAAAACAGAAGATTATGCCTCTGGGAATCTCAATCAACAGTAAATACATCATCTGTGAACATGAAGGCCGTTGCTGGAGTGATCAATTTAACCTTTGGCTGCTAATGGAGACCTCATCCATCAGAGTTTTGAATATAGAATTTGTTAGTCATCTTTTGTAGAAACAAAGCAAAATATCTTACTGTATTACTAAAGGAATCATTACAGTTTCTCATTTTAAACATGAGGACCATCTGCCAATGTATGCTCTTTGGTCAAATGCATTGGGCTCTATGGTGGTTTGTTATTGTGGCTGCTGTGACCATGTCCACCCCATCCAGTCCTCAAGCAATCATCCATGTAAGTGCCTGCCCATCTTTCATAACTTTTGGTGTATGTAGCCAAACCCATTTCCCATTTATATCATCATACAGATGTGTCCTTCCTGAAAAAAAAATGTTTAGAAGTTTGTGTTACCCAGCGGTAGCCTTTATATATCACAATCTACCTCATTAAGTTAGAATTGCTTGTTTTTCATCATAGAGCTCATTTTTATATGCTGTCTAAAAGTATGCAGGCAAAAATATAAAAGTATTTTTATTTATTTTTAAGTGGAATATTGCAATCACAAGTAGACTTACTAAAATGTATTCCTTCTAATAAATACAGTTGTGGTCCTGGCTAATTCACCAAAGGGTAATACTAAAGGATTTAAATAGTTGAAGAAAAGTATACTGTTGTCTGATATGTAAATTCTAAATTTAATGTTATGTTAAAATTCAAATACTAGAAATGAAATGATAATGGGTCAATATAATAAAGTCAGGGAACAGGTTAAAGCCTAATAATAAATTTAGAATATTTAATTACTTATTTTAATGGATTTTTTTAGCTAAAAAATGAATAACAAGCAGCTCAGTTGACATCTACCTGCCATTAAATAATGACAGTAAATTCTTACTGAGCTCTTACCATGACACAGTTAGAGCTAACTACCTCATATTTTCTGTCTCATTAATTTTCCTACTTAACTATTATAAAAGTGAATATAAACTAATACTTATTTAGCTTTATGGAAGATTATCACTATGTTCATCAGAAATGTATTTATTAGAGATTGTAAATATTATTTAAGATGAATAATAATTTCCTGGTAAGGTCATAGACAATTAGATATATTTAAACTGTAAATCTATAAAATTTATTTCTTGATGTCCACTTTGGACTTTAGCAGTGATTATCAGGCATACAAATGTAAGGACACCTTTGAAATTACCTCTAGAAATTTTCCTTGTGTGTATTGGGAAACTGTCTCAAATAATTGCAAAATAATATGAGTGTGGGAGAAGAAACAACTCAGAAGATTCTCTTAAACTGAAAAGTTCTGGTCCAAGATAAAAGGAATAGGATGATTTAATCTATGCTTCTTAAAAATAAGTTATATGAAGAAGAGATATAAATTGAGTCAGGAGTTTTCCACAGCAGGGGGTAGCTCTGATCTTGATTTTCACTAAGAAAAGCATAACAATAAAGTAGACATTGATACAAATTATGGAACAAAATGGTAAAAGCAACAACCCTACTTATTACATTAATTATTACAACCTTAGAGAAACAAACTAAGAGCAACAACCCTGCTTATAACCATTCATTCTGTCCCTTACTATTGTTTTGAAGCACTGGCTTCCAAAAAGGAATAGACACAGAATAGAAACAAAGCTTGACGACATGGAGTTTTTATATTAATTTGTCCAAAATTTTTGACTAAAAATACAGATATTCTCAGGAAAATAGGTGATCATGATGTGCCACAATTGTTAGTATTTAGTGTACGAGATACTAGAATTCAATAAATTAATGACTTGTGTCTTATGCTTTTCACTAACACTTCTTACAGATAGAGTCCCCTGCCTCCAGTGATCTTCTCAAATTACAAAGCAAATAATCAGTGTTATGGTCTCCATGACCATAGAAGCAAGTGTATTGATTTGCCACATTCTGAGAGTAATTTCTTCTGCCACATAACAAATGTCCCAGATTCTTCAAATACTGAGAGCTTCTCCTTATTTCAACGGGTGGAATAGAGTAAATGGGACCACGCTAGAAAACAGTGTATATGAGGTTCATGCACAGTCATGCTGTATAATGATTTCTAGGATGCAGGACCTGCACTAAACTATGAATTGTTCAATAACATTCTTCAATTTCAGGGTATAACTAGCATCCTCCATATTTTCAGTATTTGACGTGGAGACTGCCAGAACCCAGTAATGTAGCTTGACCAGATGTAGACCATTCTAAACAGGGAAGGTGGTCTGAAAAATAAACTTGGCAATAAGTTGTGGCAATTATTCTATCATTATTAGGCTGGGGAAAACAAAACAAAACTCTGCCACTATTTTTTTTTAATGTCCATGGGGAAATTTTCAATTCACTGGAATTAAAATAATGAAAAACTTGAGAAGCACAAGATCATTTCTTAATCTTGCAGAACCATGCTAGCTGCCAGACAGTGAACATTTGGCAAAGACTTTTCACATCAAGTTTTTCTCAAACTGAAATTCTAGGAGGAGGATTCTGGCAACAAGCAGGTAGACTGTGAGAGGTTCCAATAAGAAAGAGCACCTCTTGTCTCTGCTAAACAGTGAAATCAGGGGATAGGGAGTTTATTTTTCAAGAACGAGAAGTAGTAAGGAGAGGAAGTGGCCTTATATGCCAGTTAAGCTTAACTGTCAACTTGACTGGCTTAGGGAAAGCCAACTTCGGGGTTAGTGGACCATGGAGATGTGACGTTGGGGATCTGGCATCTTCCTCTCTGGCACTGTTTCCCTGCTGTGGTTCCTAGCTGCCTTGAGTTGAGAAATATGTCCATGCTCTTCAGTCATACTGTTTCTTCCTCGGAGCCCATTGGCTGAAGATTGACTCCTCTGAAATCATGATCCATATTAAGTTTCTTCTCCTTTAAGTTGGAAGTGTCAGATAGTGTGTCCTAGTTTCAAAGAGCTGACTAACAGAGAAAATTAGTACCAGAGAAGTAGGATAATTGCTGTGACTATATATGTCTATGTGGCTCTGAAGCATTTGAGTTTGTGAAAGTTATTTGAAAAGGTTTGGAAATGCAGGCTAAAGAACTCCTAAGATACTATAAGTAGGGCCTGATGGGTGGTTCTTGTCAAAGCCCAGATCAGAATGCAGATATGAGAACAGACAGTAAAGATGGGGCTCCTGAGGTTACAGTTGGGAATGAAGATTAGAGGGCCTTGAATGTTATTCTGACAAAAATATTTGTGTGCATTTTGCTCATGTGCTGAGGCTTTGCATGAATTTCACTTTAAGAGTGATCCACTAATTGATCTGACAGAAGAATTTCAAGTTGTGGCAACTTGGCTGCTGTTTAGCAAGATTTATGATGAGAATTGGGAGCAAACAGAGATGTGCTAGAAAAAGTCAAATGTTGGCCCAAAAAGAAACACGTGCAAACTTGGAACCAAAAGAGGCTGAAGAAGAGATTAACACCATTAAAAAGAAACCCTGTAAGTGATGATACGTAATTGTAATCCCAGCACTATGGGAGGCTGAGGCAAATGGATCACAGGTTCAAACCCAACCTGGGCAACTTAGAGACATGCTGAAACCCTCTCCAATAAAAAAAGGGAAAAAGAAAATTGGCAATGCATCTCATTGTGAAGGCCCTGGATTTGAACCCCTAAACCACACACATTCACAAACCGTGTAACCCTCATACAAAATGCATGCATACATACATACCAAGTACTTTGAATGCAGACAAAGAGATATATACCTTACAAACATCTTGGAAATCAGCAAAACTCCACACACTGGAGGCTCAAGGGTATAAAAAATGTAAACCTTTCATTTGAGAAGACAATCCTTAGGATGTCTGCTCAAAAAAAGCCTCCTGGGGAATCATTTCCCCAGGATTCATTTCGCTACCATACGCAAGTCATCAGTGCACTCAGAGGCCACAAGCTGGCCTAGCTACTGCTCAACCTGGGTGCACACCTTGGGATCATCCTCATGATGTTAGGTTTTCAGGCATCCAGAACGCAAGAGTTATGGGGACTTGGAGGCTTTCATCCAGATTTCATCCAGATTTTGCCAGGCCTGTGAGGACAGGCAATATGTCACTGAGAGGGGATGCACGAGTCTGAGACTGAAGCCAGAAATGAGTGGAGACCCTTGGAATTTGGAGATACCAGGAATATGGAATGTCTGCTGAAGAAAGCTGCAAGCAGCAGGGTGGAACCAGCTCAAAAGACAGGATATTTCAGCTTCAAATGGCAAGGTTGAAGGTATGGGGCTGCCTAAGCCCTCTGAAACTCAATTAGACCACCTTGTGTCTAAGATATCAAACATAGAACTACAGAACTACTTGTCCTGCTGAGTTTTAGTCTTGCTCTTGTCCATTTCTTTTTCATTCCTCTATTGTTATCTTTTAGAATGGGAAAGTTTGTCCTGTGCTATTTTACCTTGGTATTAAGGAACTCATTTTTTTAAAAAAAATCATTTCTGCACATACAGAGGTTCATAGATAAGAGTTTGCCTTGTGTTTCAGAAGAGGTTCAGAATGAGACTTTTTAGTAATGCTGGAACCATTGGTGCTTTAGAGAAGGGATTATTGTATTTTTGGTTGTATGCACACTAGTTTTATGATGTTACGTAGAATTGTAGCATGTTGCTATCCTTAAAGATTAAATATGCTTTAAGAAGATGTGTTTATGTACCAAATTGACAAGATGTGAATGTGACTGTTAGTTTATCATCAGTTATATTGGCTTAGGAGACACCTAAAGAGTACAGCACACTTCTCTGTGTGTGTGTGTGTATGTGGGTCATTGTAGTATAATGTTAGAGGTGCTGTTTGGTGTTAGCCCCTTCTTCTTGGGCCCTGTTACCTTTCTGTGGTTCCCAGGTGCCAAAAAGTGGGTACCTTTGCTCTGCCACATACTTCAGACATGGTATTACTGCCTTGGCACCTCCTGATCATGAACTGATTTCCCTGAAACCACAAGACAAATTAAAACTCTCCTTTAAATTTTAGGTGTCAGATATTATGTCCCAGTGATAAAAACCAAACTGATACACCTTAGATTACAAAAGAGATTACACTCAAATATGCAGATGACCTCTGAATAATACAACAGAAGACTTACTCTTAAATTGTAATGCCATAAGAAATGTAGGAAAGTGTTGAGCATCATTTATGTTGCACTATTAATAAAATAAAATGTAGTTTTTCAATCTGAAATAAAAAGAATAAAAGAAGAAAAATAAATGGAAAGAGTTTAGCATGATTATCACTGTGTGTTTGTGTTATACTTTTATCCAAAATATTCCCCAAAATTTCGTGAGTTCTAAGGCAAGGCTTTCAGAAGGTGATTGGTTCACGAAATTACCGAATTTATCAGTGGCTTAATCCACTGGTAAATTTATAGTTTGTGGTGGAGTGTGCTGTTAGGGTGTAGAACCTCCTTGAGGGAATTGAGTCACTTGATAAAGATGTGACCAGGGAGGATATAATCTGGCCTCTTTCTTTCTTTCTGGAGCTTTTATTCTCTACTTCTAGCCAGTGTGAGCTGAACAAACACTCATGCCCCTCACTGTGATATTTCTGCTTAAAGCAGCTAGCTAGAGGTTAGAATGAAAGCTGCAAAACAATAAGCTAAAATAAATCTCTGTTCCTCTAAGTTGTGAATGTCATATATTTTGCCCTAGCAATAGAAAATGAATAATATAGGCACTAGAACTTTAAAATTTGAGTTTAAATACGGTTTTCTCCATATCACTAATCAACTCTCTTATTTTAGTTAGTTATTTAGCTTTACAGAATTATTAGGTTCCTTGTGTATAATACACGAAAATTAAAATATGCTAAAAATTATAAAATTTTAAAAGTACACAATAAAATCTATAATATGTATGTAAAAATTCTAATAAATGCTAACAAGATAAAATCAGTGGATTACATAGCTCTGAGCTTTAGGCTCTTGAAGAAAAAAATAGTTGCATCATTACCTTAAGACATATCCTATAATAATGCTAAGAAGTTTGAAAAATTATAAACCCAAGTTATAAGCCCAAAATGATAAATAAACTAGATGAAGATGTAGGTTAGTGTGTGTGCATATTATTAATACATGTGACAAACTATTAAAAACAATAAAACAAGCATAAATAAAACTAAAGGCAAAAATATAGCTCAGGGATAGAAAGTCAGAATAAAAATGATGTTTTCACAGGTGAAGATTACTTGCAAATCAATTACTAAAACCCATCTCTTATTTTTAACAAGAAAATTAAAGAGAAAATTCATAGAATACATATTTAGATCTAATGTAAATTTTCAACTTCATTATTACATCTTGTAAATTTAAATTTTATATAACCTATCAAAATGATGTGAATTAAAGAATGTTGTTGTGTTGAAAGTGCATAAATTTGACACTCTTACTTTTTCTGGGTATAGGACCAGAGCCACCTTTCTGAAAGCAATTTAATCTCATGAATTAAACAAAATCTTTAATGATATTATATACCCTTTGACCTAGTGTGTTCCCTCCTACTATTGGATCTAAAGACAATAAAAATTTTGACAAAGATTAATGCACAGATATATCCATTGTGGTATCACTTTCAAAGACAAAATATTTTTTTAAAAAACTTACATGTTTGGCATTTGGAAAATGATTAAAGGCATATAGACACATCCATTCGTTATGTTAAAGGCTAAATTAGGAAAAGTTTGAATCCTAATTTTCTTCTTGTAGTAGTTTCTTTTTTTCCTCCCAATAAACGATGGGGTTGATTACACCCATCTCAGAGCATTTTTGTAAGAGAAAATGTGATGATAATATTAAATCAACCTGCCTATCTAGCAAATGAAAATGTTAAGAAGAGACACCAAAAAAATATTTGTGATAATCCACTTATATGAATAGGTGCTGGCTTATGCTTGCTTTGTTCTTTCCTAGTTTCACCCCTGAATTTGGAGCCTGGAGTCTGTAAACCAAGTCCCGTGAGGGGTTTTCTGGGAACTGTCATCACAAACAAGGCTCCTTTTTCCAATGTAGAAGGAGGGGGAACACAAGTGGCTTTCCCTAGTTCACTGAGTTAGGAACCACCGTGTTTGTGTGAGAAGTATTGTGAGAAAAGAGATATGACGGGTTGCAAAACATACAAATACACTATCGGTTCTAGTTTCCCTCCATCTGCATATAAACAAACATGATGCCACAGACTGAAAGAGACTTACGTTTAGTAAGATAAGGGATTTAAAGCATGTCTTCATGAAATAATATAAAGATTTATATTTTCTGAGTTTCTGGGTGCTAGGCAAGATTTTTCAAGCTGTGTTTTAATTTATCAGTTAGTTACAGCAACTTATGAATTCATCCTAATGTAACAAATTTATAAAGGAATAAAATGATACAGAGTTAAATGACTCATCCAGAGCTGCACATGTAATATTTTTCTATGCCAGGATCCAGACCCAAGTAGACTGATTTCAGAACCTGAACTATTAACCAATGACGCAACTGTCACTAACAACTTCCTTGCTGTAATAACAATAACTACTAGGCAATTTTGAATGCTTACTTCTCACACCAGGCTGTGTACAGAGAACTTTACAAAGCTTATCTCCTTTAATCACCACACAAAAAAACTCTGGTATACATATGTTGTGTTTTCTAATGTGTTTTGATGACTATCATCTGATTTGAAAGCCTGAATTTTCAAACCATTAGGCAATACTTCCTCCCACCAAAGATAAAGAACGGTATATCCCAGTGATCACAGGCTGTGAAGAAAAAGTTAAAACAAGTAATCATCCCTATGTACACACTAATTTGATGAAATATGAATTTTGTTTCTTAGAATCTTGGATATGATTCATAAAACAGTTCCAGATCTATGTGAACATACCAAAAACAGAATTTTAGGAGTAAACTGCCATGTCAAATAACTGACTTGGTGGGAAATACAAGGCTTCTTTGCTTTATTCATTCATCTGTAGATGGGCATACAGACCATTTTCAAGATTTACCTATGATGAGTTGTGCTACTGTAAACTTAGGTAAGAATGTACTGTTGTGATATGACGTCTTTAACTCTTTGGGGACATTACCTACAATGAGAATAATGGTGTCAAATAGAATTTCTAGCTTTAGTTTTTGAGAAACCTTCATACTGATTTCTATAGGGGTTGTATTACTTCACAGTCCAACAATATAGAAAAGTTCCCCTTCCTAGCTTCACCAGCATCTGTTCTTAGTTGATTTCTTGATGAAAGCTATGCTTTCTAAAGGTAAATGTAATCTCAGTGTCATTTTAATTTTCATTACTTTAATGACGAGTGATGAACATTTTCTTCATGTAGTTAGTGACTGTACTTTTTCTGAAAAGTATTTATTCATTGCAGGGGCCATTTTGATTGGATATTTTATTGGAGGGGATCTCATTGTTTTGAGTTCTTTCTACATTATTTATATATTCTAGATGTTAGTCTTCAGGCCAAGGAAGAATGGGGAAACATGAACTAATGAAAATACATACTGCTTTAAGAAATCTTATTAATTCCTCTTCCAGACATGATGTTACTGTCAGAATTTCCTTTAGGGTATAATAGAGAGTTCCTCCAAGAATCCCATCCAAATGCAAATATCTTATCTAGTGTGGTAGTTTCCTTGGATGCTACAACAAATGAACACGAACATAGTAGCTAAAACTGCACACATTTATTCTCTAGTAGTTCTAGCAAACTATGTCTATAATCTGTTTCACTTAGCCCAAATCAAGATGTTGGCTTTGCCATGCTCCCTCTAGTTGTTAAGGCACAATTCATTCCCTTGAGTCTTTCACCATGTAGAATACTATTCTCAATACCATAGTTCCTTCTTCCATTTTCAAAGCCAGCAGTGAAGTATCTTGGTTCAGTAACTGCATTGTTTTCTTCTGTATCAAATCTCCCTCTGCCTCCAATTTGCATTTAGGATCCATCTGGATAATCTAGGATAATTTTTGGATTTCAAGATTATTTATTTAGATCTGTGAACTTTATTTTGCTACATAAATTATAAAAATTCCAAATGATTAGTACTGAGTTATCTATGTGTACTATGAGCCAGCTCTCCACATTTCAGAAATGTGATTACTTTCAGTAATAGTGGGTGGTAAAATAGTAGCCTGAAAAAATAACTGCATTCTGTTTAGAGACCTACCGGATCATAAAATTGCATAGGTCAGTGCAAAGTCTCACAACATAGTGAGTTTGAGATTCCTAAGTATAAGTCTAGAAGACTGTGAAATACTATTCTAACCCTAAGATTATCTTTTTAAATTTGAAGTTTTAACTTCACATAGGTATCATGTGGAAGACTGAAGCACTAATTGTGGAATGTAAAATGTCACAGTATTTAGAAAGCAGTCTAGAAATTCCTCAAAACGTTAAACAGAATTACCGTATAACCCATTAGTTCCATTCATAGGTATATGTGTTATTCAGCGTTTCATCTCTACGACAAAATACTTGAGAAAACTTAATGAAGAAAGGATTTATTTTCCCTTATGGTTTCAGTCAGTGGTCTACTGGATCCATTGTGATTAGGTCTTTGGTGAGGCACAAAAAAGATGGCAGAATGCTGTCCCAGAGGAAAGCTGTTCACCTCGTGGCATCCAGGAGGCAGGGGAAGATGGAAAGAGCCAGACAGAAATGTGCCCAATGCAAAATACAGTTTCTGCAGTCAGGGCACTCTGATCCACTCCATTAATATAGGCTCCGTTTCCTAATTTCTTTTCCCAGTTGAGTGCACTTTATTTCTTTTTCTTGCCTGATTTATCTGATTGTGATTTCTAGTACTTTGTTGAATAAAAATAAGGAAAAATCCCATTTTAGAGAGAAAAATTAGGTTAGTTATTGGCTTTTTATTAATGGACTTTATTATGTTGAGGTATGCACCTTCTATGATGAGTCTGTTTAACAATTTTTATCACAGCTGGATGTTGATTTTTATCAAATACAATTTCTGCATCTCTTAAGATGGACATTTCATATATGCCCTTCATTCCACTGATGTGGTCTATCACATGATTTGTGTAAATTGAACCACCCCTACATTCCTGGTATGAATCCCATTTGTTCATAATGAATTGTTTTTCAGTGTGTTGTTGCACTCAATTTTGTTCTATTTTGTTAATGATTTTTGTGTATCAATTTCACCAGGGATATTGGTCTGTACTTTTGTTTCTGTTATGCTGTTGCATGTATCTGTTCTTGGTATCAGGATATTGCTGCCTGTCTCCATTGGGTTTGAAACATTTTTTCCTCTTCTGTTTATAATAATAAATAACATTGAGTTTAGTTCTTCAAGTGTTCTGTAGAATTCAGCAGTGAGGCTACCTAGTCCTAAAACATTTTTAAAATAAGTGACATTTTATTACTGATTCATTCTTGTTACTTGCTGTTAGCTATTTCTTCATGATTCAGTCTTGACAAGATGTATGTGTCTAGGCATTTGTCCATTTCTTCTGGGTCAACAAATTTCTTAGTATAGTTATTCATGATAATATTTAATGATTTCATGTAAATTTGTAGTATCAGTTGTAATGTCTCCTTTTTCATCTCTTATTTCAATTAATTGCATCATATCTTTTTTTAGTCCATCTGAAAGCCTATCAATTTTGTTTATTGTTTTAAAGTAGTAGCTCTTTGCTTTTTTGATCTTTTGAATTATTTTTGTCTTCATTTTGTCTGCTCTAATATTTATTTCCTTATTTACATTAACCTAGGATTGAATTTTATTTTCTTTATTTTTTGAGATGCAATGATTAGGTATTTATTTGTGATCTTTCTACTTTTCTTCACATCAATATTGATTGCTATACATACGCCTCATAGTACAGCTTTTGCTACATACTACTGGTTTTACTAAGTTGTGTCTCATTTTCATTTGTTTCAAGAAACTTAAATTTTCTTCTGGATTCATTGATTGAAAAAATAAGTTGTTTCTTTTCATATATTTGTATAGTTTTCAGTTTTTCTTATTATTTATTTCTAACTTCTTTGCATCAGTAAAACACTAAGTATGACTTCAGTTTTAAAAATACATGTTGGTAATTGTTTTGTCATCTATTTTACAGTCTATCCTAGAGATGTTTCCATGCACTGATGAGAAAAAAAATATGTGTGTGTGTGTGTGTGTGTGTGTGTGTGTGTGTGTGCACATATATATACTGAATGGGTGTAATGACCTGTAGATGCCTTTTGGGTTCATTTGGTCTTGAGTACAATGTAGCTCTGCTCTCTGTGTTGATTGAATGATCTGTTCATTGCCAAAAATGGAGTATTAAAGTCCTCAAATATTATTGCTTTACAGATTAACTTTACCTTTAGCTTAGTTAATTTTTATATATTTATATGTTCTGATATCAGATATATGTATATTTAGAATTGTTGTTTCTTCTTTCTGAGTTTCTCATAAGCTTTCTTCTTTCTGTTCAGCCCTTTTTCTTTTTTTCTGTTCCAGCATTACTTTCAAATACCTGTCTTCAAGCTCACTACCTTTTTTCTGTTTGAACTATCATTATGAAACAACTTTCTTGTCTCTTTTTACTGTTTTTGATCTAAAGTGTATTTCATCTATATGCGCTAAACTCATTTTGCATTCAATTACATGCATATAGAACATTTTATTCTATCACTTTCCATTTTGGCCTTAAAGGTGAAGTATTTTCAAGCAACGTGTTAAATTTTTTATTATTTAACTTTTTAAACAACTGGGCCACTCTGTGTCTTTTAATTGGAAAGTTTGATCCATTTATATCCAAGATAATTATCAGCAGGTATAGTGTTACTATAGCCATTAATGTAACTTATTTTCTACTTTTATTGTATTTTATTTTTTTCTTACTGTTTTGAAATGTGATTCACCTAATGTGATCATGAATAGATACATACGAAAGAATTAAAGAAAATATACCAAAAAATCCCTAAATTCACACATCATTGCCTGCACATTTTAATTTTTATATCCTATTTGACATCACTGTTAACATTTTAGTGCAGTTACTATTTTAATTGCTTTTGTTTCTTAGTCTTTATATTAAAGATATAAATAGTTTACCCATTCTGCTTATAATATTAGAGCATTCTAATTTAGCCCACATAATTACTCTTATAAGTGATTTTACATTTCTCCAAATTTTGTGCTTGCTTCTTAACTTCTCTCTTTAAGTTTGAAGAACTTTCTTTAGCATTTCTTAAAGAACAGGTCTAATACATATGTTTCAGCTTTTGTTAATCTGGTAATGTCTGTATTTCTTCTTTATTCCTGAAAAACAGTTTTGCTGGCAGAATATAAATAGATTTTCATTTCATCAGCACTCTGAAAATCTCATGCCATTCTCTCCATGCTTGTAAGATTTCTGCCCATTGAATGAACCTCTGCATGCTGTTAATTTTCCCTTGGGATCTTGTGAATCTTCTCTTTATCTTTCACCTTTGAGCATTTGATTATATTATATATTGGGGATGATTCAGGTTAAGTCTGTTGAGCTTTGACTTTCCTTTACCCTGATATTTGTAAACTTCTATTTAATGTTTTTTGCTGTTATTCTGAATTAGTTTTATACCTATCAGATATTCTTGAATTCCAATATCTTGACTATTTCAATACTTCCTGAAGTTTCCTAAGAGCTTCCTTCATTCCTGTTTAGTCTTCTTTCTTTTTTTCTCTTCCAACAGTTCTTTCAAGTAGCTTATCTTTTGAGCTCACTAATTCTTTTATCTGAGTTATAATGTTTTTAATTGGACTGAGTATATTTTTCATCTCAATATTTATACTTGATTTATTTTATTGTTTCTATTTCTTTGTTAAAATTCTCAGAGTACTGAAACTTTTTGTTCTCTCCTTGCGTTTCCTTAAAATAATTGTTTTAAAGTTATTGAAAATTCTTCCATGTAATTTATTATCTGTTCAGTTCCTGGTACCTTATTAGATGAAGTTGTGGTTTTCTGAGAACTCTCTGTTTTTTTTGGCATATGACATTGTCTAAGCATTGAAAGATCAGGTATTTATTTCATTCTTCCTCAATTCCTAACATTATGTGTGTGTATTTTCAGAAATCCTATGCATACTACTTATTTCCATTATGTTAATACTGGGAGGCACCTAGAGCTAGACTGACAAAGAGGCTATTGTTGGTTTAATGGTAAAGGCCAATCAAAGCCCATGTTTTCCCCAAATACACTGTCAGTGTACTGTTGAGAAAGAACCAAGAGAGTAAATGGAAAGTGTGTTCTGTACCCATGATCCTCTGCATAGAGTCAGGCCCAGATGCCTCATCACAGTTATCAGCCTATGGTCAGAAACTGTGAGGATTTCCTCAGCTTTAGACTGACTCCATGTATCATGGCTTAAACCTAGAGATTTCCCCAACGCTTCATGTGGGCTTTTTTTATTTAATGAAAAAAAGAAGAAAAAAAAAGACAAAACAGAAAAAAGAGTAGAAGTACTACACAATTTCAGAGAAAAATTTTAGTACTAAGAAATTACTAGTTGCTAAGTTACATATTGTCCTCTTAGAACTAGTTGTTCAAGTTACAAAATCAAAGCATAAAAAGTGGAAAAACACTCAAACATTGACAGTGCAAATCATTTTGTTCAGTGATCTAATGAAAACTTAGTAATGTGGTCATCTATCTTACACACTTAAATATACATACACTTAAATCCTTTAGAGCACTTTCCTTCCCTTTAATTTTTATAATATCTATTATATATTTTGTTTGAGTGGTGTCTAGAACATCAGTATGTGATACTCATCACTGGATTAGTCCACTCGTGAGTTTATAGCTGGATGCCATGATGGGAGTTGAATCACGGTAAGAGGTGGGTCACTGTGAGCAAGTTCTGAGAGGGCATGTACTTCTCTGTCTCCCTTGATCCCTCTCGGCTTCCTACCATGCCCTGAATGGATTCTACTCTGTCATGCCCCTCTGCCATCCTGTCCTGCCTTGTAGCCAGCTGACTGTGGACTGAAACCTCTAAAGCTGTGAGCGTAAATACAACTTTCTATCTTTATGTTTTAGGTGTCAGGTATATATCTCAGAGACGATAGCTAAGATATCATGAAAGGACAACCTTAAAGTTCACATTTCACTCCTGTTATTTCCATTGCCACTAAGCTATGGGTAAATGAGCCTACAATTATCAAGACCAGCACAACTCTGAGGTAGGACCAAGGACCACACTATCATAGGCTATCACCAACGTGCAGCCATTCTTAGGTGATACTGGCTAGAAAAGAAGTCTATGTACCCTCTCTGCGGCTAGAGCTGCTTCAGAGTTTCAGTCCACAGGCAGGGCTGGGAATAAGTGTTCTTGGAACCTACCCAGTGTAAAGCCCACTTTTAAAAAATACAGTATAACTTATAATTATGAATGTAGAGAGATAAGCATATTTTCAAGCTTCTTGCTAAAAGAACCCCATGTCTATGTAGAAGATGCTGATAGCTGACTCCGTCACAACTCCATGGAAAGTTTTACTGCCTTCATCCACTCTGGAGCCCAGGAAGCAAAACAGTCATTATTCCCTTCTCCTTCACATATTCCTTATGTGATAGGTGTGGTGTATTAGTGAGTTCCATGTTACTATAGTAAGACACCCGAGGAAAACAAATTAAAAAGAGAAAAGACTTATTTAGCTCACAGTCTCAGAGATTCAAAGTCCAAGAGTATGTGGCCAGATTGATTTGTCCCCCTGTAAGGTCACATACCATGAGTATAATACTCACATCTTGAGTAAGGAAGAAGAGGCTGGGAAACTAGTGCCAGCTGTCTTTTTAGAAAGCATGATCTGAGGAATTCCCACCACATCCCACATGTTAAAGATTCGCAGCACCTCAGGAACCCCTATCCTATGGATTTTTAGGGGACATTACCTACCTGTATTTAAAGCATTTCACCAAAATACAGTCTTGGTCACTAAAATATTGAAGGATACCCAAATCTTACTCCTTGAATGAATGGTTTCAGTCTCTCAGGAAAAAAAAGGAGCAGTAACATTTACCTTTCTTTTTCATCTTCTGTATTACATTAAATGATGATTAGAAGTACAGTAGCTTTTTATAAGACTAGAAAGGAGAAAAGTGTTTATAAATTATGGAAGAGAAAGAAAATAAAAGTAGATTATAGATTTTGTTTCCTTATTATACCATTCATTAGCTGCTTTGTTAGCCTTTGGTGTATAACTTCAGATGTTTGGTTAAAGAAAATTAACTACCATATCCTGATAAAATAAACATGTGACATGATTTAAAATATTAAAAATATTATAATATAGTAAAAAAAACAAACACATGACACAATCCTTCCCTTTCTTTCTACTACAGAAAATATGATAAGCTCAAGGGTGTGATTCTCATTTTATTTTAAATACATGAAAAACCAGAACTTTGTGTATACTGATTCCATTTTAGTATATCTGATATAATTTTCACATATTTTTGTTAAATGTGTGCTAAAGTAGATCAGAGATATAATGTGATGTTCATACTGTAAGTTATCAGAGAATACAGATAAAAATGTGACTTTCCATTGTTTTTAATCATATGCATATGCAATATGTATACATATCAGTTTCCCAAGATTAATGTATTTAATATTCATCACAAATATATACCAATAAAAATTTTGTCTAAAAATAATTATTCTATGTAGAAGAGTTTCAATATACTCACAAAAATAAGGCTTCCTTTTCAACTGTTCCTGTATGTCTAGAAAATAAAATTCAGTTTCAAAGGTACTAACAACAAATAACAGAGGAGTTTTTGCTTTTTAAATTAAAAGTATTCATTTTCCATACCATTTAAATATGCTAGTGTAAATTTTCATCATTTTTTAAAGTTCCCTTCTGAAGAAAAGATTGGAAACAAGAGAAGGAAAGCACAATACTAATGAAAGATACAGTTCTGCATAATTTTGGTCAATGTTTTATGAATAGCGACCTAAATACATTGTAATTTCCTCTCTAAATCTTTTTAATTATCTATTTCCCACCTCCACAGCCCAGTGAGTAGATTTATCACTCCTGAGAAGCAAAGGCTAGGACTTTGTTCTCTTCAGCAGAACCTCAAATAAAGATCTGACTTCATGGAGAGGAAAATATTTACCACACTACTTCAGCTGTAGGTTAAAATTCTTGAAGACAGTGACCAAGGGCAAAGCCACCACACACACACACACACACAAAATCTTTTTACTCTCACTGCAACTATCCCTTAAAGCTTCTGTTTTTATTAGAAAGAAGTCAGTTCACAAAGAATGGGGCTAAGCCATTGTTAGGTCTAAAATGACCCCCAAAAGTCTCAAGTGCTGGAGAAGAGTTTGGACCCTAGGGATGCCGACTCATCATTGGATTTATTCATTCACAAATTTAGTAGCTGAATGTGCATTTAGGAGATGGGGCCTGGTCAGAAGAGGCAGGTCACTGGGGTGTGACCTGGAGGGTTTTATTCTTGTCTCTGATTCCTCCTCACTTCTCTTTCTGCTTCTGGTAGCCATAGGTTGAACAGCCTTCCTTCTCTATTCCCTTCTACCATGCCGTTCATATTCTGGAGCCAGTAGACAATGCACAGAAATCATGAACCAATCAGGAACCTCCTCCTTTAAATTGTGGATGTTGAGTACTTTGTTTCTGTGAAGAAAAAATGATTAACATTTTGTAATAGAGAAACTGGGATTGATGCTATAAATGTTCCCAATATTATTGTTCAAAGGCCTTTGAAAGTTTTTGGTGGTTAGAGTCTGGAAAAACCTAGATATACTAGCTAAAGAAAGCCTTGCATGCTGTAAGCAGAGTAGCTATGTTTCTGCTTGGAGCTCAGAAGACCAAACTACTCACAGGAATACAAATAGTAAAGGAAAAGTTCATGAGATTTTAGCTGAGAACACGTACTTCATTAGCAACTGATCTAGAATCTATGTGTGTTACACACTGATCAAAATTTTGTTTTCATTTTTCCTATGTTCTGAGGCCTGGGATACTGAGATTAAGGATAGTAGACACTGATTTTGAAGAAGAAATTTCAAAGTGGATTTATAATGACAATCAAGAGCGAATGGGTATGAAGATTTTTCAGTTTTATCAGAAAGGATGCTCACAAAGAATTGCGCCAAAGGAGAACAAGACTGTTGTGAAGATAAATATTAAAAAGATGCCAATTAATTTTATCGGGATAATGGAAAAGATGGTGTGAAAGCATCTCAGGAATCAACAAAACCTACCATTTGTAGGCTCAAGGGTACAATACTGTAAAGCTTTCATTTGCGGAGAGACCCTGGGATGATTGAAAAGGGACACCCAGGAAAGTGGTTTCACTGGATTTCTTTCACCTTGCTCAGCAGGCACTTGGAAGCCTCTGTACTTATAATCTGAGGGGATCTGGCTATTCTTCTTGTTCTATGGTCGTGAAAACTTCCATCCAGATTTCAAAGAAAGTCCTAGGAATCCAGGCAGGTTGCTGCTGACAGAGCTGTCCATGAAGCGTTGAAAGTGAAGATGAAGGAATTTAGAGATGAATATGCATGGATAATCTGTTAAATGTATAAGAAGTGAGTGAAGCCAGCCCAAGAGCGCATGTGGGACACAACTGACAATACTCTAGATGCAACGCTGGATATCCAAGACCTTTAGAGTCCAAATCTTGCCATAGCTTTCCTTGAAACACATGCAGCTGCAGGATTTACTGTTTGGCCTGATGAGTTTTGGTCTTGCTTTGGTCGGACTCCTTTCTATTTCTGTAACTCTCCCTTTTGGAATGAGAATGTTTGCTCTATTTCATTGTATGTTGGATATGTTGGAAGTATTTAACTTTAACTTCTCCTTTTTTGTTGTTGTTGTTTTTTGGGGGATTCACAGCTAAGAGTTTACCTTGAGTCTCAAAGAAAACTAGCTTTGGAATTTTCAACAGTGCTAAAAATGTAAAGACTTTGGTAACTTTTGGAAATGGACTAAATTAATTTTGTATAATGAGGTGGACATGAGTCTTTTGGGGACTGGAATTGCAAAGTTATGATTTAGAACTAAAATATTCCCTTGAAGTCTCATGTGTTTGGAAAATAATTTTATTATTGAAATTCTATCCATAGCATTGAATATCAATTTATCCATTGATAAATTCAGTATCCAAATATGCTGTTAGGAGATGAGGTCTGGTTGGAAAAGGCAGACCACTGGGGGTATGACCTGGAAGGTTGTATGCTTGCCCCTGGATCCTCACTTCTTTCTCTGCTTCCTAGATGATGTAGGGTGAGCAGCTTTTCTCTACCATGACTTTGCACCATGCATTCTGCCTTAGAGCCAGCCAACTTTGCCCTGAACCCACTAGAAATCATGACCCAAACAAATCTCTGCTTTTTTGCATTGTGTCAGGCATTGTGTACCAGTAACAGATGAGTGGTTAATACAGTTAATTTTCTCTGTTTCAAGAGATTATGGAAGAAAAGGAGAAAGAAGGTAATAAAATTATACACTCTTGGTCCTGATTTTGCCTTTGTGCCTTTAACATGGAAGGAAGAATCATATAAATGAGACTAAAAAGACACCCTTCCCTATTTTCTATTGTGGATTGATACAGTTTCATAGAGGTTATTTAATCTCACCTAAACTTCAGAATGCCAAAACAGGATAACAGCATATAACATACTTGAGAAATGAAGCTAAGGTTGAACTCAAAGTTCTTGCATGAATTTAGGTAGTGCTCAGATGAGTGCTCAAGATGTTGGCTCCTCAGCTTCCCCAGAAAAGACCGGGAGATCATTTGAGCAGGTGAACTACTGGAGTGAGGAGTTACAAGAAGAACTGAGTCTAAATCTTCCAGGGAGTGCCATTCTATTTTGACCAAAAGAAAATAAATAGGTTATAAATTTTATTGATTCCTGAACTCAGACTTACTTCTCAGTAGTATTACTGCAGGTTTTTTGCCCTATAAAACAATAATTTTGATCAATTTTAAGTAAAGACATCTATCTATCTATTTATCTATCTATGTATCTATATCTGTCATCTATCTATCATCCATACATCCTTCATGCAACATTACACACTTGATGATTGAAAGAATGTTTTCATAGATCAGCTTCTGGGCCTGTATAAATTATAAGTTTTTAATTTTTCCTCCATTGCTAGTCATCTCATACTCCTTTTATCTTATTATAAATCTTTACCTGCAGCTTCATGTCACAAGATAAGATGTCAAAAGACAATAAGAGTAGTTCTGGAAGCCACTCCCACAGCAAGAGTACTTGTACAGAGTAAGAGTGACAATCAAAACTGGATCTCTTATCCAATACAAATATGAGGCATGATAAACTCAAATATAAATATATGGCAAAATATGAAGGATAGATAATAGGAAAGAATAGGGGGATAGTTTTTAAGTGGGAAAAGGAGTCAAGATTTGGAAGGAACAAGCAGGGATGGGAAGGAAAGGAGACAAGACAGAATTAACACATATTAGTACATGTACAAACTCCCCAGGATAAATATAATCATTAAGTACCACAAACAAGTACTAATAAAAACACACAATTAATGCAAATATGGTGAATGTGTAAATTTATTACTGAAAAAGATATTGCCACTAGTCCTCCTCAGAGTACTCTCCCTTGTTTAAACATACTTATCCACTGTTCTTGCAATTTTTTTGTATCATTCCAATTTTTTTTAGTATATGTGCTGCCAAAGCAAGCACATTTTGCAACTGTCTGAAGGAGTCCCAGAAGTCCTCTTTCATGGTGTCTTTAGTTGCTCTGGCATGCAGCACAATCATGTCATTTTGACATTGGGGAAGAGTCTAAAGTCACACAGTTCCCATAAATAAGATCAATGAGAACACATCACATTTTTTTGAGCATGAATTTTCACTTGGCAGCAGCATTCGCTTTTTTTAAAATCACAACTTGGAAAGGCATTCAAGAAACAGGACTTCCAGAAGTGCTTCAGAAAGTTGGTAACAATGATGGGATAAGTGCACCTTAAGAAAGGAAGAATATTGATTATGCGAGGGATTAACAGCAATATGTATTTTTACTGCAGCAATTGTTAAAAAATTGAACACTCATTAAATACTTTGATCATCTCTCATATCACTACTCAACTTTTTCTTCACTGAACCTGCAAATACAAGTAACTACTCTCCTTTTAAGATGTAATGGAAATGTTGTTACAGTTCTCTTAACTGATTGCAATTAACTATATTATTCTCAAGGTTTTTCTTTAAAAATTAGACTATAGTAGAACATTAGAAGTATATTGCAATATATACTGCCTTGAGTGGAAGATTAACATATCTGAGACACTGAATAATTCTTCTTTTATAACAAAGATAGCTTAAATTATCTTAATAGATGAAAGATAAAATTGGCCCAAACTGAATATAATTTTCCCACTGAACAGTAAACACAAGCTCAGTATAAAAACCAATGTGGACAATATTTTATGTTTAATATGTACATATTTTGAATGAATCACCCACTCATTCATTTTGTCTGTATGAAAAATCTTACTGTTTCATTTAGATCTGATCTGTCACTTTTCTGAAGCTTTCCCTGATTATTGATGGAAAGTGAATTTAGCCAATTATGAATTCCAATGGCACTTGCGTTTTACTTATCCTATTTCTTGATATTAATTACTTGCCAATTTCTATTTTAGTTATTGATTCCTCCCCATTATTTCTAAGGTTATGATATAGTTTACTGACCAAACAAGGTCAACTTTGATAAAGGGAAACCTTATTAATTTATGTTTATATTGGTACAAAAAAATCAAAAACCAAGAAACAAAAACTGAATGGCTGGGGAGAGCTCCAACTACAGAAAACTAATCCCGTCCTCCAAACCCAGAGACCAAGTTCAGATAATCCCTCAAACACTCCTTTATTCTTCTCTTTTTAACCCCTTCTCTGGTTTCTTTAACATTGCGCAATCATCCTTTGAACACCAGCCTTGTTTCTCCTTCCTTCTCAGTTATCTTTGTTTTGTGCACTATCCCCCCTAAATTTCCCCACCAGAGGGTAAAATGTCTCTACTGAAGGGAACACTTTACAAACAAGCTCCTAATTTATGGTAAGTTCTGTTATATAACAATAGAATCTGCTCCTATAGTCTAAAGTACAAAATCAATAGTTATCACAATTTGTCAGTTTATAAATTGTTTCACGATATTGTTATTCCTAATTTTACTCCTTTAGCTAGGGTGTCATATCTGCTGTAATCATTTGTCCTCTCTTTTGTAACAGTACTGGGAAGCTCTAGAGTAATAAGCTCACCACAGCCCTATACCAAAGCACCAAGGACTGTGCCATACAGATATCAACATCCCACTATTAATTAGGAAGGCAGGCTTTTGTAACAGACACAGAACAAGAATCTCCTACACAGAGAAGATATCCCCAAAGAACAGACTTTCCCTACAGAGGCCTTGATACTAGTGAGATAGCTACTTACTATAAAAACCCACAGGGCTCATCACAGAAATCAAAATAAAAACTGCTTTTGAAATAGAAGAGGACAAGATGAAGGGGTTGACAACTGATTACAATTTCTATTGTACATTTTGGATCTTATTACACTTTCATTTTTTTATTTTCTACTTTTTTCTTTTTTGAAATTCTGTATGGTTTCAATCCTTTTTTTTCTGGTTTGCTTTTTAAAATAACATTTAAAAAATAGTTGATAGATGAAGATGTAAATACTGAATTATCAATATAGGAAAGAAGTAGAATGCATGCAACAGATTCAAACATATTTTGAAAACTAAAAATTCATTGAAAGTGGGCAAAACTGCTTAAATGAAACTGAAGATAGACTTTAAGACCTTAAAGACAGGATTGTGACTAACAATCAGGAAAGGAAAGATCTCCTGAAAATAACAAATGATTAGGAAATAACAATTCAACAACTGAAAAATTATGCAAAGAAAAATATCAGTTGTAGAGGTTGATTGATTGTGTCAACTTGAGACATTTAGAAGCTTTACACCAAGGGTGCAGAAGACGACTGATCCTAGGGTGGCTCATCACCTGGAGGTATAAAAGGGAAGGAAGGAGGAAGGACAAATGCATTCCATTCTTGGGAGAAGCTCGTCTTCGCCTTGGTTGGACCTCGTCTCCTGGCTTCCAGTATAGACTCTTCAGCTTTCTGGCATAGACCCTTCAGCCTTTCATTGTAGAGTCTTTGGCCTTCTGTCACAGATCTATCAGCCTCCTGGTGTGGTCTTGTATGAGACACTAGGGCGAACTCCAGGCCTTGGATTGAATCCTTCGGCCTCCAGTGTGCAGACACCCTCAGCACGCTTCCTCATTCGACTCTGTGGCCGACCCTCGTAAGCCAATCTTGTTGTTTCTTTTACGTCTGTATATTTTGTCTTATATCTGTTCTCTCTAGTAAAACCCTGACTAATACATCAGTTAACTGGTATCAATGAAAAAGCAGGAGCCAAAATGAATGACATAAAAATTGCAGAAGTAATAGCAGAAAATTTCCAAAGCATAGGAAAAGAATCTGACATGCAAATTAGTGAGGTATATAGAATTTCAATTAGTGATAACTAAAATAAGTCTACACCCAGACATATACTAATCAAGATCTAGATTTTAGCACAAGGACAGAATATTAAAAACTGTTGAAGAAAAGGAACAGATCACCTATAAGGAAAAGCTGATCAGAATCATGGCAGACTTCTCAACACAAACCCTCAAGTCAAGAACAGCTTGCAGTAAAGGATTTCAAGTCCTGAAATATAACAATTTCCAACCTAGATTGATGTACCATGCAAAACTATCTTTCAAAATTAATAGAGAAATAAGATACTTCCATGACACAGAACAACTGAAAAAATTCATGACCACCAACTTCACACTACAAGATTACTGAAACATTTTCTAGACAGAGACAAAAGCAACCACACTTCCAAAAACAAAAACAGAAGTCACCAAGTAGGGCAAGCAATTAAATAGAGGAGAAAAGTAGAGAACAGACAGCAGGAAAGTAACATGACAAAGATAAACCAATACATACCAGTTATTACCTTCAATGCAAATGACCTCAATTCACCAATCAATAGAAACAGGCTGGTAGAATAGATCAAGAAACAAGATCCAACAATATACTGTATACAAGAAACGTTAAAGGATGGAAAACAACACTTCATGCAACAGGAACCCAGAAAAGAGGCAATGGTAACTATTCTGTTTGCAGACAATGTGAACGTCAAACCAAGAATGATCAATAGAGATAAGTAAGTCAATACATACTTGTTAGGGGAAAAATTCAAGAGAAAAAAATACCAATCATAAATATATATGCACCAAATATGGGAGCATTTAACTATGTAAGACAAATATTAATAGACACAAAAACTCAGATAAGCAATAACACAATTTTAACAGAAAAGATAGATCACAAAAAGATAGATCAACTAGATAGAAAATCAGCAAAGAAATAACAGAACTGAACCAGTCCTGGGAACAAATGGAATTAGCAGGTGTTTACAGACTATTCCACTTGACCACATCAGAATACACATTCTTCTCAGCTTCACATTCTCTAAAATAGACCATCTAATAGCCCATAGAACATGCTTAAGTAAATGTAAAGGGATTGAAATTATCCCATGCAAATTATTTGACCATAGTGCAAAGAAATTGGAAATCAATGGCAAAAGAAACCACAAAAACTCCATGAACACATGGAAATTAAATAACACCCTCCTGAACAACAAATGGATCATAGACAAAATTACACAATATCTACAAGCAAATGAAAATGCAAATACAACATATAGAACCTATGGAAAGAAATAAAAGCAATTCTAAAAGCAAAATCTGTAGCAGTGAATTTTCACATCAGGAAAACAGAACAAGCACAAACAACCTAATGCTGTACCTTAGGCTTCTAGAAAAAAAAAAGTCAAGCCCAAAGACCATAAAGAAAGGAAATTATAAAAAATCAGAGCAGAAATTAATGCAGTTGAAGCTGAGAAATCAATACAAAGAATTAATGAATCAAAGAGTTTATTTGAATGAATAAATAAAACTGATCAACTTCTTACCAACCTTAACAAAAAAGAAAGATAAAATTCATTCATGCAAGAAGAAATTAAAAGGGTGAAACCACAACAGATGCTGCAGGAATTCAGAAGATGACCAATGTCAACTTTAAAAATCTTTCTATGCATAGGATAGAAAACACACAAGAAATAGACAAATTCCTAGAAATGTATGAATTACCAAAGCTGAATCAAGAAGATCTAAAATTTTTCAATAACCTGGTATCAGTGAATGACATTAAAAACATAATTTAAAACTTATCAACAGAGAAAAGCCTAGATCTTGATAGATTTATGGATGAATTCTAAAAGAAATTTAGAGAAAATTTAATGCCAATATTCCTCAAAACTCTTTAATAAAATTGAAAGGGAAGCAATTCTCCCTAACTCATTGCTGGAAACAAGTATTAGTCTAATAGCAAAACCAGAGAAAAACACAACTAAAAAGGAGAACTAAAGGCCAATCTCCTACATGGATATAGACTCAAAAATCCTCAATAAAATACTAGCAAAAATATGCAAATCATCAAGAAAATTGTACACCATGAGTAAGTGAGATTTAATTCCAGTAATGCAGGGATGATTTGACATAGGCAAATCAATTAACATAATATGATGTCAACAGAAACAAAGACAATAGATGCAGTAAAAGATTTTGATAAAGTCCAACATTCATTCCTATAAAAACCCTAGAGAAAATCAGAATAGATGGTCCCTACTTCAATCTGATAAAAGTCGTCTATGACAAACCAAAAGCTACCATCAAACTAAATGGACCAACAATGAAAGCTTTTGATCTAAAATCAGGAATAAGACAAGTATGCCTACTATCACCACTTCTGCTCAATATAGTTCTGGAAACATTATCCAGCACAATTATACAACAGAAAGAAATAAAAATAATAAGAATAGGAAAGGAAGAATTTAAACTATCATTATTCACAGATGTCATAATACTCTTCCTAGAAGACTCCAAAAACTCCACCAAAACAGTTAAAAATCAAATTCAGTAGTATAACTTAATGCAATCAATCTAATACTAAAAATCAATATAATTTCATACAAACAACAAAGTCACTGAGAGACAAGTTAGGGAAACCACATCCTTCACAACAGCATCCAAAATAAAATAAAATAATTAGAAATCAGTCAAACAAAGGAAATATCTATACATCAGAAATTACAGCACTCTAAAAAAAAGAGATTGAGGAGGGTATCAAAAAATGGACCAACATTCCTTTCTCATTAATAGGAAGAACCAACATTGTGAAAATGGCCCTACTCCCAAAACTGTTACACAGATTTAATGCAATCTTGATCAAACTAGCATTAGCATATCTCACAGATCTAGAAAAAGAATCCCTAAAATTTATTTGGAATCAGAAGAGAATTATAATAGCAAAGGCAATCCTGGGCAACAAAGGCAAGGCAGGAGACATCACAATCTCTGAATTGAAATTATACTACAAAGCTACTGTGATAAAATCAGCATGGTACTGGGAAAAAAGGGCCTGAGGATCAATGAAACAGATTAGAAGATGCAGACAAAACTGCAAACACAGTCTCCCTATCTTTGACAAAGAGGTAAAACATGTTCAATGAAGAACCTCTTTAATAAATGGTGCTAGAAGAACTGGATTTCCATATGCAAAGATTAAACTAGATCCGTGTTGATCACCATGCAGTAAACTAAGTCAAAATGGACCAAATTTTAAAATTAAAAAGCAGGCTTCATTCATACAATAAATATTGACAGTTTATTTTAATTAATTAAAAGGAGGTGATTAACTGTAACTGTAACTCAGAAATAAAGCAGTGAAAATGATACCTTTAACCTGAATTGAACATCATCTTAATTATTATTAAAACTGAATTGGAACCTACTTTTATACTTGATAATGGATCACTTATGAACTGGAATATTTATTTCAAAAAGAATGTGCATAATATAAAGACACATTAATTTTATACATTAATTTTATCTTCATTATCAGAGCAATAATGTAACATAGAGAAGAATTTGTGTTTTCACCCATCAGCGGAATAGTTTCAAAATAACTATATAGGCTTCTGAAAAAAAATTTAGCTATTACTGGAATGAAGCTACCCTGTGTTATAGCTGAACTTATCAGGTCAAATTGTATTCAATCGTTCTTCAAATTGGTAATCAATTGTGTAATGTTTAAGCTTCAAATTTTATACTTTGGCCAAAAATATTTCCCCAGTTAGTTTCATATTGACTACCATACTTCAAGCCATATGATTAACAGACTTATCATTGTGGAATTAGACCCATGCAAACAAAAACATACCATGTATAGCGTGTTAAGGCACCAACATGAAACAGTACAATTAATCAGGATCAATTGAAAAGGGTGAATCAGTTTGCTTGTTTTTTGGTATTAGGAATTAAACTAGGAATTTGTTTATTGGTACTTGGCTTTCACAATGAGCTACAATCCTCTCCTATTTTATTTATTTATTTATTTATTTATTTATTTATTTATTTATTTATTTATTATTTTTGAACAAGGGCTTGTGAAGTTGCTGAGTGGTCCAGAATGGGTTCAAACTTGAAATCCTCCTGTCTCGGCCTCCCAGAGTTCTGGGACTGCAGACGTGCACCAGGCCCAGCTGAGGCAGTTTTATTAAAAAGAATACCTAGAAAGTTAGAAGTGGAACAATATTTAATTCAAGGACTCATTAGGGAAAGGTCTCGCACGCTAAATACCAGATGTGTCTGTTTTTGCACTCATTGATCATACACTAGAAATTCCTTTTGTCAAAACTTAATTGAAGTCAGAAGGCAAGACGGCCTACTGAAGTCCTATGGGTCCTTTTTCCAGGAACAACAGAGAGAAAGTAAATCTTAAGACACATAGAAGATGCATAGCACAACTCATCCTTTGTCTTCTCAGTGTACTCTCTTGCCTCTGTCCTAGCAGACATGACAGACTGAATTCAATTCAACTTTTGTCAGAAACCTCAAATATTTTTTGAAACCAAAGCTTTTACAAGAGAGAGCAAAAAGTTAAATTATTGAAACACAGCTGCTAGGTCTTGACTTCTTTAGTCGGTCAAATGCCTCAGGTTCATGATCACTGGTTTAATCCACAATACATTCATTACATATTCGCCTGTCTCTCCGCCAGTAACTTTCTTTGACAGCATTCTTTAGAGTGGTAATGCAAGCCACCTTCCTGTGGAATCTGATACCAGGCTCTGCCACAGTTCCATTGATTAGAGCTACTATTAAATACAAAGGAGGTAACAAGAGATGCTCCCGGGACTCCCCAGCTTCCAGTCAGAGCCTCCCTTTTTACATTGTTCAAAGCCTCCCATCAAGGAAACCAATAATCCTACTAAATTCTCGCCTGTTAATTTAAAGACATGAGAAGCTCCAAAGAAAGAGAAGGCTCAGTCTGCAATTCACTGAAACCATACCTTACTATTACACATATTTTTGAGGAAATATTCTGTCATTCAGAATTGGGACCTCTGACTCTTACTGTGTTCAAAACTACAGTGCCGAGAAGGAAATTCCTAAAACAGTTGTTATTTGTATTAATGCGAGGGCCTTCTAATTCTCAGATCTACATATCTTAACCATATATAAGACATACAGCACATCTTGTTTCATACCTCCCTAAAGCTTAGGTATGATTTGAAAGGTCAATCTTTAAATCCTGTGGTGTTACCTCTGTTGCCATTTACTCCATGCTTTCTCAACAGAGGGGATACTGCCCCTAAATGGAAGAAATTGGGTTTTGGATATGAAAAAGTCCAATAGTATTTAGTAAAAATAGGGGAAAGGCATCCAAAAACACTTATTAGGAGTTATATAATGAGGAAAAAGGTGTATGATTCAATTAGAAAGACCATTTGCCAAGTTATCCTTGGACTGCTCTGAAAATCACAAAGGCTTGTGTGATACCTTGGATCTATTACCAGTGAGGCCTACTGCCCTCTGTAGGCCAAAGAACAGTAGTACAGTTAGCAGCTCTAGAAATTTAACAAGCGTGTTTGAGAGGAGCTAAGACCGTTGGTTGGGAGAACACATACTATCCTTATTGGAAAAACCTTAGGTCAGTAAATTGTCCAATGGCACTTTCTTACCTTTTTACCTTTTTATTTTTTTAACTTCCTGCTGCAGTTTTCTAGACACAGATCCCAACCGGAAGGCATAGGGTAAGGAAATACATGGAGATCATTCATACCGACCAGCATCCTAGGTTAGAGAGCAGACTGGAAAAGAGCCAGAGCAGAGAACAGAGGTTATGCAACTCAATAGCATGTCATTACATGATAGTTCATGAAAGAGACGTTTCTAAAATTTGGCTGTTGCTCAATTATAACTGTAAAATTTGAATCAACTCTTATCTTTGAGATGTGCTTCTAAGTACAATCTTTTTTATTACCTTAGTCTAAACCAAGAGGCAATTGATGAAAGCATACTGAAAAAATCATTCATAAAGCGGTCATAGTTTCTAACAAAAGTGTTACAAATTTATTGCTAGGTAATGTGCATTTCCATTTTATTTTCTTTAGAAAGGTTAGATTTTTTTCTACAAATAAGCAAAGTTAGTTTATTTTTAGCATAGATATACCATAAAATATTGAATTGATGAATCAATATTAAATAAAAAATATTTCAAGATACTCCTTTGTGTGGTATGAACCCCTGTCATAACCCTTCTCTATTTGTTGCTTGTATTCACCCACAGTTATATTGGGTCTGGAAAGTAGCAGGAATTACCCAGAAATGGATGGTCAGAGTTTATCATGTCTATTTCTACCCTCATTATATAAACTGTCCTGAATCCTTCAGCTCTGGGATAACCCCCTAAGGATGGCAGTGTAAAAGACCGTACTTGGAGGTGGTGGGTTTGAAGATGGAGAACAAATACATCAGCCAAGAAACGTGGATGGCCTGCAAAGCTGTAAAAAGCAAGCAAACAAATCCTCCCCTAGAGTTGTCTGCTGTACTTAGTACATGGTGTCTTGTAAATTCTTTCTCTGTAGTTTAGGTTCCATATTCCTACTTCTACTGGATTATCAGTATGTTATTTTTAGTGTCCTATAACCATGTCTGCCTTTGGATGATGTCATGTGTAATATTGTCAATGGGTACAAAAGTGTATGCCAGTTTGTTGTCCAAAACGTGTATTATGGTCATATGTCCTGCTTTGGACAATTCCATATCTGTCAGTCAGGTGATTCATCAATAACTCAAAAATGCGACTGGCTGAAATTCTTCTGGCATAAAAGTCAAACTTAAAACCACAAGGAAAGGAGACCTTGGATGGAATCCATTGGCCACCCAGTGCCCAACTGTCTCGAGAAACAACCTGGCATTGGGATCTCAGTAGTGTTTCATGTTCCTGCAAGTTGGATAATCAGAGGCAACACTAGTTCGGTCAATCAGGGTAAAAGTCTACACAATAAGGCTCATAAATTTGTTTCCATTTCTGTCATTTTAGGCTTTCTTTTTTTTTCCTCTGTGCTCATTATCCTACTTCTAGAATGGCTGCTAAAGAAAACAGGCTGACTCATGCTGCTTCCTTGTTCAGTGCTTTTCTATATTGGATGCTTTCTGGTGTAAAGTATAAAATTTCCTGTTTGTACCCTCTGTCTTGTGTCTTTCATATGCCTCCATGCCAGACTTTCTTCTCTCTAGTTTTTCACTCCTTCTCTATCTATATTTCTAAGTAGATGATGAAAACAGTTCTCACTAATGTGGAATCTAAATATATTCTTAATTGCCATGGTTTGAATGTGAAATATATATATATAATATTTTATGAGTTTTATATAAGAAATAAATATAAAACTTTAGATATGAACTGTATAGAGGTACTATATATGTATATAAGTACTATATATATTAGTTATTTTGTTTTGTTTTTTTGTGATACTAGGGATTGAGCCTAGGGGGTCTTGAAGATACTAGGCATGTACTCTATCACTGAAATATATCCCAACTCCCCAGATTCTTATTTTGAAACTTACCACCAACGTGATCGTATTAAGGTTGGGCCTTTAACAGGTGATTAAGTGATTTTTGTGGAGCCCTCGTAAACAGAATCAGAACCTCTATGAAAGGGCTTCTGATTTTTTGCTTTTGCTTTTTGTCATGTGAAGCACCATTTTGGAAGGAGGAAACAAGCTCTCACAAAACACTAAATCTTCCAGTTCCTTAATGTTCAATTTCCCAGATC
The DNA here is from genome assembly GCA_004027455.1 of Hydrochoerus hydrochaeris. Taxonomy (NCBI): domain Eukaryota; kingdom Metazoa; phylum Chordata; class Mammalia; order Rodentia; family Hydrochaeridae; genus Hydrochoerus; species Hydrochoerus hydrochaeris. Next base: position 251,668 of record PVLA01000825.1, on the reverse strand, counting down.
TGGAGCCATGAGAAAAGATAAATTTCCATTTTTATTAAGTTACTCAGCTTGTAGTGTTTCCTTATAGCAGTACAAATGGACTGAGACATTAACTCAGGCCATTTCTTTTTCACTGTGCCATACTGTTCTAATGTCCAGCAATGTAATCATGTGATGATGGTGTTTTGTGGAATTTCTCCATGGCTTATATTTCTTTGGACTTTAGTATAATGTAGGAGGTAAGAGTCAACACAGCTCAGAGGCAAAGCTCTAAATGATTATTATCAATCCCTTGTGAGTACAAACTGTTTCTTATTTTATTTAGAACTGGAAAAATTACTTTAAAGATGTATTTGTGGAATAAAGGACCATATACCATGTTCCCAAAGTACTGATTTGCACAAGCAGTGACACTGTGCCTGAGTCAGAAGTTACTACTGGGGTGCCACTTGGCAGAGCCCACACAATAAACTGTACTTCTCTAGTGTCTACAGGGGCCACGATAGCAAATGAAGTAGAGATGTGGTACACACTCACTGTCTCTGCATTTCTTAGGCCTTTAGAGATAGAATAAATTTTTGCTACCTTACTTAAAAAAATACCTTAAAAATAAATACCTTACAAAAAATACCTCACAAAAAAAAATAGCTTTCTTGGATAGAGTTGAAGGGAGTAGTAGTTTCAAAAGATTTCATTTGGCTTTGGCCACTGAGGTTTTTAGACCAGGGTCTCATGGCAAGTCCCCTCCAATTGTAAAGTACACCGCTTCCAATTGTGTGCTCAAAAATTGAGAAAATGACAGCTGGGTGGATGAGCACACCCCATGGACTTTCAGTGAGTGATTTTTTCACCAAATTCCTTTTATTACCTGGCTCCCATTTGAAAGAAAAGAGAAGGATGATATTATAATGCTTCAGTTCTCTGAGTACCGATATCCACTCAAATCCAATCTGCATTATTTAAAAAGTATTTGTATAAATGAAAATAGAAAGTTTCTAGGAAAAAGGGTAAAGAAGTTTTCGTTCTTTTTGAGTTCCCATCCTATAGACCAACTGCATTCTAAGTATCTTCACATCTAATAAACATTTCAAAATTAACTTTTCTCTATTTTCATTTTATCTCTTGAAAGTCAAATCCTGAAATATTCCTATATCTGCTAGAGACAACCCTTCCAGTTACTCATACAGTAAAATAATTGGCATTATTCCTGATACCTCTTTTTTTCTCTCTCATGCTTCATGTTCAATCCATACTTGTCCACTTCAGTTTATGTCTGGATTTGTACCGCTAGTCCATAGTTCCTACCAGTCAGACCCATCTCTTCCTGATCATTACAATGACCTCCTCATATGTCTTCCTACTTTCAGGCTTGCTTCTTAAAACTGATTCTCAGTATAACATCATGAACAAGCATTTAAAAACATGAGATCATGCCCTATCTCTTCTCAAAATACTCCAAAAACACCTGCCTATTATCAAGATTAAAAGCTGGGGATTTAAAATTGCCTACAAATCCCAACGCACATTTCTTTCCTCTCTCTTGTACCTCTTATTATTCTCAGGTAATTTGGATACATTGGTCTCTGTCGTTTCTCAGTATTTTTAGGCATTGCTTATGTCAGAAGCCTTGCACTAGTTTTTCCTCTGATTAGTATGCAAGCCACTTGGCATTTATCTGCATAGTTTATTATGTTCTTTCTTCAAATGCATGCTTGAAGTGTTATTCCACACTCTCATTTTAACAACTGCAACTTCACCATAGGCAGTTTTTTTTCTGCTTTATTTTGCTCCATAGAACTTAGCACCTTATATAATATTTACTTATTTTAATTAATTAAGTTTATTGGTACCTTTTAGATACACCTAATGATCACATTCATCATAGGAAATTTGTACATGTATATGATATATCTCAATTCTTGATTTTTACCCATTCTCTTCCTCTCCCTTTAATCCCTCTTCCCTTTCTTATTTACAAAACTTGGCTTCCATTTTTTTCTTCTCTTTTCATTATCCTTTTCCCTTCTTTCCTTCCCCCTTCCTCACTCCCTAATTTTCCTACCCTATTTCACAATATCTATGATACATTTTGGTCCTTTTGTACACTTTTAGTATCTATCTATCTGTTTATTTATCTATCCATCTATCTATGTTTGTCCCTGAAATGTAGGTAAGTCTTCTCCCAGGCTTTTACCAATTTTACAACTCAGGGATGTCTTCTTCAAAGACCTGGGAGCTGGACCTTTGAAATGCAAACATTTCAATCTCTGTGGGAAAATGAGTCTATGGCTCTTTTCAAGGTAGGAACGTTATGGCTTGTATCTAGAGGTGCCCCAAAAGCCTTATGCATTCCTAGGTGAGGTTTTTCAGAGATGGCTGAAACTAGAGTGTGTGATGCTGGGATTTAGTATGTGATGCTGGAATTAAAGATGTGTGATTACTAAATTAGTCCACTGATGGGTTTAATATAGTCCTCAGAGTGGATAATGAGAAGGTGTGCTACCTTCTTGGGTGAGAGTGCTACCTGCTCTAATGGCTGATAACCTGGACAAAATATAAGGGACAAAAAGAAGCTTTTGGGGTCACAGGCTGCTTGCCATATTTGTTATTTCCTGACTTCTATTCCATGAACTGTTTTTTCTTCTTTGTGATGTCCTTCTACCAAACCACCATAGTTTGGAGACAGTCATTATGAACTGAAACCTCTACAAATTGCAGGTTTATATAAACTTTTTCTCTTTTGAATTTGGGGGTTAGGTATTTTGTCTCAGCAACAATAACAATGACCAAGGCTGATATTAATGCTGATCAGTGGCAATGAGTAAACACAGATGGCCTAATCACATTGATTCTCCCCTACTGTCCTCTAATAGTTTCCTACTAGTTCACCTATGTTTTGTTTAAATAGAATGAGTTTCAGTATCTCCAATCTATTGCAATAATCTTGAGTAGTCTTCCTTGCTTGATTAAATTATCCAAGAAATTTTTCTTTAACATAGGTAAGCACTTCATATATTTTTATCTATATTTATCTAGTCACAACATTTCATGTAAATGGAATTCATAACAGGTGATATTTGTGCCTGACTTCTACATTTGGCACATGCTTTCAAGTTTTTTCTATGTTGTAGCATTCCTAAATATTTTATTTCTTTTTATTAACAAATATTTTATTTCATAGATGAAATATATTAGTACACTCAGCAAATTTCTGTTGTTTCCATTTCTAGCTCTTCTGAAAATGATGCATTAAGTATTCATGTACAAGTTTTGTGTGAACTTAGTTTTATTGGCCTAGATTGTACACTTATGAATTAAATTGCTGGGTCATAATGTAACAACATATTTACAATTTTGAGAAACTGCCAAACTATTTCCCCAAGTATCTGGCTCATTTTATATTTCCACTAACAATGCATGAGAGTTTCAACTTTTCCACACTCCTGTCAACACTTGTTCTTATCTGTATTTTTTATGACTAAGATTCATAGAGGTTTTAACTGGTATCTGCATTTCTTAATGCAGCTAAATTTTAACCAGTATTTGCATTTCTTAATGACTGTTGATAATAAGTGATATTAAGTGATTTTAAATTCTTTGGGAAAATATTTGTTTAAATACTATACAAGGATATAAATTTAAAATAATTTTGTCTTAATTTCTCAGGTTTCGAGTAGAGTTGCAAAAGCATATTTCAGTTATGCATCTGTACAATTATATACAAAACAAAAACAAATTATTTAAGTCATAAGGAAATAGAAACATTTTTAATTGATTCTGATATTAATTTTAAGGTCTCTACTAGATTTTGTATATATAAAACATTAAACCATGAACCACATTTTGCAACTTGAAATGACTCCTTAAAATATACATAAAGTTAAAAGCAAATACTCATCTTCCTGGTTATGTAGTATTATATGTTTAATCTTCATTCTTATTTCAGTTATATCTCACTACAGAAAGTAAAACAGATGAATCTACATTTGTAAAATTATACTAATAAAAAAATTTTTTTAAATATTTTTTCCTCAAAGAAAAAACCGTTCTAATGTTGATATTTTTCCATTTGATTTAAATATTTGACTAACACTGAGATTTTACAAAGTAGTTATGAAATGTAAAAGAAAAAATACTGTGTTTGAATGTTCAAATAACATCATCATATAAATACAAGTCAACGTTTTCCAGTAAAACTGAATCTATCTTACTAAAAATGCATTACCATTTCTCCTGTGTTGTAAATAAAAATAGCACAAAAAATGAAATCAAGAGAACTAAAGCAGCAAGTCTAGATATGCAGCATAATAGTTTCATGAATTTTGGCAATAAAGGAGAAAGCAGTAAACTGAAGTTTTTGAAAGCATAAAATATTAATAGTAGTAAATATGATAAGGAATACAAAGAACAGAGGAAAACAGAAAATTTTCCTTGAGTTGTAAAATAATGGATAGATAGATATAGATCTGGTAGATACATCTAACTTTAACTTGGTATAAGAAATTAAATTGATTTGTTAAAACTTTTTATATGTCTGATATATACATAGGGAAATATTCCAAAATAATAAAAAAGAGCAAATTAGTGAATAGCACCACAGAATAGCTGAATCTTACAGGAGAATGTAGAGTAAAATAAGTCATACTTGCTACATTGCTCAATTTATATGGCTTAAGGACATATGAAATCCATTGTGATAGATATGAGAATATCGATTATCTATGGATGAAGGTACTGATGGGAAAAGAGCTTAGCATGAGAGAATCCTTGGGAGTTTGATATCTTGATATTGGTAGTGGTTCCAAAGGCATGTTATTATGTAAATATTCAAGTGCTAAAATTCTTCCAGCCATATTAAAATATTGCTAATATTAAAACTAAATATAGATAGAATATTAACATGAATCAAATTTATATAATTATATATATATATATCAATTTAACAGTAGATGCACATTCACACACACAGTAAGTATGATCAAAATGTTTTGAAAATATGGGGAAGGAAGTCATTACTCTCTTGAGGAAGTTTGGTAAGTCCAGTCAAACAGATGCCCAGCTAACTATCTCATCCTTATCATTTGCTTTACACATGAAACTGAGCATAAGCAAGTCTGATAAACATTAAATCTGGGAATATTTTTTCTGCTGATGCATAATAACTTTCCACTAGTTTCTTCATGCTTTGTAGGCTTAGATGACAAGATCATGAATCTTTTTAAATTAATAGTCAGACATGATTAATTACTTTTGAAGCTAGAAGGAGTTTTAAAATGTTTTTTTCTTCATAGTAATAAATAATTTAATCCTATAACACTAATATTTTCTAAACTGTTATTTCTTTCCTGTCAACAAATGAGACACAGAGTTAACCTTGATGAAATTTTCAAACAAAAACAGTACAAAGATTGTCTCTTTAATTATCTGCACTACTCAGGATGCCAGTCATTCTCATAAATACTCCTCAATAATTGACATCTCTTGAAAATGCTTATTCTAGGTTTTTTGTTGCATAGTTAGTATTGTATTTCTAAAAGTTCATAAGTAAATTCTAAATGAATGAGTTTAAAACTATATACACAATATTTAATATTACAGAGGAAGAATCTGTGATTCTACAAAAAGGAAAACTAAAAGTAAATTTATCAAGCTGGTTAAACTTTTATTTTGCTAAGTGTTTTACATAAAAGGAACATTTAACACTATAATAGTCAATAATTAAGAAAAATAGGTTGAATTTCTTAAATATGTGTAGAATCTATATCTTCCAACACAGCTATATGGATCATAAATAATTTTGGAGCATCCTTAATAAAGTATAAATGACAAAATACTGGAAATAGTTAAGGTACACAATTTGATGAGTTTGGATATAGGTATACGTCTAAGCCAGAAATAAATATATCCAATATCTTCAGAAGTTCCCTCATTCTCTATACAATTTTGTGAGAGCACATTTTTTTCTTTGAGATAATAAAGAAAATAATTTTGAATATAAAATACTCTGGGAAAATAATTAAAATCATAAATTCAATTTAAAGAATGTTAATTATTTTTCTTGTAAAACATTTGTTCTATTTGGTCTTAATGCGAATGAAATGATTAGAAAAGTAAGTGATAAATTTATAATATGAAAGCTACTTCAAAGTGATAAATTATATTTGAATACAAAAAATAATCTGATCAAGTTTAGCAAAAGTAATTAATCAATTAGAATATAATTTATCTTCAGTTTTGTGACCAACATAATGATCTACACAGCCTAAACAATATTCCAAATTCAGTATTATTGTTTAAAAATATTTCTCAAAGTTTGTCCTATTTGTCTCTTTTCCTTTTTCAAATTCTGTTTCCTCTTCTAGTCAAAGTATAAAAGATGATGTTCACACAGTAGTAGTTCCTGACATTTCTTAAATTATAAACAAAGAGTAAAATAATATGTGATTCATAGAAAATAGGTTTTTTGCAAAAAGGAAGAAGACCTTGAGCTGGAGGGAGGCTTTGAAGGGGAGGGAAGATGATGCAGAAGGTGCATTTTGTAAATGGAGCAGCTCCCCATGAGGAATGGAATCATCTGCACAGCATACGTAGAAATAATTTACCTATAGCATTAGAACTTTTATAGCTGATATAAATGTAGTGTCTCCTACTTGTGATTCATTGGTTATGTTGAATGATTTCATAAAAAAGAAATAATTTCACAAGAAATTTGAAGTATAGTTTCAACTGCTAGAGTTTGGAAGATATAATTGTAAATACTATTTTATTGCTAGACCTTATTCAGATCATACAATTTCTGACAGTTTAGAAATCCTCTAAAACTATATTCTCTCACAACATTTTATTGACATCATAACATATATATATATATATATATATATCCTCCCATCTATTTTTCTTATCAGAATTATCTATTCCATTACTATGTAGTACCTACAGTCTGGTACAGTAGTTGTCAAATTAATTGTTGCTAAACGTGTTTATTCATGAAGGCGTTGTGGCTTGTAAAAATTTAAATAAAAGAAAATTAACATTCTAAAGTTAGACATATAAAGCAGTCTAAATAGCAGTAACAAGTAGGTTTTTCTAAAGGGCACTATCTATTCATTTAGAGCTTTATCAATACTTTAGTAAAAAAAGAAATCAAGTAGGTGAGTACTAGCTACATCAAAATGTTCCAGATGAACAGTTCCAGGTGAATACCATTCCATGCATGTTATTGTGTGAAAAACAATAATTCCTAAAATGGATAGACTCACTTTTTCTTAATGCAACAATAGTTCAAGAGCCAATCCTTAAAGTCAACCTGAAAATGGGGAATTGCTGAGTTGTTGTATTTGCCATTATTGGAACTTCCTTGAAAGCAAAATTTTAACATACACAATGTCAAGATCATTTTTCTTAAGTAAGAAGATAGGATGTTTTCAAGCAAGCAATAATGATTAATAACAATTGTCTAAAAAGAGAATGCTTTTTAAAAAAATAAATATTTTTACAAGTTTGTAAGCATAGTTAAAAGAAATCCTCCAGTGGCAATTTTTTGATTGAACAATGCTTTTATGAACAACACTTTGAGCCCTAGGCAAAGACAATAATCATCTAGTAAGTGGTCCTGCCACAATGTTGCTTTAATTTGTAGTTTTTAAGTAGGAGAGTCTTCAGTGTTCAAAATGTTGATTTATATTATTGCTTTTCAATATTATCATTTTATCATTATGCTAGATAAATGTTAAGGAATAATCACTTAGTTTTTAATATTCTTAAATTACTAGTGAGTGGCCCCTGAAATCTGGCCATGGCCATGGTGGAACCCAGGCGGCTACACAAAGAAGCAATTCTCCCGCCCTTTTGGTAAGCGCCTTCCTCCAGCATGAGCCAGGAGGAGACCCAGTGAGTGGCCCCCAAGACCCAGCCACGGCCATGATGGAACCCAGGCCGCTGCGCAAAGAAGCAATTTGCCCGCCCTCTTGGTAAGTGCCTTCTCTGCGCAAGAGCCAGGAGAAGACCCAGTAGTGAGTGCCTTGAGCCAGGAGGATACCCAGTAGTGAGTGCCTCCTGTGAGCCTACCGGTGCACAGGGATGGGATCCAAATCCCAGCCCTCCCTCCACCCACCTCCCCCCCCTGCCCCGTTAGCAACTGGGGACAGAGGTCTGAGCATCTCTTGGGAGGATGACTGTATGCAATATAGCAAATATGGGGGATCTCTCTATCTTCTCTTTGAAAGCAAATGTTGTTTTCAGTTTTGTTTCATTATGATTAATTGCTTTACCCTATTCAATATTCTCTTTCGATTGGTTTTATAATGTTCTGTCTTTGGTTTGAGTTTGCTCTACCTAATTGACTAGACAACTATTGTGAAGATGAGATATGCTATGGTACCTGTTACTGTTATCCTGGTAACCTGCTGTGAAGTTCTATAGCAAATTCACTGCACTGTCTCAACTGGCTTTGTTCTGTCTTGTTCTGATGTATTTCTATTACCTTCAAAATAAATTAAATATATATATATATATATATATATATATATATATATATATATTTTAATTACTTATGTTGTTTTAGTAATTCTCTTGAAATTAAATTTGATCATCATTTGAAAAATTTTAGTAAAATCAAGAAGCATTATATGTTCTCTTCCATGCTCCATCCTGACATGCATTCCACTTGAATGACATTAGAATAAAATTGCACAGCACTTTTATTTATAGTAAGTAATCACATTCTTTTTTGTTGTGGAAACAAAATACAAACTCAATGAAATGTTGGTTTTCAAATTCATTAAATAAAACAGAATTTGTTGATATTAGTATAGCCATCTATTTTTCCTTCATATTGGAATAATTTTGTAAGGGACAGAAAGCCCTAAAATAAATTTTATGTAATTGAAAATGTTTGGACATAATCTTACAAAACATGTTGGATTTATAAAATAAGTATAACAAAAATAAATGTGACTTAGCAATTTGAATTTTACTTGCATTCCCAACAGAATGTATACATATATTCTCAAAGTAAAACACTAAAGTATTTATGACAGCACTATTTGTGACAGCCCAAACTGGAAATTACAAAAATATCCAAATTAGAATCAGTAAATTTGGCATACACATACAGTAGAATTCTACAGAGATGTATAAATGAATGAACCAGAGGGATACATGCTAGTGATTCTAAAAATTAATGATGAAATAAGAAACCAAACAGACAATACCGACAAAATTAATTAGCAGGGGATGGTGGATAAAAAGTAAAATTTATATTGTTCTTTTAATTTTCTACTTCTTGATTTGGTTCTTGGTACACAGACAGGTTCAATGAGCAAAAGCCTATCAATCTTGTCCATATTTTTGTGCACTTTTGAATATATTCAACCAATAGTATTTTTAAATTTTTGATAAATTTCATAAACAGAATAATTGTTCTTAGGAAATATTCATAAACTTTAATGTATTCTATAGACACATAATTATAATGTCAAGTCTCTGTTATTTTTCTAGAAGATAACTGGTCTCATTTTAAAATTACCTATAATTATCTTAAAAATTACTTGACTCAATAAATTTTAAAGCTTCTAATACTTGAACTTCTACGTATCATAATGTATTTACTTGAAAAAATAATATTTTACCAAGTGCTGAAGTAAAGGAATTGTAGAGAATATTCTCATAAATGCATGATACTCTCACTTTGATTTTCATACTGTGGAGGATAAGTATTTAAAGCTACATGTATTCAAATGTAAATATATTTTGGCTTTATTCTTATCTATTGTATTTATATTTCCATTGACTATTACAACCAATCTAGTCCTGTTGTGAGGAACAATTCAAAATTACAGTAAAAGCTTAGAAGTGTGAACAATTTATCAGTGATTCTTTTACTATAAACTATTTCTTGGTAGTATCGTGAACTGTTTTGAAGTCTTAATTGTTTTAATAGTTCTTTCCTTAAGATAAGTGAAAGGAAGATTGGTTAACTTCACCTTGAGAGAATAAGCACAATTCCAAGCCAACATTATTTGCATGCTATATGATTCATGAAATACTTTATATTTTCTAAAAAAAACTTATGGTTTTATGAATAACAAATGCCTACTCATTTCATAAAATGCTTATTACAGTGTATTTTACTACATGAATAATTAAATGTTGAAAATAGTAATAACCTTTAAAAACTAATTAACATCCACTCAAAATATCGGCCAGGAAACTGAACTAAAAATTACTGGGTAGAGGTTCAGCAATTGTTTCCCAGCCTCTGTTCAGGTTCAAGAGAGTCAATATTTAAGGTAACCAACGACAAAATCAATAAAGTGAAAAGACCATATTTTTTTCCAGTTGCCTTGTTTGGTAGAGTTCAACCAAATCTTTACTAATATGTTATTACTTTATAAAATATACATTTTATTGAATGTATAAATCAAATCTAATGGAGAACTTATAATTTGTCAGACTATATTAGATATGACTTATTTTAAGATTTTTTTTCATTGGCTATCATTTTCCCAGTTATTTCCTTACTGCTAGCACAGTTATGTCTTACACACAACACTCTCACATCAGCCCCTTGCAATAGTATAGGAAATTTTTTACATACAAACCACATACCATTTCCCTGGGGCTAAAATATTTCACAATCAACTACATGGAAATGATCATTACTTTCTATTTTTTCTATAGGAAGTGATATAAATCTAGGTCATTTAAGTGATTGTGAATGCCTGTAATCAAACAGTTCACTTAGTCCTCATACACGATGCAAATTCCAGTTTTTTGCAACATAAAAAGAAAATTATATTTCCAATATAACAATGTCTGCATATTTTGTCACTTATTTTTATTTCACATAATCTTTTTCCAATGCAGTCAAATTTTAGCAAAATACATATATACAGAAAACAATAATTTTAAAGGACTAAAGTGGTCTAGCTCAGTGTTTGGATTCCATTTACAGAAGAAAACCAGGGAACATGAAAATATTAGTTAAAATCAAATACAATTAAATAGGAAAAGATACTGATGTGAAGTAACATTTTTGAATCTATTAATTTCTTGTTCTTCTACATATAGTAATTAGGCAGTTTTTATGTATCCTTTCCATCCTAACTAAGCAGTGATAGGTAATATTTACTTCATATTCAACATACGGCAGCCACATTATACATAACAATTATTTGATCCTTGCAGCTACTTAGAGGACTTGATATTATTATTATCCTTCTTTATACCATCTGAAAATTAATATTATCAAAGTTAATGTTGTCTATATTTGTATTGACTACATAATATGTTGTCTCTTTTAAGACATTACAGGATTAAATGCATGGCTATGGCGGAACAATAGACATAAAGTAACTCTGTCCCAGGTGAAACAAAACACTAAGATCATCCTACTCCTAATGTGTGATGGTTTTAAACAAATAGCAGTTATGCAACGTATTTATAGTTGTTCTTCTGACACAAAATTAGTTCAATTTTGATTTTTTTTTATTTTACTTGTTTCTCTTATGTACTGGTACCTCAGTTCATGAACTTAACTTGTTTTACAGGTTGGAAAAGATGACTGCTTTTGTGTTTGTGTGGGGAAGATGGCTGTGGTCATGTTGGTCACCTGATGAGGTGTTTAAGAACAGAAGCAACATTTGTCCAAGTGTTTTTACTCGCAAATCAAATTGTTTCCAAACAGAAGCATTCATGAATTGAGGAATTACTGTACTTGGGGCTGATTTTGTGGTAGCTATGTTTAGGTACATAAGGTTAGCGTGCCAATACAACTTGTAGCAATACTTATTTTTCATTCCATGCTAGTAAAAATAAATTGTTGAAGTAGCTACATAAGAAAAGTACCAAGAATTTTGTCTTTCATATGCCTACAGGATGATAAACTTTCAAGTAAAATGGCTTAAATATTTTCCAAGAATATCAACATACAATTAGTAAGAGGTATAATCAATTGACTTCTCAGTTTTATTTAGAACATTGATGTAGTCTAATATTTTAAACTTAGATATAAACACTGTGTATTGATTATTTACCGAAACTGACTTAACTGACCTTTATTGACTACTTACAATTTGCCGAACATAAGGATGCTGAAAACAGCCAAATTCTGCTAAAGGGTTATGTAGCAAAGGAGAACAAAATATACCAATCTAAATAATTATAAATAATCAAAACATTTAATAAGTATAATTGTTATAAAATAATTATTGAAAGTGACCACAAGGTTTTGATTGAATTGTCAAAGAACTCTTGTGCCATGAGTCAATGTTAAAGTTGAGGTTTTACTGATAGAAGGAAAAAGCAGGGAGAAGGGTAGAGGAAGCAGTAGATGCAGAGGAAAGAAGCAAGGCAAGGGCCTAAAGTTGGCACAAACTTAGGTGTTGCGAGCCGCTGAAGCTGGAAATTGAACATAGGCACAGGCTGCTGTGTGGCCATGGGCATGGCCACAAAGAGATGTCTCCAAGGGCAAGATAAGGCCATGGCTGAGAACACCTGGCTCCAGCTCCAACTGACAAAATAAGGTATTGTAGCTTCAGGCCTTTCACTCCTCTAGTGAAAGTCAACCTGGAGACCTTCTCTTAAGATACTTCTCCTAAATTAAGATAAAAGCTCCTAAATTAACATAGTCTGCTACTTGGAAAAGTCCCAAAGTCCTGCTCAGTTTCCTGTGTTTTCCACTCTAACCCCTTCCTTGTTTTGAAAACTAAATAAATATGGGCCACCCAGAGATATTCCTTGTCTCAGCCACCAGAGTCTCTAACTCTGATCAGGGGTCTTGATCCTCCTGGAGCCCTAAAATCATACCACTTGCCTCAGTTATTTAAGCCTTCATCATATACTTGTTTGGCAGATTGAGGATCTTGGCCAGGTCCCCTGTACTTGGATAAGTGGATGGGAGGAGAAACCAGTGGCTGAATCAGAGGCACTGCAGGAGAGAGTGGACTCAAATGAGTTGTTGTTGGCCAGAGCACCAGATTTTCTGCTCCTAAGTGCTTAGTTTGGGTTTAATCTGAGGCCAGTGGGTTTCAAACCTCTTAATACCTCACAATGAGAAATAAATTTCAATGCATGAGGCCCAAACCATAGCAGAAAAGCTAAATGGAAAAAGTAAGACCAGAGTAAGATGTGTTCTATGTAGCTAAACAGTGACCTGCATTTAGATTGGGGTAATGGAAATGGGAAGAGGGAGACTGGTTTCAAATGTATTTCAGAATTTGAAAGATTAATTGATAGAATTGCTGTTTTAAAAAATTCATAGCGCCCTTTTTAACTTATATAATTTTCACTTCATTAACAAGATCAATTTTTGTTTCTTTTTGTTCTTTCACTTGTCATAGGATTTAGAGAGAACGTAGAGATGAGTTTTCAGCACTGTCTCTAACATTGTATATAAACAGGTAAATGCATACAAACACGTAATTTTTGAAGTGAGTTAAATAATAATTATTTTCATCTAGTAACAGGAGGCCTGTGACCCAAAAGAAATTAGAAAACATTCAGATTATTTTCCCAGTATTTCACGCATGCTTTTCCATGATCTACCTTTTTGCTTTCATCTTCCATTACCTCTGCTTGGTAGTTTACATTTTATTAAAACTGAACTGTTTTGTATCTAAATACACTATGGCATTTCTTTCTTCATTATCTTGCTCACACCATATTCTTTCCTTTTTGGTATTGTTGGCTGCATATTTTCCTTATAACTTAAAGTATGGCAAAGACATCAACTAATCCACAAAATATCATCATGATACTAAATATGATAAATTTTCACTTTTGTATTCCCAAAATTTATTGAAAGAACATTGTGTTTTAAACTTTTGAAATTTGTGCCATTTGTGCCCTTGCTTATTTTGTCATATAAGTGAAAGTATGTATTATTTTTTCTCAAACAATAAAACCTTGTCTTATATTATTTTCTGTTCTTATATGAAATTATTAACATAGATGCCTTATCATTTTTGTCTAGTCCTTCAACTTTTACTTTATAAGAAAGTCATGTATTTCCCATAATAAGTTCAATTAACAAATTTTTACACTAAATGTAAGACCAAAAATCTCTGCTTTTAATTTGTGATTAGTTATGACCTTTAAAAATTAGTTTTCTTATAATTCTGGTTATATCTCCCATTTGGTCTGTCACTGTGATTTCTGAATATGATTTTCCAGTGCAAAAATGTAAACTTATGTAATATAATTGTATCACATAGCATATATTTTATTTTCAATTTATTTATTAATTAACTCTTATTGTCTAATGTATTTTCAATGCAGTTATAAAATTACAAAGTCAGCTATGGAGGATAAAATCTCATGGTAGCATAATTTGCAATGCAAATATTATTCATTATGTCTTGCTTAATGGATGCATAGAATATGCCTTATTTTGTAAAACTTGATTATGACTAAGGTATTTTTAGACCAAACATTTAGACACTCATTACATTTTTCCTTTTCTTGTCTTTATCCACTTTAGTCATATTTTATTATATGTTTTCCTAACTTGCATAAAATACTTAGGAAAAAGCAATTACTTCTGTTACATAATTATGTTTTAAAACTAGTTATCATTTATTGAACACTAATTATGACTATTCTATGTTACAAACACTGGCCAAGTGGTTAATTCTCAAAATATATTATGACAGAGATGCTATCATTGCCCTCATTTGTAGATAAGAAACAGAAGTATGAAGCAAGTAACTTTCAGGAGGAAAAGCTACTCTTCAAAATCAAATTCATACTACTTTCCCAGAAAAAATATAACATCTCACAAGTGGTTTATATTTTTTGAGTGTATCTTTGTGCACAGAGATTTAAAACTCTGACTATATAAATTTACATTGTGCTTAATTCCTATTTCTATCCCTTAATTAAAAGAGAAAACTATTAATTCTTTGTTATTTGGAAATATAAACTACATAGAACAGATACACTCAGTATGATAAAAACATATGATGAATGTTTAAACATTAAAAAATTATGCTGTAATATTATCATTAAGCTCTCAAAATTCTCCCTTCTCTTCCAAAGCACTTACCGCGTTGTTCTTTCCACATTCTGAAGCAGTTCTAGAAGCTCACATTCACCTTTTTAATTGGACTGTGCTAAACTATGTCCTGTCTTATGACTTGAAGTGATTTATTTTTCATAGTCATTTTAATTTTGGGTAAAACTCAGATGTCATGGGTACCAACTCTGGTAAATAAGGTGGATGAAAACACACCACTGTGTTTTTATTGAACAGAAATTGCCATAAACATTTTGAATGGATTCAGTACATTGATGGAGTGATGTAAAGACATGCTCAAAAAGAGGACATTCAGAACTGCCTCAGAAAGTGGCAAGAATGATGGCATAACTGTGTTTGAAGAAAGGGAAGGAGTATTTTGAGAGAGGATAAGTGGTAATGTAGTAACTTTTACTGTTATACATTTTAATTTAACATTTATTTACTTTTTTGATCAGGACAAGTATGTTGCAGTTGCATCTATTTGCAACCAAATCTCTTACAAATTTCTGAACCTAAGTATACAGAAGGTAAGCACTTAGCACTTAACTGTGTATCATGTCAGTTACTGCAGTTATGTAATCTGTACCAACAGTAGCATCTGTAGAGTTGGGCATAAAAATGCCACAATTGTGCATAATGTCTCTGAATTGCTGTAATTTGATATTCAATATTAACCTATACTGTCCCCAAAATAAGTATTACAGCTTATATACAAGGTATTTTTAATGATGTGGGATAATAGGATCTTAAATATGCATTGTACTGGACTGTACTTGTAATTCTATATGCATGTATAAAGTATTGCTTTATTTCTCTTGACAATATCTCTTAAACCCAATAAACAATGTAAGTCTTAATTTTGGTGTGCAAATAGAATATTTAATAATAAGCCCACATGAGCTTAGTAACACAGTGATTAAAAAAACAAGATTTTAGCCCAGAAAGACATTACACATCCAAGATCTGTCACTGTGTGACCTCAGGCAAGTGAAAACATGTTTCCTGATGTTTAATACAGCAATAATTGTAGCTTTATTCTCCCTGAGTTGTATTTTAAAGACTAAATGTGATAATTAATGTTATAAGAAAGCAAGTTATACATCAAGTGTTCAATAAATGGTCGTGTATATGAAATAAGGTCGCATATCAATAGTAATTTCATGCCTTTAATTGATAATTGCATAGTAGAAATATGGAGCATTTTGAGTTTTCTTAGAGCCTCTACATTAAATCCCTCAGGTCTGCTTCACTTGAGTGGATCTACATACCAATAAATTAGGCCACTGTGAAAAACACACACTTGACCTGGTTGCCAGTGAACTATAGCTTGTTTCAATTGGGAGAATGTTTGTTCCTCTCCCATTAACTGTTTTTCAGTTAAATCAAAACTGAAATCATAATTATTTCAGTTTATTTTCCAGATTGCTGAACGTGATGACTTCATTTATTATTAAAAACAGCAGCTGGTAACATCTCAGAACATGCAAATCAGTTAACTCATTACTATTGGGTTCTCTTCTGTTTTTTGAACAGGCTACGAGCATTCTTGTTGATCCAAAATGGAATTATGTTCAGGACATGGAGTAATCAGCAAACTGTTTTTCAATAACAAAAGAATTGTGCACTGTTGAAAGATATACAGGATTGTGACCTGATGGAATAAGAATTTACAGCATATATTATAAGAAACAGGAGTTTTGTATATATTTAATCTAAATCCAATACTTTTTTATTAAAGGATACATTATTTGAATGGTGATTTGCCTTTCTCTGGCATCTGAATTAGCTGCATGATAATAAATACTAAGACTAAGTATGATCAAAATCTCTAGGAAAGAATCCCAAGGAAATGTGCCTTTTATTTTTGGCATTGACTACTGTGTGACATAAGAAACTGATAATTTAAGTTTTAAATATGAAATGATTTTCTTTTAGCTATTGGTCTGAAATCAATATAAACATTCTGACACATAATTAATGTACTTTTAATAAAGATCCTACCACATGCTTATTAGAAGTTTTACTAAGTCAATAATGAGAGAATTTATATTGTTACCAGGAGAAACAATTATTTCATGTTTTTCATTTTTCATAGTATTTTTTTATGATAAAGAATCACAAAAGTTGTAGGTAGACTTTCTATCCTATTAAGGAAGAAATAAATACTCTAGAAAAAATTTGAGTTTTTCCATTTATCTTTCAACTATTATTTACAGCATTATAATATTCAACTATTTCTAAATGTGTTCTTAATGCAAAATTCATAATATTTAATATTTACTATTTGTTCATATATAAGTTTACTTCAAAAACTATCCAATGCTTTTACCCATTTTAAGGGGTTATATGGATATTTTACAGTAGATTTCTGTGAGTTCTTAGATGTTTCAGATTGTGTACATTTCCTGGTATAAGTGTGCTGAAGTTTTTTTGAGGGTATATGTGTCTTGAAGTAGAATTGCTGATAAGTGTTCAATGTCACACTACAATGCTGTATTCATTTTTGTGAAATGCTTTATCTATTCACCACATATTTACTGAAAATATATTGCACCAACTATTCTTTCAGATTTTTGAAATATATCAGTGAAAAAAAGTAAGAGAAGTAATTTAGAATTAGCCTATTAGGTGTAGAACATGGCTAACACACATAATAAGTAAGTTGCATGGTGTGTCAGGAAATAAGTTGTATAAAGATAGGAAAAATATAATTAGTTTGCAACTGCCAAACAGGGGCAGGTGGCAATGTAAGGTTTCACTGAAAATTCATTTGACCAAGACTTGAAGGAGATAAAGGAGCTGGTGAGGAAGATATTTATGGAATAACAATGAAGTTCAGGAAATAATGCAAAGTATGTTACACAAAGAATGCATTTGTAACTGAAGGAGTCATAAGTAGAAGATTAAATCAAGCAAATGATGGAAACTATAATAGCACAGGTCATGTAGATATGCTTGGGTCATTATACAGTTTGAGTCTTGAATGAAACAGTTTCCATTACATGAGAGAAACCTTTCTGAATTGTCTCAAAAAAAAAAACCATAAAACAGCAAGCATAGGGGTAGAGAGACCAGTAGGATGGTTCTTGGAAGAATTCAGATGAGAGTTAATGGTGTTTTGAGTCAAGGTTGCAACACTGAATTTTGTAGGAAGTGATTAGATTTTTGAATATCTGAAAGATATACAAAAAAAACATTTTTCTTAGAGTATGTACACAGTGTGTTAAGATAAAAAGAAATCACATAAAAGTTCAAATTTTTTGACCTGAGAAACTGGAAGTGTTGCAGGAGCTGTCACCTGAAATGTCAAGTCTTAAGCAAAAGTAGTTTTTTTTGGAAAGATCAAAAGTACAGTTTTGGATGTATTTATGCAGGCTTAAAGTAGCTCTTTGATATTCAAGTATACACATCAACTATACAGTTTTATATTCATATCCAGAGTTTGAGAAATACAAATCTTTGCTGAAACACAATATATGAGTGAAATTGAGAATACCCTGGTTAAAACCATAAGAAATCAATGACAATAATAGGACTAAGGAACTGATTCATTCAAACATTAAAATGTTAAGGATTAAAGGAGACACAAGTAAGAAGGAAAAAGAATGAGGATTAGAGATGTAAGAAAATAGACTGTGGTACCAAGCAAACTACTGACAAAACTGTATCAAAGAATAATTAATTTTGTCACATCCTACTGATAGTTCACATCAAATGAGAAATGAAAATCTGTAATTAGCGTTTAAAAATAATATGTGTCATTGATGACCTTGACAACAACGGCACTATCAACTGGAGTAGTGAAAGTGAATCCCTAATTAAAATGATGTAAGAGAGTATAACGGGAAAGAAACAGTTTATAATGTCAGAAATAGTATAAGAGGTCCAGCACACTATGATGAAAATAGTTATGTCACCTTATCATTTTAACCCAAAATATGAGAGCTATAGAGATTTTATAGAATAGGTGAAGTTACTATTTTACACCTTATATTTCCCACATATAATAGGGAATAAAGGCAGTCCTCATTTGACAAGCTAGTTTCATTCCTATGATGAGGTCTTTAAAATAAATTGGTTGCCAAATGAGGAACTGTAGGTAGTATAAACACTACAATATTCAGAACAAAGAAATGGTCAAGGGAAACTCCAACTTGATGACTTTGCTTTTATTTGCATAACTGTTGTGTGCAGTACTGCAGTGTATAATAGGACATGAAACTATAGTACTATACTGTACAGTACAATTAGCAAAAATTACAGTAGTGTAGAGCCAAGATGTTCTGTACAAAAAATAACGGCACTGAGGCTGTATAAACAAAATATGCAAAACTAGACCAAAAAAGAGAAAAGTCATAAGTCTGGGCATAAATCTGAACAATTGTTAAACAGATTTGCTATTAAATGAGAAATACATATCTGCAATGCGTAACTCTTATGTTTGCTACAAGTTATGAAAAAAGAAATCAAGACAGAACTGACATAGAGTATCAACTACTCTACCAAGCACAAAACAGATACTAGATAAATGTTTGCATTCTTTCAACTTTACCAGGAGATGGACATAGAGCAGATTCAAGCACATTGCATTGTACTGTAGGAAAGAAAATGAGCTTAGGATGAGGAAAACCAGATGCAACGCTGAGAGCTGATGTTCATCCACCACCCTCACCTACTTGACTTTTAATTTTTGTTACTTAGATAGCATCATCCATACCTTTCCTGTTTTCCTAGTCACTGGTATTATAACGTGGAACTAGGTGAGGAGGATGACTGTTCAGAATCATGTAAATTTGGAAGAGAGGAATGAAGTAGAAAATTTATCAATGAGCAGGAAGATTGTTGGAATTGCAACATATATCATTGAAATTTGAAAGCATCGTGTAAGAAATGAGAGACATGAAGGATCTAAAGAACAGGAAAATTATAGCAAATGCAATGCTTTTGGTGAGCAGGCAGTGGATGAACAACCACATTTTTAGGTCTCAGCCCCTTCTCTAAAAATTTTATGGTCTTGGATACATAGATCCTCACTAGTTACTGATCATCGTGTTCATTTTTCTGCATCAATACAATTCTGTATATCTAATCCTCACATCATGGTATCTTTCATCTTTTTCTCCAAGTCTATTTTGGCTTTTGATGTCCCTGACTTTTACCATTTCAAGTAAATCTTCTCAACGGTTGTCTTCACCTTTTTCTCTTTGCATTTATCTTAGCAATTGATAAAGGTTGGCTTTAGTTTTTATGCCATGATTCAAAGGACACTCTCTAATTTCAGTAGCCTTATTTTTCACTGTCATGATGGACACTATAGAATCCCAATGTCACCTTATTGAAGGATGTGAGTTATTGGAAATCCCAGGAGTGTAGTTTGTAAACAAGCTGCAGTGATCAGCCCACTCAGGATGCCTCACATGATCCTGAACATCCAATGACTGCTCAGCATGGAAGGGTTAAACCTGGTCATTAGGTCCATCTCAGAACAGTGCCACAGGTGTTCATCCGAAGGAAATCCTTCATAACCATGTCCTTGCTGAACTACTATTCAGGGTCTTCCTCCTCATTCTCCACCACACAGAGGTCAAGGAGAACACTTTTCTGGTAGTCATTCTTCTGACTTGTACTGATATCTGTGTTTGATGCTATGATTGAACTCTACATTTAGAGTGAAGATTGTCCTGATGCACCTAGATCATCATGGAGTATTAAAAGTGACAGACAAAAGGGATGAGAAGCTTACTGAGAAAAATTTTCATTTCATAAAGGAGCAATGACTTTATTATGTCCTCATGGAGGCCATTTAAATTCTGTAATGAAAGCAGCAGCATTTCATATTTTCCAGCTTCTCTTACAAATTAAATAATGTAACTCATAAAGTTCCTCTGAGGCCTATAAATAGGTTTCAAAATATACAGTAATGGATGTAGAAATAGCAGTACACTTCTGTGACAAATATGTACTGCTAGAGGTTGCACGTGGTTAACAAGGTACGACAAACACTTTCTAAAGTGGTTTTCTCTGATACCTTTCTAAGAGTTTCCTCAAATAATTTACAAAACAGAGATTAAAACACTCAGGAATTTGCTAACACTTCTTCTGATAAAGTAAAATCATATAAATATGTAGAAGAAAATCATTATTACATAAATCTAGAGAAGCACATAGTTATTCAGTTACTTGGTATCAGTGTTTAATTATAAATTAGGTGGTAGTTAGAAATACCTCTATGATATGGTAAAAAAATCTCTGATACTTTCAAGTTATGAATATCAGTTATGTTTCAGAGCATTATGACATACATAGAATTTGCCTTAAATACAAGATGTGGGGCTGGGGTTTTAGCTCAGTGGCATAAGCGCCTGCCTTGCAAGTGTACAGTCATGGGTTCAATCCACAGTATAAGAAAAAAAAAATTAAAAAAAATACAAGATGTGATTGTAATGTAATGTGAATGTTTTATTTTAATATTTAAATTTTATTAGTGCATGTTTACAGTACATGATTATGTTCATTGCAGGTACATGTACATAACACATCTTAACTTTTTTTTTCCTTTGCTCCAACTGCCTTTTATTTTATCTGCATCAGATTTGTTTATTTATAAATCCCTATAAAGTTGGTTATCATATATCCATATTAACAACCAGACTAAAAGACCAAAAAACATATAAAAGGCATAAGAAAATTATATTAGGGCCAGGGATATACCTCAGCAGCACAGCACCTGCCCAGAAAACTCAAGGTTCTGAGTTCAATTCCTGGTACAAAAAAAAAAAAAAAGAAAAAAAAGAGGGAAAAATATACAAATCAAAGTACACTTTTAGAAGCATTGTCTTTGCTTGACAATAATAACTTTTTTCTCCTTTTTTTCCTATTATCTGTCTTTTATTTCACGGTGTATTTATACAATGACTTTTTCATATATGAGAAATCATGAGATACTTAAACTTGTGTGTCTGATTTACTTCACTCAACATTATGATCTCAGGTACATCCATTTGCCTAGAAAAATTGTTAAAACTTATAGTGAAAGATACACTGCAATGAACTCCCCTGAAAGCTTCTACCTTACTTACAACATGATTTTTCCACTGTTCCTTCTGCTTTCTGAAGTAGTTTTGGAAATCTTTTTGGGTGTCTTTAATTGTCTTGGCTGCCTCAATATCCTGAATTGATTCCAAACCTTTATCTTTCCTGGTTACTTAGATTTGGGGGGAAAAAACAGAAGTTTCACAGTGCTACATCAAGTGAACAAAGTGGATGAAGACAGAGTGAGCCGACTTGTCCATCGGATTGCAGTGCAGCAATCACCATATTTTTTTATCACCCTTGTGAAGACATTTACAAAAGCAGATTTCTAGAATTACTCCAGAAAGTGACAAAAGCAATGAAATAAGTATGTTCAAAGTGAGGGAGAGTATTTTGAGGGGAATTAGTGGAAATGCCATTTACTGTAATACATTTTAAAAATTTGAAGTCTCGGTCATGCATTTTCCTTAAAACCTCATTTCTGGACCTCAGGCCAATTGTTAGTAAACTATGCAGATGAGACAGAAACAGTAAGTAAATTCTATACTTAATTATATCAAGCTCAGCACTGTATGCAAGAAGAAAAGAAATATGAATGTAGTGAAAGTATTTACTGATTGCTTACCATTAGCATTACACAGTGTTTACTAAAGGTGTCATATATATTAGTTCAATAATTCTTTAGAACTGTTAACTATTTATCTTCATTTTACAGTTGAATAAACTTGGATTTATAGGAATTAACTAATGTACTTGATATATTTGCAGTGGATAGGTGATTAAAATCCAAACTATTCTAATATTAGTATCTGAATTTTGCTCTCAGTATTTTATTACCTTACAGTATTAATTATTTTAAAATTTGCAAAATATAATTTTTAAGAAAGGAGCTTTTATTTATTATGCTGAAAGTAACATATTCTAATTGTTAATGCACAATCATTTTTGTCTTATGTTTTTTGAATCACTTTAGGCTAAAAAAGACATAATTTTATTTAATTTTACTATTATTAATATATGAATAAAATATCTAATCCTGGTTTATATCATTTCTGTGTTCACACATAGCAATTATTTCTAATTCATGACAGAATTTATCTTCTTATCTGACTTTCTAACTTCTATAAGAAAAACATACTATTAAGTAAAAATTTCCTCAAAAAATATGGAAAATATCAACTAAGGAAATCTGAATTGAAAATCAAATTCTAATTCTGAACTATTATGCAAAACACTTTTACAGAGATATATTCAATAAAAAATGCATATATTTTTGTCATTTCATCATCAAAATTTTAGGAAACTACACAGATAAATGACTAACTTTGGAAGATATTAGCATGTAAGGAGGATTTCCAGCTAAATTTTTTCAAATCCTTTAAGTTACAAAGATAAAATCTGTTAAAGGAAGAAAATTAAATTGTTTTCTCACTAGTCCAAAAAATATCAAAGAGGTATATGCAAAACATTCTGGGTGGGATTTTTTTTTTTTTTAGTCAAATTCCCACTGCTGTGAAACATTTCTAAGATAAATCAACTTAAAAGGGTGGAAAATTTGACTCAAGATTTCAGAGGCTTCAGTCCATGGTTGCTTGGCTATGTTGCTTGGACCCTCTGGCAGCACAGTGTATCCTGACAGGAGCTTGTGGTTCAGAAAACTGTTCATTTCATGGCAGCTGGAAAATAAGTGTGAGAGGAAAGAACTGGGTTTCTAAAACCCCTTTGGGGTCATATCGCCAGCTACCAGTTACTTAACTTCTTTTCACTTCTTAAAAGTTTACCACCTCCCAAAGCACCAAAGGCTGGCAACTAAGTTTTTAACACATAGGCCTGTGGGAGACCCTTCTAAACCTTAGCAGAATCCTTTAATTTACATAATAAATCACACCAGCACTAAAAAGACACGATTGGTATATTATTTTTTCTGAATTGCCATTTGATAAAAGTTACTTTGTCATGCATAGTCTTCTTTTGCGGCAGGAGAAAGGACTTTTTAATTCCTCTAGTGTTTAAAAACCTTTAATCTTGAATCAAAGCATTCTCTGGTAAAAGTCTACAGCATGGTAGAGTTTCTTAAAATTTATTAGGTTTGGAAATTGCTGACAAAGGAAGAAGAATAAGCTTTATTAGGCACTGTGCTAGAATCCTTAAAATTATTTCCTTATTTTCCATAGATTTATTTTCCCCATTCAGAAGATGAGAAAATTAAAGCCAGAGAAAGAAGCCCCAGAATATACAGCTATTACATTACTTTCTCCAAAATAACCAGAAACATCAGAGTGGCTGTTAGTAATACATATACAATGCTTATAGATTTTAGAATTTGTTTCCAGGTTTTAAACATGTCATGAAATTACTTAGAATTATTCACATTTAGACTTACAGTGTTGACCCTTAAGTTTCTGACTTTGTTTCTTTTAGAGCTCTAGGGGTCTCTGCCACTGCAAGTAGAGACATGATTATGTATTGTTTATTTATGAGGTTTCAAAAGACATCCAGAAGCCTTTGATATTCTATTATGTATTAATTACATTTTTAAAAATGTTTTTTGAAAAATCTTTCTGATTTAAAACTATTTACATTATTTAACAGTTTTGTTTCCAGGGCAGTAAGGTCTGCAACTAAGATAAGTATTCTGCCAAACTTTGATCCCAAGAGTAACAGAATGGCAGAATGTGTTGTGCTGCTTCTTCCTTTATCTACTTGACTGCTTATGTAGCTGGAGAAGAAAAAAGACACTTTTATTGAATGATTTAAATTTAACAGATGATATGATGAGTGAAGAGCAACTGGATCCTCTTTTGTAGAACGTGCATTGAACATTTGTTTCCACTTAACCCATCTAGTTTTTTCAAAGAAATTTCTATTTTCTATTTTACTCTACATTTTCTTCCATTTCTCCCATTTGAAACATTCATCTTATTGTCAGTGTACTTCAATTTAATATAAGAAACTGATGGTCAAACTGTCTTGAAGATAGTTTACTGTCTTTAAAGATGCTTTTTATGTTATTTAGAACAAATAGTGACAGTTTTATTAGTTACTATAGCAACCTAAAGTTATATTTAAAAATGTGACATTCATTTTCTCAGAGGCACTTTAATTAACACAGGCTCCTATATAATGAAAGGAATTTCTAATCGCTCCATCATAACAGAAAGGCATATGATGTAGCTGTGTCTAATAAGTAGTACAGACCATAAAAATCAGTTGAACTTGGAAAAATGTCTTTTTCAAAAGCTTAACTGTTTCATTAATTAGGTTAACTTAGTTCTCCATCATTACCTATAATTTAATACTCATGTTCCCTTGTTTTACTAAACCTACTGAACTTGTGATTTGAATGCCAAATACTGTTTCAAATCTCTTGTTCCTAATCTTGAGTTTTACATGTTCACTACATAAACAAACATCAAGACACAACTCAGATGGTCTGTTTTAATATATTCTCACCATTTTCCTCCCAGCAAGGATTGTCCATTCCTCTTTGTACCCGTGGTGGTTTCTATATAGGTCACTAACATGTTTAATTCTTTTCCTCTCCACTGGCTTGATATGTCTCAAGGGCAGGTCTGCATTTATTTCCTAATCTGGTTTCAGCCCTTAAAATAATACAGTTTCACAATAGAATTAATGTAAAATGCACACAAGTGCAAATGAATGGGACTAAACTAAATAATGGATGGTAAGAATTTATAGAGGCACACATTCGAAAGATACAGTGAAAGGATAAAAACATTAATTTTCATCTAAGCTTCCATGTATGTACATCTCATTATTCTCTTGAACTGTATTTTTATTGCAATTTTCCTTAAACTGCTATTAAACAAGCTATCCTTTGTCTAGTTTAACACATACTACTGATTAATGTTAAACTACAGAACTATAACTATAGCAAAGAATGTGTGAAGCACATCTACTTTATATGTGTGTGTGTGTGTGAATATCAAGATCTTAAAAAGGTTTCATAAAGGATTCATAATGGTCCACATCTGGGTGTTAAAATTTTTTGTTTTCTTTCTTGTTCTCATTTTTAAAAATTCTAGATTAGCTATAAAATTTTTAAAGGTATACTCCCTGAATGAAAATATATTTGCTTATATACATATTAAAGAAAATATAATAATAAATTCACATATAAATACTGAAATTGAATAGTTTAAAATGACGATTTTCCTTGCTAACTTAAACAATTGTAAATTATGTTTTTTATATATTTGATAAATATCAGGCATGAAAATTTTTCACAAATGACAAAAATAAAAACTTTAACAGCCATAACAAAAAACCTGAGATTGCAATTTTTATTATTTTTAATAAGCCTATGACTGATAGCATCAAGATTTTGAAAAGGGCAAAGAGTAATGTTAAGAGGAAAAACAACAGGCACATTTCTAGATGGTTTTCTAGACTTTAACAATACAAATTCCAACAGAAAATAAGTATCTATATGTGTTAATGTGTTCTACTGTATCTCACATTATATTTATAATGACTGTGTTGACAAAACATTCTTACTGCAATTCAATTAACATTCTCACTACAATTCAATTGAACCCTAAATAAAAGTGTTTAAGGAATATAGTGTATTTCAGAAGAGATAGTAAGGTCTATCTTCTCATAAAGAAAAGAGAAAAAAATACGATTTGGTGTTGGAACAGTGGAGATTCCTGTTAGGTGGTTTGCCAGTGACAGAGCTGTGCTTTAGACATTCAGTTTAGGATGGGATAAAGTGGGTCCACAGAGTTGTTCCACAACCCCATATCAATGGATCCAATTAATCATTGAACTGAAACTGCCAATACCATGACTCAAAATAACCTCAGCTATTTCACTATACTGACAGAGAACTAACTGTGTTGTTCCAGGTTTTCAGTCCATAAGATCAAGAAGTAAAGTAGATTGAAAATCATCAAAAGAGATCAACCATCTGATAGCTCAGAATCAAAAGAAACAAATACAAAAACATTTAGACACAGAAATATTAATATATTGAAGATATAGATATTAGAATTTCTATAGTAATTATTTTTACAAAATATATAATTTAATTATCATAGCAGAATAAATACTGGATGACAAAGAGCCAAAAGGAGAATAAAATGGAATATATGGCCCAAAAAGTGACTCAACTGCAGCATCCAGATGAAGAATAAAGCACTGAAAAGTGTGAAGGGTAGAATGAGAGGTCTAGTGATAGTAGATTAGAGTCACAGAGTGGAGTTGTTTTTAAGAAATTATTGAACATTTTTTAAAATCCAAATAACATGTCTAACAAATACTAATCAAGAAATAATATCTGAAGAGATAGTGTTGAAGATAAAACAAACTGAACCAGGAGAAAATAATCTTAGTTATTATAATGAATGTAACTTGGTGAAACTCCCTACTTGCAGAGAAATTCTCACTAGTAGAGTTTTTGGAGGGTGATTTTAATGTTCAATAAATTATGACCATTACATAATTCCTTAGCCTGATTTAACATATGAAATATTTTTTTCTCTCTAAACAAGTTGCAGTTTAAATCATGAAGCACCACCCCTTAATTCTTATGTAACTAATGTTTATAGAAGTTTTATTACTATGGTTACCAAAATTTTGCTAACTTGTAGCCTTAGGAAAATGACTTCCAATTCATGGGCACAAGCTTTACACTTCCCCAAGCATCCAATCATTTCTGGAGTTCACTGGTATGTATTCCATACATACCATAATCCTAAAGTTCTATTCACTTATTTGCAGATGTGAAAACACTAATTATGCTTCAGTTCTCAAGATGTTAGCACCGCTGCATATTCCTTAAGAAATCTAAGACCATTGACCATTCAAGATCACATTTTGCTTGCTATTTCCTAAGGCAGAATAATCTAATCCCTGTACTCCTGAATCCCTTTGAAGACATTTACTTTCACTTTTAATTATACTACTATTTCTAGAAATTTCCAAACAGTAAGTAAAAAGAAGTTGGAGCACAAAATATCTTGTGCAACTTTTCCCCACCTATTCTGATTCTTTCAGACACATCTGATGTAGTCTCCTCCTTTCTTTCCCACAAAATGTTATCTGTTTCCTAACTCTATACCAATTAAAAACAAGAATATTTATTATAAACAGTGATTATGTTTTACTAACTGGTTCTTTGAGGATTGACCAATCAGAATATATCCTAGAATACTCAGGACCTGGTAGGTAGTGTATGCCCTCTGAGTCATACAAAATGATACTCTAAAAGTTTCCTTTCATGTTGTTTTTAGCGGGTTGTCAATGTTGTATCCTGCTGGGTTTTTTTTTTTTTCTGGTCATTGCTGATAGTTCAATATCTAGCCTCCTATGTGCTGTCAAAAATGAGAACTCAGAAGTTTTTGATACATTGATGGCAAAATGATGGATAGTCTTAGTAAAAACTGTCACACTATTACACTATCTACAGAAGTGGAAGCTTTTTTAAATTTGTTAAAGTTTATAGCTTTATATAAACTGTCAACACAATCAACTTACATTCAAAATGATCACTGGTTTGATCATTATCTAGAATGAAATGTCTAACTCTTGCCACTGTCACATTGCTTGGTATTACAAACAGTTGTGAAAAGTAAATATTTAAGATTCAAATGTCACCCCAAAGACAGTAAGATTAGAGAAGCGATGTTTGTGTTTTTTTAAGAAGAGTTCTCAATATCTCTTTTAACTAAAAGCCATATTTCAGCCAGGTGTGACAGCACCCATCTGTAATCCCAGCACTTGGGAGGCTGATGCAGGAGGAACATTTGGTCAAGTCCAGTACAGACTACTCATTGAGGTTCTGTCTAAAAAGAGCAAAATAAAGCCACACCATCTCTTGCCGCAAAGATAAAATTATAAATGACAAGATGGGTGTGATTGTTTCATATGTACTCAAGCATGTGTTTGTTTATGCACTAAGAAATACAGGCTGTTCTTGGGACATACACATCTCTTCACATCACTTTTTGCAAATTGATTGGAAAGGAGACAAACAATAGGAAAAGTTTCTCATGTTGTAGTGTTTTGAATTTTATTACACATTCAGTTAGGATACTAGCCATCCTTCATTCCATTTTTTTCTTTGCTACATAAGATAAATTAACTTCAGCATCACTCAAATGTGTCCAGTTCTATAACAAAACAAACATATAGAAAAAGAAAACAGCAATTTCTTATTTCTACTTCTTACTCATTTATATCTTAGTTACTAAAAATTGACTGTTGCTTAAATTTAGGAGGCATTATAAATTTTTATTATAAATGTTATCGAATATATGAGGATACAAAGAAATAATAAATGGCAAAGAGAAAATATACCGCTATATACAGCACTAATACTTCTATTAAAATTTTCAAAGTTCAGGGGCAGTAAAGAATTCTTACTTCAGCAGTGAATTGAACATAAACCATTAAAAGAATACTTGAAAATATCACTACCTTATGTACTTCTTGGAAAACAGTGGCACTGAAGTTTTTATTATATGACATTCTTTGCAAAATCCTGCTCATTTTGAATATCATAGACCAAGCCTAAAGTATGATCCTTAATATATAGAAATAGGATTATTACAAGCCATCAGTAAATCATACATACTGAGTTTTTACTCAGAAATAGAGAAATTTGCACAAATCAGCCACAGGAGTTATATCATTTTTGCATGTGACATCCTTGATAGCACTTAAAAACTTTTAAAGTATGATAATGTACATTTAAATTGTTGCACTCAGAGTAAAAGCTAACGGTTTTTGCTGTTTATCCAATTAAGGAGATAGAGATGCAAAAAGCCTAAATATCTTCCCACATATCTTAAATGGTAAGCAGTAACTAAAATTCATATTCTCTAATTCCAAGTTGAATATTATTTTTGTAATGCAGTTTTACCTTATAATTAGATTGTTTTAGCCCTGAGCATGACCTAATTCTAAGTAAAACATTGTAGATAAAATCAGACTAAGCTTAGAAACTTAATTTTGTTTTCAAAAGAATGCATTACTAAAATATAGAAGAAAATTAAAAGCAATCAGGGTATCAGAAGATATTTATGGACTGGTACCAATTAATATATGGTAAATTATTTGCTAATAACATTATATGATTCTTTGAATTTATTTTAAAAATTTTTTCTGGGAAAATGTTTATATAAAGTTAGTGATGGATACATTGGAGATTATTTAAATGTATCTATTTGATGTATAATTAGAAATTTTTCACATTTCCAAGTGATAGTATCTATGCAAATAAATATGTAAATCTTAGATATAAAGGATGATTTCCAGAATATTTGATGTTTTAAAAATTGATTGATGATTTCTTATATTTTCTTATGTTAGTTATAATATCTTCCAAGATGATTCATACTTTTTATAACATCCTGATACATTTATTGTTTCTCTAAATATTAATTTTTATAAGCTGCATTTATAATTTAAATTTCTGATTTTCCTAGTGGTCCATAATGCTGCTTTTTGGCTATGTATAGAAAAGTTGCTAATATCAAATATTCTAATAGAAAAATGAGCCAAAGCACAGGACACACAAATGGTCAATACAATAAAATTTGTGTTTTCACCAACAATTAGGGAATTCCATATTAAAATGACAGGGAGATAGTATTTCAGATATTTCAGCATGGTCTGACATTGCTAGATATTGTGAGGAAATAGTGCAAATAACATTGTAATATTCTCATACAGTCTCTGTGGAGAAATATTTGACAATATCTATAGATATTGACAAAATGAAAAACTGAATCCTCCTTCAATATCACCACTGTAAGTATACTTTAGAGAACCATGGCCATTTGTACAGTAGAATGAGCTTGTAGTAGAAAGTAAGCATCACAAAATCAAAGTGTCCCTCATGATTGATAAGTATGTGTTAGGTAAATGAATGAAAAATGAAACTTGATAACAACTAAAATTCTACCAACGAGATAAAAAATATGTTTTGCTATAATGGTTGTAAAAATACATAGGAAAGAGAAAATAAATGAATTTATTTATGTAAATTCACATGATGAAATTCTAAGGCAAATATTGAATAAAAACAAGTTGTAAAAGATGTGTGTGCCATGATTATAAAATATTAAAATAAATTTATTATATTTGGAAAGTCACATAATGAACTTCTGAGGCTTCTTTTTAATGGTTCGTGTTTTATTAAGGTGATGGGTATGTGTGCATTCGTAATATTATTTTATGATATCTTATAAGCCTGGGATAGCTGTTAAAAAAAAAAGCAATCACAATGAAACATTTTGGACATGTAGAGGAATACATATATGAAAATTAAACTACAGAATTTGTTTGACTGCAAGTTTTCTCTAGACAAAAACCAATGGTTGGTTGTATTGCATGTATTTCTCTTCATGTTACTAAATCATTTTTAAAAATTTTTCTTTCTGTAAGCTTAAGCTTTGACATGCAAAAACAGAAATCTTTGTGCTCCACCATCACTACTTTCCTCCTTCTCCTCTTCCTCTGCACCTTCTCCTCCTTCTTTTTTTCTCCTCCTTCTCATCTCTCTCATCTCTCTTTTATTCCCACATTCTCTCACTCTCTTCTTTCTTCCTGAATATAACTGTTAAAAGAAATCAAATTCATGAGAGTATATATAAATTTGGAAAATTAAATGGTAGTTTAGTTACGAAATGTCTTGAAATCCAAGTTAAAGGGTATAAACCAGTTTCTAAAACACTATTTTCTAGCAAGAAGATAATATGTTCCAAATGGTAATACATTGATGTGAAGTGTGTAAAATTCACAGGAAAAACAACATGGAAACCATTAAGAAAGATAATATTTGTAAGTACATAAACACACACAGAAAAGCAAATGTTGTGTCCATGTAAATAAAATCACATCTAGGTGAAGAGAACATAGAGACTAAAGGTGAGGTGAACACTGAATGAGGGCAGATGTCGTACAAGGAGTTAAGACTTCAACGTATGAACAATTCAAACCATACAGGTAAGTATTTTTTAATCTCATTTTTTATCAATATCTAACTAACAATGTAAGAGGCTAAGTGTCCAAAGTCTTCCTGATAGAATGTAGTGATCTTGAAATTTGCATTTAGGCAGTCTGGCTTCATATTCCAAACTTTAAGAAGTCATTCATGAAGAGGTGAATAAAATATTTGCATTTGATAGGAGATTGTTTTAATGTGTACTGGACCTACTGAGATTGTTTCCACTTTAGGAAAAGTGATATATTCACCTTTAAGAAGTGTAAAAAAGCTTGAGAAGAGTGGGTACCCAGGAACGAGGGTAAAGAGATAAATTCAAATCCTGAACTCTCATTGTCTTTTTACCAGCCAACCATCTCTTCTGGCCTTTTGGAACCTGGCAGGCTTCTCAAATCATTAAATTCAATGAGGAGATTGGGGAGAGGTACGTGAGAAATAGTGTAAGTCTTGAGAAAATAAGAGCTGATCCAAGTTGGTCTGTGTCTAAATCAGTTTGATTAACTGTAAAATCTTATCCTGACAGATCAAAATGTAGGTACTTTTGGACGTCTCCCTCTGCCCCACTTCAGTCTCTTCAGATGTTTTCAGTTTTACTTTTCTCTAGACAATGTTATGAGACGCATCCTTCCCTCTGCAGCGTATTGTCCATTCCACATTGTATTCTGAGAAGAAAGTAATACACGTGAAATTGTTTAAAATGCATATAACTTCCAAAACTCTTACACATTTTCCCCAATTGCCCTCAATTTTCTCTGGGTGATTCCTTACTGAAAAACGCTTCATCATTTGGCCTCAATATGGTTAGTACCTTTAGGGCTCATCAAAGTTGTTGCAAGAAGTCCCCTTGGGGCCTCTTAATCCTGCCGTGGGCTTTCATACCTCCCTTTGCTGTATGATAACATTGCAGTCCTTTTCTGAAACGCAATCACCATTATACCCCTGCCTCAAATCTTTTCTGATCCTCAAGCAATAAAGGTCCCTTTCCACTGCACTCCCTTTACAGCTGTCCCAGATCCCTGTGGCAGCAATGAACTTGTACTAAGCAGTTGTCACTTGACATGCCTAAATTGTAAGCTCTCCTAAGGACTAACCATGTCATCCACATTTTATAGCTGCATCAAGGACTATTATAATTCACATATACTCTGATCTTAAAAGTTATTTTGAATGAGTAAAAGAAGTATATACTCTATTTCCCAAATTAAACTGAAATTCTCTGACCCAGTTTTCATCATCCCTTAAGGCAGAAGTTAAGTGTCCAGCTTAGTAAACCTGCGCTCCAAAATTTTGAGACAGAGGTCGAAAAACCGAATAGATTTACAAAACACACTGTGTGGATTTTTTTTTTTTTTTTGTATTGGAAATCAAACTCAGAACTTTGTGCTTGCCAGACAGGTGCTTGTGCCAAACTCTGTGGATTTTTAAAATATAGATTTATACATTTATAAATTTATAAATTTATGCATTTTATAAAGGACACTATGAGTGCTTTTATTACAATTTTAGTCATGTTTAATTTTGGAACACTGTCAAAAATAGATTAATTATATGTCCCTTGAAGAGATTTCAATACATTTCAACATTACTTTCCTTGAAAAACAACAAAGTATGAGAATTTAAAATCTGAAGTAGAACTACTAAAGAATATTAATATATTGCATGTTTGTCATTTTCTTTTTAAAAAGATGAATATTTAATTATACATTGAAAAATTGGCAATAGACTCAGAATTGTCCAAAAGCCCATGTGAGTAATTTTTGTTATTTGCTCTTACACGTTTGTCTCATAAAGGAATTTTTTTACACATTAAATTTGAAAACAAATTAATTCTGTTGCTTTCTACGGCATGTCCATTTTTACTCTTTTCTCCATAGCCGGATCATTCAGACTTCTGTAAACATTTAGTACACGTTGTTGCTGGTCACAGCCTCCATGAACACATATATCCTGTATATCACCTGCACTCAAACTTTATTCATTGCCATTTTTTTTGTTGATGAAATTATAAATCTCCTTTGATATACATTTGTTGTCTGGCTAGAGATATTGTAGAGTTTTACAAACCAGAAATATCT
Organism: Hydrochoerus hydrochaeris; assembly: GCA_004027455.1. Taxonomy (NCBI): domain Eukaryota; kingdom Metazoa; phylum Chordata; class Mammalia; order Rodentia; family Hydrochaeridae; genus Hydrochoerus; species Hydrochoerus hydrochaeris. The sequence continues at coordinate 217,596 of PVLA01000825.1, read as the reverse complement.
TTCTTTACAGGAATTTGATAGGATAATGGGCAGGTTGGGAAATAGCCATTACAATTCTATTCACTTTTTCCTAGGAAGAGTACTTAGATTTAAGTTTATGTAACCAGGAAAATTTAAATTATTTTAAGACCTATAACCGATTTCTACATCAATATTAATTACTATGCCCATTTCCTATCATTTAAAATATTTCATCACGGAAAATATCTTCATGCAGTGATGAACAATAGGCAGATTGTGTGACTACGGTTCAATTCATTACCAGCAGAATCTCACAGAACTAATGTCAAGATCTTGCATTAAAGTATTGTAATTGCCTACAATTAATGTTCAATAAATGTTAACCATGATTATGATGAAAGAATGTATCTATTTATGCACCTCCTTCCATTAGAAAAATGGAATGTATTCTTTCACCTGTTAGTATCTGACCAATGAAGTGAATAAATGTTACTTTTTTCAACTCACATTTATTGCTTAACCTTATCACTTTACTTCTCTGGAACAAATCAAGATAACTGTGTTAGGTTACATAGTTAATAGTTTTCTCAAGTTTTCCATATCTTCTAATGGACTCACTTTGATAAATCATTTTTTCTTAGGTTTTTGTCTATTACATAAAATATAAATCATGAAACTACTATTGGACCTGGTAATCTCTTGAATCTTAAAAATGACCTGTAATTATATTTTTTTCATTTTAACTTCTGTGATTATTTTTTCTTCATGTAATAAACATATTTCATTATTGAGTATTTTTCATTTACTATGTAATATACTAAAATCCCAAATTTTATTTTATGAATTATTCTATAGTTCATTTCAAAACTTATTCTGCATACTAACTAGATATTGTGGGTAATTTTAGTACTAAAACAGGAATGGTAGAAAAAGCTATTGGTCCATTAGCATGAATTAAAGCTAGGTTACCAAATCTAACAGGATATGGTGGTGGTACACATCTATAGTTGTAGCAGTAGGGGGTTCGAGTCAGAAGGATCACCATGAGTTTGAGGCCAGCCTGAGCTACACAGTGAATTTAAGGCCGGCCTGGACTATGTAGTGAGACCATATCTCAAAAACAAAAAAGAAAATCTATACAATACAAAAAGATATATCTTTAGTGAAGCACTAAAATATCAAAAACTTATTAAATCTTGATCACTGAATATGCATTGCTTTAATATTTTGTGTGATTAAATGGGAAGTAGGCATAAAATACTAGTGCTACCTTGGTAAAGTATAATATTCATCTCAAGGGAAAAACAAACTAATGTGTAGTTGTTTGAATTCAGAGCAGAATTAGCTGCCATTTTCATGAAACAATATTTTCACTTTTAGGGACAACTGGCACATAAACTATCCAGACTTGAGTACTTGGCAGACATTTATTTAAAATGAATGGAATGAGCTTATCATGGCAAGAAAACACCTGATGGTATCTGTTGCCAAATATTTAATTTGATCCTGGAACTCTGGAAAAATTTTATTGTAGATGGCCCCATTGAGGAAGTCTGCTTGGTAGATGTGACATTTTACAACACATGTAAATTAAGTGAAAAAATAAGTTGCATTAATCTCTGGAATTAAAATATTTCTAACTACGTTAGTGTACAAGATAGTGAAATTATAACTGCTATACTTAGCCATAGAAATAATACATGCATCTCTTAAAGATGCTCATCATGTCTCTGATTATTGGTAGTATTCCAGTGAAAAGTAATACCAGTTGAAAAACATTTTTGTTATAATGAGCATTAACTTTTTCCTTTGCATTTGTTATGGCCACACCTAATATTATATTGATGGGTCACAGACTAGTGAGTAAATTAGGTGGTCAGCATGCATCTACTTCACTTAATTACTGTGTGTTCATTTCTATTCTAATTCTGTAATGAGGGCTGTCACTGGATGACCAAAAAGCTATTTCCAGATCTGAGACCTCCTGTACTGCCCAGGAGTTAAACCATATATAAATCATCTTGAACTATGAGATCAATTACAACATAAACTTACATACTGTCTATAATGTTCCATGATACTTTCAATATAAACATATAAAAGGAAAGAAAATAAATTAACAAATTACAAAATTCCTATTATACACCAAACATTTAACCAGTTTATCTTATTTCATTAACTTGTGTTAAAAACTCTGTAAAAATATTACTTGATCCTTTTGCAAATGGAAAACTTAGATATACAGAATGTGAATCACTTGAGTAAGACCATTCAGATTGTGACAAGTGGAAAAATAGTATGAATCAAGATAAGATTCATTCCAAATCTGATTCTCTAGCTTTCTTCCTTCTAAAAGTGAGAGCTGTTTTATCACTTTATTTAAATTTTAAAAATATCTTTCACTAATCTTTGCTATTAAAACTAAACTTCTAAACATACTCACAGATACCTTTACACCCCAGCCCTCCCCGTCCCTGACGTTAACATCTTCCTTTCATATGCCGTAATCCAAATAGGAAATGCATCTGCACCTTCCTCTGATGTGTTGTATTTCTCGCCCCTCTGTCGGTCTTTATTATATGATGTGAATGATAAGTGGAGTTATAAGAACTGGGAAATTTTAATGATGTTTTTAAAAGTAAGGTTTATTTTGAATTTTAGTTTTTGAGCTCAAACACCTTTGATAAACAGAAAAGAGATGCAAGCAGACTTTACAAACCCAATTCATGTTTTCATTCTCTCAAAGACAAGATCAATGTATTTTCTCATGATTAGTAATTCTATACAATTTATCCAGGGCAGTGCTGGATATTCTGAGATGATACAGATGTTCTCTATTTGCCTCATACAGTAGAATAACCAGGTATGTCTCTTGTGCACTTGAAGTAAAGCTAGTGTAACTACAGAACCATATTTTTAATTATATTTAATTTTAACTAATTTAAATTTAAAGAACCATAATTGCCTGATTCACATCTTGTGTGGCACGGACATAGGGAAGTAAAACACAGAAAAATCATGGTAAAATATGATGAATGAAATGTGATAGCGTAAGTTTAAAATTATAGCTGATTCCTTTCTTTCTACTTCTATTCCAATCACATCCACATTTCATTTGACCTCTTACAACACCTGAACTTTAAAAATAGTCATATTAACTTATAGTAATCTTTGTCACAAATCAATCATAATTTCAAACAAATAAATGTCAGTAGAAGACATTCTCATAGTTTTCCTAAGATATTTACTTGGAAGGCTCTCTGATTAAGTGGTGATACATGGCTAAATTAAATACTGTGCTTTATAAAACCATGAACTTTCAACATTTTAATGTCCTGTGGCATATAACACTGTGTTCCACAAACATATCCATTATTTGCCTACTGTAAATTTTTAGTTTAGCATAATAGTAGTTGGATGTGTATCTCAGTACCTTTGCCTAATGGATACAGGAATCAATCTCTGTGTTTACCCACTTGGTATGATAAAAGGCAAAGTGTGTGTGTGTTGTGTGTGTGTGTGTGTGTGTGTGTGCGTGCTAAAATGTCAAGCCAGAATTTTCACTGACATTATGTTCCACTTAACAGGTTTGCTGTATTTTACTTGAGCATCACAGAGGATGTAATACACTCACACCATGCTAGGATTTGTTTGAAAACATTTCCTTTTGATTTTTCTGGTAGAAATAGCACAGCTCAGTACATTGGCACGTGAAAAACCAGATTTTCAAGTTCTGAAGATTGGACAGTGAGGTTTCATAATAATATATTTTTTACAAAGCAGAAAGACCAGTGAGTTGTCAAGTATGTCCAACAAAATGGTCTGGAAAGCAAAACATATGTGTTCTCAGTGCAATAGGTGTGTGTGGAACATGCTGTTGTCATGTGTGAAGACCGCCTTAGGTGTGACAATTGAAGTAAAGATTTTTTTGTAGTGTTATTGGTACTTTCATTGTAGCTCATATAGCAATTTGTCTGCATTGTCCTCTTTTTAGACTTTTTGCACCAAAAGCCAGTTCACATTGAAAAGTTTGATGATCTTTTAGTAAAGACTCAGTAAACACTAAAAATGAAATACTTTATTTTTTATATTTTTCTGTTACAATTTTCATTGTTTAATTTAATAAAACTCATAAAATTAAAGTTAATGATTCCTCAATAGAAATGTTCAGAAGAATAAACATGGGTTTGACACATTCATGCTTATGGACCTTTATGACAAAAAAAAAAAATGGAATGCCCCTTAAATTATCCATTGGTTTGTCTTCTTCAATGTTACACACTTTATTCTGTCCTCTTTATCACCATAGGTTTTCACCAGAATGGTGAATAAAAGATTTTATATGCAAAAAGAAAGCAATCATTAAATTCATAAAAAGATATTTTTAAAAATGAAAATTGCACTGTACTCAACAAGGAATAATTTCTTCATAGACATGATAATCTAAACACTGAAAACTGATTTAATTAAAAATTGTGATTTCCATATTGAATGGTAAAAAAAGAATGCCCTTATATTTTATAAAAGAAAATCAATACCTGTCTTAGACACTTTCTTATCCCTGAAGCGCAATACCCGAAATCCACAATTTAAAAGAGGAAAAGTTTATTTTGGTGAATGTTGGCTCCAAGGCAGGACAATGTGACAGAGGGGCGTGGTAGAAAGAGCTGCAAATGGCACTGTGATGGAGAAATAGAGGGAGAGATGAAAGGAAGAGACATGGAGGGAAATTCAGCAAATCTTCCAGGCCATGAACCTAGTAACCCACCTCTTCAGAGTGGATCCCATCTCCTAACAGCAAGTCAGCTAAAAAGCCCCCCAAAACCAATCACCATTCAAAAGCCCCACCTATGAACCAATGAGGCTGTTGGGGGACATTTAGATCTACATCATTAAAATACATATTGCACAAAGATGTAAATTAAGTAATGGCATTAATGTGTCACATAAGCCTATTCAGGTAAGATCAGAATAGACAACTGAAGAGTTTGTCAAATAGTTGCCATTGCAGATTAGCAGTAAAGTGTAGGATTTTCAAAACAATGTATTTTTTGAACAGGGCACCCATATTACTTTGGTAAATATTTTTATATGAAAGGAAAAATAGGAGGATATTAGCTAGTCACTGGACAGAAAAGTACAACAATCTGTATCTAGTAAAAAATCTTTGTAATGAAATGTTTCAATATGCTTCATGCAACAACAATCACTACAAATCTTAATTCTATTATAATTGCTGGAGATATACAAGTGATTTAGTTAGTAATTGCAGGTCATAAATCTGTTTAAGCTGAAAGCAACATGCAGAACATCTACTCATTTTTGTTCTCTCTTTCCATACCATCTACCATGCCATTTACATCACAAAGATGTGATCACCCAAGAGGAATGCACACTATTACTGCCTTACTCATTCATCTATACAGTTTAGCGTGTGGGGACAGCAAAAACAAAAAAAAATCTTAATTTATGAAAATACTACATGATCTGATGAATAAAATGTTACCGAGTTTAGAAAAAAAGTTAGGCTTTCTTGATTACAATTTCAAGCTTACTATTTTAAGTATCAGTAAGTTACCACTAACTGAAATTTAAAATTATCCATAGATTTCATTAAACTTTAAAGACTCAAATGTTTAGGTCTTTTAAAATGTAGCTAAATTAGATAAATTAAAAGGAAAGTCTCCAGCAGTCAGTATCACTGCCTTGATTTTACTCTAGAGTGGGAAAGGCTTTTTAAAATTGGACAACAGAAAGCAAGCGTAATTTTCTTACCCCAGGAATCTGTGAACACAGTGTGCTCTGGGTCATTTATATCATGGGACTGGAGAACTTAGCTTTCATTCTAAAAAGTATTTTTTTGTGACATGATATAATAAGTATTAATTTGGTCTTTGTGGTTATACTATAATATACTAATTTCACATCTTTAGAATTGTTCTTAACAAACCTCTTTTGCAGTGTTTTAAAGCTACTTCCTACACTTCACAGTTCCAAGGGAATACTAAGCAGGCCCTGGTACTTTTCAGGGAAGATACTGACCTTCAGATCCTTGGAGGTAAGAAGTCGTCACTAAGCCAAAAGTCTTGGAAGGGATAAAAACTGAAAACATCTCATTGGGTTCTGTATGCCAGGAGTGATATAAATCTTAAATATAAATATGAAAGATAAATGTCAAAGAGAGTTGACATAGAAGAATTTGAATTTTAAAGATTCATGAAATATGTTATCTTTTGCACCTTTTGTAGTCATGGCGAAGTGGATATGAATGTGAAAAAAATAGACTACATATAAATTTATTGGCTATGTCTCATGTCCCAGAACACATTTGAACTTTATCAATATCAACTTTATTTAGTATTTATTTATGTTGTTACTAAAATAAGTTTCTAGACAAAATTGCAAAAATAACATTGTATAGTTTACATATTATAAGTATGATACACAATAAGCTACATCATGTACTTATAGACATAAAATTTTAATTTTCTGAGCTTGCACCTTGATCAAAGGCTATGTTCATTCCTCTTTTGAATTTTATCTTTTAGGCAATGTCTTATAAAGATCCCTATAGCTCAGGTGTAATAATTCTGTTCCCAAGAATTTGTCCCCAGTTCATTAAGGATCTCCTGGGATCCCAAGTGGTCATCATAGAGGCTACATTACACTCAGGTGTGAATGTAAGAAGAATCCCAAAGAGAAAGCTTCAATATTGGTTTCTTTACCATCAGGGAATTGAAAATGTCATAAATAGCAACGTGGATAGTTACCCTCCAAATCAGTGCACGAGCATTAATTGGAATAGCACATCGCACAAAGCCTATCCTTATGCTAGTTGTTAAACATGCCACAGCTTTATATTTTGTGATTTCAATTTTGTAGCAGTTGTCAGAATTAAGTAGAAGTGAAGCATTTATTATAGCAGTCTGCAACTAAGGGAGCTGACAGGTAATCACAGGCTATTGTTAGAACCCTTGTTCTATGATTTATCTTTGCTTGCATCATAAATTGAGCTGTATTCGAATTACACTTTTATACACAGAGAAATCACCAAGTTGACCTTAAAGTAAATGTATTTCTGCTACTGCAGAAATACAATTTTTGAAGATCCACTTGAATTTTTACAAAATGACCATAAGTTAATCATAAAAGTCCACTTTTTATCAAACTTATTACTGCACTGTTTCTTAGTTATTGATAAAATAGTTGAAGCTGTGAAAGGACAGATGAATTTAGTAAAATGCTATATTTATGAACAAAAATGGTATTTGCTAAGATATGATGGTATATACAAGTGATTTGGGTATTCTATAAAGACATTAATATTTAGAATAAATCTCGACCAAATAATAATATGTGCTATTTACACTTGCAGTAGTCTTTAAGAAATATACTTTTTGATATACATGGTTTTCCTAGGAGAAGTTTATTAACACATTTTTTGTCTTATATTGAATTCCTAGTGCCTCTGCCAGGGTCTCAGTGGGAAATTTACTACATATTCAAATGAGGCATTCATACTACATATTTTGTTAAAGACAAACTACACTTATCGCTCTGGTGTCTATGCGGAATTGGTTCCAGGTCACACTCTCTCTTCATGACGATGTCAAAATTATGACTTCTCAAGTCTCTCCTTAGAATGGGTAGTATTGGCACATAAGCTACACTCACCCTCTCCCCTATGTACTTGACCATCTTTGCCAAACGTGTAATATTTAATATTGTAAATGCTATTCAAATAAATGTTAAACTGTATTGTTTAGGGTATGACAACCAGTAAACATCCGTATGTGCTCAGTAAGGGTGCAATTTCTTTCAAATATTTTTCATCTGTGATTATTTGAATCCATGGAAGCAGACACTGTCCATGCATGTGAAAAACCAACTCTGCAGGGTGTTGGAAGGGCTGGAGGAATCAGCAGGAGAGAATGACAATCTGGAAATCGAACAGAACAGTTATCAGAACCTGGACACTCCATAACCTTAGTAAGCGAGGTATCACAGGACAGGTGTGGTTTTAAGTAAACAAATACAGCCATCCTTGGAATTCTGCAAAGGGAGAAAATTCCAACATAAATTCTCTTTCCACATTAATCTTCTATAAGTGCTTTTTATGAGCAAATTTTTGAAAGTGGGGAGTCAGAAGACAAGGGAATCCAGATAAGCTAGTAGAGACCAGCTACCAGGACACAGCACAATATACACAGGGAAAGAGCTTGCAGAAGACTTGTTATAGTAAGTGGAGACTATCTAGAACTATACACTGGTTCTCTTTTAGGTCCTGAAATATTAGCAGAAAACAGAGCCAAATTTTGCAGGGAGGAAATTTATACTCTAATAGGACAGTGAAGAAAGGAAGTACATTACATATATGGTGTACAGCAAGTTAAGGGCTATGGAGAAAAATAAAAAACCATGAGAATAGAGAAGAGAATTCAAAGTGTAGAAGTTAAGCACAGAGGGCTATATTTTTAAATAGAGTGGTCAGGGAAAATCTGAGGAAGAGATATGTCAGCAAAGAGCTGAAAGCAGAGCCTATGTCCATCTAGGGAGAAAAATTTCTAGAAAGGGGAGCAGCAAGCATACATACTTCTCTAGGTGAGAATATCATTAATAGTCTGCCAATGAAACAGTGAGGAGGAAAGGAAGCCAGGGTAGCTTCTGAGAAGGAGTAAGGGGACCCTCGAAGGGAAAATGATTAGCAAGATAAAAACAGCTAATGCAAAGGAAGTGGTTGATTCTAAATGCAAAGGGAAGTCATTGAAAAGTTGAAATAGATGGGTTTGATTATTAGATTATGTTGTAGATGGTGACTCCATCTGTAAGACTGTCACAGGGAAGGGAGAGGATAGAAAAGGGCAAAGCAAAGCTGGAAGGATATGTAGATGGTCCAGGCTGTTGAAGTCACACGCATGTCAACTGATGGAAGCTGGGACATGGTGGTTGCAGTACAAATGCATATAAGTGAAAGGGTTTGAGAGATATTTAAGATGTAAAAGTAACATGTCACAGTAAAACAGTGGACATGGGTAGTGGGAAGTGAAAGGAAGCGAGTAGGGTGCTGTCTGTCGTGACTTAGGTTGGTAGCACAGGCAACAGGTTGTGTTTCGCTTTAGTTCAGCTTCAGGTATGTGGAGGTGCTTTTCAGACACCCAGGAGAAGATGCCAGTAAACCTCAGTTATTTGATTAGTAGCTTAATGGGCATGCCTGGATCAGATGTGCACGTCTGTAAATAATCAGCCATCTTCACGTAATAAATAAAATGAAGTCACAAATGCAATTGAATTGGCAGAGTATAGAGAAAGACCAGAAAATGAATATGGAATTAGACTTTGAATATCTTTACTTTGAACAATTAAAACTTTAATGGCAGATAGAGGATGAGATGGAAAATTCTCATGTGTGCACACACACATGTATACTATAAGCACATTTAACATTTATGCCCTCTTATAATAAAATACTATATATGTCTATGGTACTGGGGAATTAAACTCTGCTACATGCTACACCCCCATTCCTTTTTATTTTGAGACAGGATCCCACTAAATTTTCCAGGCTACACTAAAACTTGTAATCCTTGTGCCTCAACCTCCCAGATTAATGTTTTAATTATTCACTCCAACATGAATAGATACAAAATTAAAAATATTAGAATGCAATATCTAGAGACTGGTTCTAATAATACCAGTGTTTCATTGCTCTTCAGTGAGATGTGGACTGAACCCCAATTTTTTGCAAAAAAATACCTTCTTATTTTTGCTATTTCCACAACTTTTTACTGTAATCCTTATTTGACTTTGTATTTTATATTTCTTCTGATGGTTGCAAACATTCTTTCTCTACCTAAATCGTCATTATTTTGCTTGTAAAGGCAAATATATTCTACTTGTTTTCAATTCTAGCATTTTGGTTATAGCTAAGAAAAGTTAGTCTTAGAGTTTTTCTTTTCATTGTTCAAAAATATTATTCATTTTTCTCTGCTTATCTTTTCCAAGGGATTTCAGAGACCTGTTCTCTTACATATTCTACCAAGAAGAAATTTCTCCATGTGTTTTTACTTAGCTTAGAAAAACTAATCGGTTCAGAAGCACTGTGTATATTAAGTTTTAAACCATGAAAAGATAGAGCCCTTTGTAAAATGCATTTCAATCAGAAAAGAGAGGAGAACAATTTGTGAGTAGATTTTCTTTTTGCTGAACTGGCTGAAAGAATGTATTGTCGTGCAATGATTGTTTTGCCTTAGTTTACATCAATTTATAGTCATACCAACCATCCCACAATGGTGTACTGGAATATAGGGCTCTTGTCTACCTAGTAGATCATTTTAATATTTTTTTCAACATTTGGGCAGCTCATTGTCCCTCATTATCTATGAAAATAGATTGACTTTTTAATGGAAAATTAGATGAAAAAGACTGATTTCAGAACTTGGTTTTGTAGGGGTATAGCTAAGAGATGAAGTTTGATTAAACATTATAGTGAACATTTAAAAAATATTACAGTAAAAGATACATTACCATTAATCACTGTCAAAACACTCCCTCTTACTTCCAATACATTTATCCCATGATTCTTGTCACTTTCTGCAGTAGTTCTAGAAGTCCTTTTATGTCTTTAGCAAGTACAACACAAAATGCAAATGTCCATGCTGGACGCCATCCTACCAAAAGATAGGCTCCTGGACAGATGGCCGTGTCCTCATGCACCTTATTCAGCAGTGCTGGCCCCAGGTGACCTTCCTGGCCCTGTAGGCATTTTGAACTGACTCAGGACATTGGAGCAGGAATGACAATGCAAGACCATGATAAAAGAGGAATTCTTTTCTAAAATTCTCTCTACAAGAACATTTCTCCAACCATGAGTGTCATTTGTTATAATAAATTACAGTATATGCTTAAAAAGATGGGATAATTATTCTTTTCTTTTTAAATTATCGATGATTAGAATAGGCTGTGTGCTATTTCCAGCAGTACAGTTTTGTTTATTTCTTTTTTAAAAAAGGTTATGATGAACTCATGGCTCTTAATACTTGTCTTTTAATGAAATTTAGTGCTTTATTATTCTGGTGACTCATACTGCACCATTATTCATCTGTGACAGACCATGTGAAGTTGTATTACCCCAACTAGATTTTTGTAGCTTCATTTTCAGCATTGTATGATGCCCCAAACTCTTCTCATGCATATCTTGAACCAGACCTTGAATCGGTCAAATTTTCAAAGAGGCATCCTTCCTTTTAGTGGGAAGTGATTTTCTTTAGAAATCAGTCCTTGCCTGCTAAGAGGAATCAGCACTACAATTTTGACTTTGCTTCTAGTCATTTCAGTTGACACAGAGAATATGTAAATTTCCTAAAAGACTATATAAAAGTACTCATGCTGCTATTTCCAATGACTTGTACAATCTCAGGGATTTTTACTTCTTTGCTTTAATATCTGTATCTTAGTACTTCTGTTAGAAATCCTGGTTATCAAGAAATAGCTCAAGTTACAAAAGTTAACGTTTATACAGTACTTTGCTTCCACAGTACAAAGTCTATAATATAAAGAATTACATCAATATGTATACTTAAGGAAGCAATTCCTAGAAAAAAAAGTATCAGTTGCTATTTTGCTTAATGGTTCATCAACAGAAATTTTATTTCAAATAGTGATGGAAGAAACGGTACTAGGCCTAGATTCTCATCACAAATAATTATAAAATTAGACAAAATATATAAACCACACCCTCCCTGAATAAAGGATGACATATGGGCATTATAGCTACTGAAGTGGTTACAGGTTTCAATGCTGATGTAGATGATGTAGATTCTATACAGGATTCCTCTGTGGGCCTTGGTGAATGACTGGCTAGTCTACAAATACAAAGTGTGACAAGAACTGCACAGCTGAATGATAATACCAGTTGTTATTCCATTGTATTCCACCTTGAGCAGCATGAAGGGAACTACATAACACTGCCATCTCTCTGAGATACCTGAGGGCCTGAATCTTAACAGTTGGAATGAACAGAGAAGCATCACACCCTATAACTAAAAGTAAAACTGAGATACATATCCTAAAATGGAGTAAAAGCCTGGTCACATTTAAAAAAAAAAAGACAAGAATCTACCTAACTGCTTGTGAGAATAAAATTCAATACTCATTTTGAAAAACCCAGAATAATCTAGGAACCATATAATGTTCAGCATAAAACATGTCAAAATAATTCTAATTTCGCTATAATTTGTTTTAAAAAACCACCCACCCTTCATCTCACATACTGTATAATAACACTGTGTTGACATTTTTCTCTCTTAAAAATCTTAATCCTTTTAATATTTTTCAAAGGCCTATTTTTTCTTGCTATTTTTTCATTGCTTAAAAGGAGAGCTATATATAATTTTAGTATACTTTTTAATTTTTATATGGATTCCAAGTGAAATTTATTTTGCATTCTTTTAACTTATATGCACAAAGTCTCTTTGCATGTTATACATATTTCTGATTTTTACTAATATTTATTCATGCTAATAATAATAAAAGCGGAGAAGTTTCTTTTAAGCAATTTATAGATTTCTGACTCTCCCATACACAAAAAAGTAAACATTTATATGGCAATGGTACAGAAGAAAGGGAAGAGAAATTTAACGTGTAATGTAATTAAGAGGAAAAAAGGCAAATTACCAGAGTCCATAATTTTTTTCTGGATGAGTTATTGTTGTATAAATAATGAGGCACACTAATAAAGTGACAGTATTCATAATGATTTTCCTATGGAATACAAATAAAAAGCAATACCGATAGCCCACACTGTGTAAGTGATTACCATCCCACACAGCACAGGTTATAAAAAGCAAGATATTTTACCTGAACTTAAAAAGTGTATGAAATTAGTGCTGTATATTTAACATTAAACATACAGCATAATTTCAATTTTGACAATTATAAATTAGGTTTTATAATTATACAACAAAATGATGGGCTTAGTAAAGTAAAACAAATTTTGAGTTGTAAAACTATGCATTAGTTTCTAAATTCCGTTTCTTATGAGTTCTCTATTAAGTACCACCATCGTGCCAACGTGGTCTTAAATTCTTACCAACTAAAACTGAAGAGAACTCATAGTTGCTTCAAACCATTACCACATATCTCACACCCTAGGAAATACTTTTTAAAAATACTTTTTAAAATTTTTTATTAAAATGGGATGAACTGGGTTTCTTGTGTGTGGTTTTCAATTATTCAAGCAATGATGAGTTGCCAAGTAGATGAAGGTTAAGTCAAGCAGACCTTCACTCTACATCCTGAGGCTGACTCTTCTAGCGGTGCACTATTTTAGGGGAGTAGTATGTTTCTTATTCTTATATTATTTATATAATAATACAATAGCGACTTTATTTCCAGTATAAAATGTGATAATACAGTCATACTTTATAAACATCGGCATCTCTCCTATTCTTTTTTCTGTTTCCCTTTGACCAAAGAAGAACAGTTTAAAAATCAGATATTTTCTAGAATTTCAGAGAACCCTTATCTTACCCTGACATACCTCCTGTGACTGTATTAACTTCTATTCTCTGTCAAGCATTCTATTACAAAAAATGAACTACTTTTACTTCTATCAAATATTTGTTAATTATGCCCCATGTCCCACCTGTATTTTTATAGTCTATATTTTTGCTATTACAGTCCTTCCATTTCCCTGTCTTTCAACAGCATCTTTCTTAAAATATTTCTTTGCTGTTTTCTTTTACCATGACGAGCAAAAAACAAACTTTGTTGCCCTACATATGCTTCAGTTCTGCTTCTTTCTGATAGAGCAAACATCTCTAAAACGTCACAATACTTGCTATATATACTTGCTACACTTTCAATCCAGACTTCGTCTAATTTAAGAATTCTGTTTATGTCATACCTACATATATCCAGCCATCATTTAAGCTATTCACTTTGAGATCGCTGATTCCAGTGTTGGATGATTGGTTATTTAAAATATTCTTGCATATAAAGTAATTTGATCCATGATAATTGCTCATTTCTGTGAAAGTTCTTAAATCTTTCAGGACAGCCATTATGTTTACTATTTAGACCAAATATCTTTATTTCTTTTCAAACATTTCTCATATCTAATATAACTTTAAAATCTTTTGAATTCTACACCATTTTTATATCCAGTTATATTTTTCAATGTTGCTAATAAAATTTATATTTTAAGTGAACCTATTTGAGAAACTATTTTAGTTTAAAATTAAACATTTTCATATTTTAAAAATAGATGCATAAAAGAATTATACGCAAATAGCTTTTTCTACACTATATTATCCTAAGTTAGAAACAAGTCATAAAGCTTTAGAATTAACCTTATGCATTCTAACAGACTAGTTTTGAAATGTTTAAGTAATTAAAGTCAGATAAGGACAGAAGAATTTGTGCTCTAAATTTTGAGGATAAAAGGGTAAATATGTGAACCCATTACAATAACTCTATATTTGTCATTCTTTTTTTATAAAAATTTCAATAAATTATTGGTCAAAATCAATCATAGAATGCACATGATTAATTTTTTTAACAATTCTTTTTTTTTCTGATACTGGAGATTGAGCTCAAGACCTTACATTTGCCAGGCAGGCACTTATACCACTGATCTAAATCCCCGGCCCCTAAATTTTTAATACTTATTATTTATCATGATATAGGAAATGAGAACTGTAAAAAAAAAAATAAGAACACAGTTCAAAATTGTTCATAGAATCCATCAGGTTTTACTCTTAAATGAATCAGCCCAATTATCAAGTTGAACAGTTAGCCAAAATTTATAGCTGTAGAAAGACTTATAGTTGTTAGGAATTTAAATAGTCCAAATTCCTTTGAAATAATAAACATTTTCTGTTGGACAACCTCAGATTGCTTTGTACTTCTAAATGATTCAAGGATTTAACAGAAAAGATGAGCTAAGTGAAGGTTTTTTTGAACTGGTTTACTTCACTTCCCTTTGTGTCTTTTGAATGGAAAAATGTAAAATGTTTACAAAAAACTAGAGATTGTATTAACATTCGAAACATAATTATAGGTTTCTTATTCGGTGATTATTTTATGTATGTTTGTATGTGCATTATATCAGGTTATACCTTAATATACAGTAAAATTAAAACATAAACCAATAAATAAGCCAACATTTTGTAGAGAAATATGTAATTTTTTAAAATACAAGACCAACCCTAGGCTTATGTAACATATAAAATTAATCGTGCATAATTTAGTCCTAATCTTCAAGAAGATACACAATATTTAGGTCTTACTACTAACTGAACATGGTATTTCTTCAATAGAATTAATTAAAATGCAAATATACAACTAAATACAACACAAACTGTATAACTTTGAGGGTATTCTGCTGCCTTACGACTCCCAGTAATGATGTTGAATCATATTTTAAATTGATTAACATTACTTTTCCTCCCTTTTCCTCCAGTTGCATTCATTAGTAATTAGCACATAATAATATGCATTACTAGGTACAACATGTTATTTTCATGAAACACGTTCATGAAAATGTTGTACAGTGATCAACTCAGGTGACTATTATATTCATCACTTCAAACATTCAAAAGCTTTTCAAGGCACTTTGAAATACACAACAAGCAAGTGTTAACTGTACTCACCCTGCTGCATTATTGAACACTAGGATTTAACCTCTTAGCTAACTATATTTTTGAACCAGATAATCAACCCCTCACTATCTCTCTGTTTTACCAATAATCAATATTCTACTCTACACTTACATGAAATCAATATTTTTAGCTTTTCCATATAATAGAGAACATGCCAAATTTGTCTTTTTTTTTTTTTAACTGCTTTACTTCATTTAAAGTATTGCCTTCCATGCTGGTCCTTATTGCCAAAGATGATAGAAATGTATTCATATATATTATATATTTTTTCATATATATATAAACAAACATATATATGTATATATTTCAGCCATGTA
Source organism: Hydrochoerus hydrochaeris (assembly GCA_004027455.1). Lineage (NCBI taxonomy): Eukaryota > Metazoa > Chordata > Mammalia > Rodentia > Hydrochaeridae > Hydrochoerus > Hydrochoerus hydrochaeris. The sequence goes on along the minus strand of PVLA01000825.1, from coordinate 201,659 downwards.
AAAGAATGCAATATATTTAGAAGCCCACCAACAGTGTAAATGGTTTCATGTTTGTCCACATTCTTGCTGGAATTTGTTACCTTTTGTTTTTTTATTATAACCATTCTAAGTGGAGTTTGATGACATTTGATTGTACTTTTGACTTGGATTTCCCGGATGATTAGCGACACTGAACATTTTTTCATATACTTGTGAGTTTTTCAGACTTCTTCCTTTGAGAAATGCCTATTCAGATCATTTCTCCATTTTTAACTAGACTAGTTTCTGCTAAGTTATTTAAATTTCTTATATATTTTGGATATTAACACCTTTCCAGATGTATACTTTGCAAATGTGTCCCACCTGATAGAGATTTTCTCTTCATTTTGTTGGGGTTTTTTTGTTTGTTTGTTTGTTTGTTTGTTTGTTTTTTGTGTGCCAAAACTTTTCAGTTTGAAAGTTTCCATGTGTCCATTTTTGTTTTTATTTCTTGCATTTTTGGAGCCTAATCCAAAAATGATTGTCCATGACAATCTTCTAATATATTTTCTCTGTTTTATTTTAGTAGTTTCATAATGTCAGATTCTACATTTATATCTTTGATCCAATTTGAGTTGACTTCTAATAAGTGCTGAGCAATAACAATCTAACTTTTTTCTTTTGCAGACAAAATTCAAATGTCCTGAGTTTCTATTTGTTGTGTTAGTAAATGTTATTCCTTTTTGTTTTTCTTATGTTGATTTTCACAATTCTTTATTAATTCAGGAAAATTAATAACTAACTAATACACAGGGTATTTTTGTGTTATTTTGTTTTTTTGTTTTGCCTAGGAGTTTTCTTTGCTACTGTAATCACAGATTTGAAGTTGACTTGAGTATTTACAAACTTTACTCTTGTAAGTCAGTGTGATTTTGCTCCCACAAACCACTGAAAAGATTTCTACATAAGCCATACTATTCTTTCTGCACACTAAAGTTTTATTATGCTTATTACTTTTAAACTTACCACCCAAAAAATTACTATTCATTTCTAAGTGACCTAAATTCCTCCTAGTTATCTGTCTGTGTACTCATTTCCACTACAATGCATCTAAGGGGGATTTATTCTTTATTCTCTTCAGGAATTCACTGTGCTTCTCAAATACAATGATTTGTAAATATTTAAAAATATTTGGGTTTTGAATGATATGATTGCTTCTCCTGCTTTTTAATCTCCATTTATACAATTCTTGTCAAAATATGTTGAAATCTCAGATTTTTCTCTTTAATTTTCAGCACTATATTTTAGGTAATTTATTTCAGCTACAATTAATTTTACTAACTCTAGCTTATGGGTGTTTATTTAACCTTTGTATGGAGTTTTCAATTTCAGTAACAAAATACTTTCATTGTATAAGTTTTGTTTTACTCTATTAAGTCTACTCATTTATATAGAATATTATTACCTCTTTTTGACTTTTCATATATGCTTTTATTTTAAACATACTTATATAATAATGCATATCTGATAATTCCATTATCTAAATTTCCAGTGTATAATTCTGTTTTTGTTGTGTTATCTGAGTATCCCTCACTAACTGGGTTTTAGAATTTCAAATAGTGAGCTTTGCTTCATTTGGGTTTCCTATTTGAAATCCTAACAAACTTAAAATTTCTCATTAATAAATTTTCTTTGTGTTTTGTTTGGGTGCTCTGTGACCGCTGATAACATTACCTTCTGCTCTTCACCCACATTACCTTGGGTAGGTTGAGTCTAATCCATATTCATTGTGAATAAAATATTCAAGAGAGATGTTTTCTTTTTCCAGAATCCAGGCTGAGACAAACTTCTTTGCTATTTCCTGATGCTGGATTGGATTCTGTTCTACTTTATTTTTATAATGATAATACCCAACAGTGGGCAGATATCTTTCTATTGCCCTCCCCTCACTCTCTAGCAATTTTCCTCCCAAATAATTGTAAACCCCTGTCTCTAGTAAAGCCAAGTGACCTAGACTTTTTGGTCAATCAGCACCTTCTGTTTTCCTTGCTCAGGATGACCAGATGAGGAAAAATCTCATCCTCTAAGCATGAGAAATAAAATTTAAATCTACTTTTAAAATTAAAATACTTGATAAACAGATTTTTATCTTAGTCTGTTTGCATTGAGCTTGCTATTGTGAAGTTTCTCGAATCCTTTGCTGTGCAGAAAAAACAAATGGGAAGAATCTTTTTAACCCAGAGGTGAAAGATACAGAATGGACATCTACAGAAGTCCTCATGTTATTTGAGACCCTAGTTTCAGCAGCACAAGGGTTCATCACAGATTTTCAAATTAAGAGTTGAAGTCTTCTTGAATTGAATTTCTACACCTGAATATGAGAAGCATGACTAATGTAATAAGAATGTAGATAGTCACAGTCTTAGCCTTTCACTGCCTGACAGGTGGTGAGAAGTATGACTTTAAATGCAAAAATCAGGTAACAAGAAATAATTTAACTTCACTATGGTGAACTTAGTTACTTTCTTGTTGCTAGGAAAAAACACCCAACACGCACAAGTTAAGGGAGGGAAGGCTTATTTTAGTTTACAACCTGTAGAAGTTTAAATCCATAGTCAGTTGACTCCAAGGCAGGGCTGCATAGTAGAAGGGCATCGCAGGGGAGAAACAGTCCATGGTAGGGGAGGCAGAAAGCAGCAAGCAAGCAGCTTTCCTTCTTTCATGCCCTTTTTAACTCATTTAGCCTACAAGCCTATTGGTTGATACAACACACACCCAAAATGAGTCTTAAGTCTTCAGTAAATCCATTCAGCTATGCTCAAAACTATACTAATCCAATTAGGGGATTATCACACACCCATAGTTCAGTATAACACATCCCTGATCCAGTCACTCCAAAATGTCTCACCTATGAATGTATGAGGCTTTGGAGTCCGTAGAGGAAGACCATAACATGCCATAACATGAACACTGAGATGTTCAATTCATATACTCCTTTTAATCTTCTATTTGTGGCCTGTCAGTAGATATTCTGAATTAGTCAATATCCAACTAGATAGTCAGAACAGTAGGAGATGTAAACAGAGATATCTATTAAGCAGTATCAGTTTATGTAATTGTGCCATCCAGTAAGACAAATCTGAAATCCATAGAGAAGACTATCAGCACAGGAAGGCCCATCGTATCAGGTAAAACCTGAAACTTCTTTGTCAAAGTCTGTATCATGTTCTTAAGAACTTTCGACGTACTGAATCAGCGTAACTTAATCAGCCAAGACAATCTGTTTTACTTAAAGATAACAGAATAGATTACCTCCATAGCACCATCTATATTAGTCTGTGCATTAACTGAAGATTACAACCTACTCCAAGTGATACAGACAACCTACCATCACATAGCCTTCCCTGAGAATTACCACTGCAGAAACGGTCTCCTGACTTAGAATTATGGTTGTTTCCCTGAGCACTATGAATTTAATGACTTGTCAATACAGACCATGTAAAAGCTGACAACCTTGCTCTAAATTTTCTTGCCAGGAAAATTCTGAAAGACATACCAACTTTAGAATTTCTTCTGGGGTTTGTAGAAATTTTCTTAAAAAGGCTGCTAATCTAACCTTACTTTCTTGCTTTCCTTTCGCAGTTATGGAATGCTCTTAAATAAACTTCATATGCCAATCCCCTCAGAATCTCCCACTTAGCTACCTCATTCTGTAACATTTCTCAACATTTACTTATCTTTCTAACTATTCATGTGAACAGTACTTTATGTGTGTTCATTTAAAACCTAAGAAACAGTAAAAGCATAGGCCCAGTGTATTCCAATGCTGAGATGAAATGCATCTGGTTTATTATTTTACCATGCGGTTGCTAGGATATAATGTATCCATTGAATGAATATAAATTATAAAAATGTAAAGCATTACAGCTGGTTGCCACATAGCTAAAATTTTCTTTTCATGAAAGAAGAAACTAGATTATTTTGCTTAATATCTATATTCATTATGATTTTTGTATTGCATTAAATTGTGAAATATATTTATTTCAAGTGGAGGAAACATTAAATAAAGTTATGAACACATCAGAAGACCAAAATCATGTATGAAGAACCCCTAGATTAACTGAGATGCTTATTTTCAATGAATTTAAATTCTGATTTGTTGGAGTGGAAATATTCTGAGTTTAATGACACCATTTAGATCAATTTTTGTAGCATCTTATGTGTGAATATAATAGCTTTGTTATTATATTTGTATTATTCCTACTTGAATGGAGGAAGAGGAAAATTTTTGGAACTTAACAACAAAAGATGGCAGCATACATATTGCTTCATCCTAAAATTAGTGCTATATGAATATTGTTATAAATCTTGATGACAAGATATATTTAGGCTTTCTTAAAAATACTTTGGAAAAGAATCAATTCTGAATAAATGACAATTTTAGATGGATGCATTTGACTTCTATGACCATGATCTCTGTGAAACTGAAGAACAGAATTTAAAAAAGAGGAAATTTTTATACAACAAAAAAAATCACCACATTCTACAAATCAGAGCTTTCCTGGTTATATCTACATTACTATCACCAATTCTAATAACACCCACATGCCCATGGAAATTATGCCATCAATTTTTCTTTCTCTTTCTTACCCAATTTTAATTAGATTTAAGAAAGCAAGCAACAATAGTTAAGTGAAAATGCAAGGCGATTAATTTAACAAGCTTACATTAATCTAGTCAAGGTAGTAAAATTAAGCATGTGGGAATTATTTTTTAAAAATCACATATGTTCTCATATTAGCTATACAACTCAGGATTTTTTGCTCAGAAGTTTATGTTTTCCCTAAGGAGTTTGTAATTTATGGTTAAAAACACTGTATTTATTGAGCTCAGAAACAGAAGAGGTGGCCCAACTTGTGTTCTTTTGTTTATCCTGGAGTGTGAAGGGTTTGTTGGCGACAAGCAATCTATGGTGAGCACAAATGAATTATGAATTCCGGGCACATCATCCACTTGGTTCCATATGCATCTCTCTTGTGTTGAAAAACCCTCCAAAGGATATTTACTTTTTTCCAGTAAAAGCATAGGTCTTTTAATGACCAATAAGGCCAGTTAGAATGTAACCTCCATGAGAAGGGCACTGTCATTATTTTCTTCTATTTAATCAGGTCCTACAACAGTTCCTGGCAGGTAGAACATAGTTGTGAAATATGTTTAATTAACCTCCAGTATTTCTGTTAAATTAATAAAGAATTGCTGGAAGAACATATGGGATACCTTGCCACTTTCTTACAGAGTTTCTTCAGAAATTATTAAAAAATAATCATAGTTGCACAACAGTTTCAGAGACTTAAAGTGTCTGTTTGGTCTACCTGGGAAATGTGAGCTAGTCTGTGAATATTTATCAAAGAAGGAATGGTCTTTCTAATATCTGAAAAATCTAAATAAATATTTCATGGCTTAGGCTGCAGGTAAAATTATTATACATTAGTGAAATTATTACATATTAAAGTAAATAGAGACAGAGATGAAGATTAAAAGAAATGTATATGTCCGGAATACATTAACTGGAAAACTGGTTAGCACAAAAAATGGATACTAATTTATAAAATACTTCACTTGTTTGCTATTTTTCTTTTTTTTTATTTTAAAGAGAAAGTAAGAAATAATAAAACAGTTTCAAAACAGGCTAATAGGAGAGTAACAATCATCAACACATTGCATATTGTTATATTCACAGTAGTTATTCAGAGCACAAAACAAACCTGGCGTGGTGGCTCACACCTGTAATCCCAGCACTCGGGAGGCTGAGGCAAGAGGATCATTGTGAGTTTGAGACTAGCCTGGGCTACAAAGTGAGCTCAAGGCCAGCCTGAACTGCACAGCAAGACACTGCTTCAAAAGGGCCAAAAAAAAAAAAAAAAGAGTACAAGACATAGGCATAAAACATTGTCCAGAAAATTGCTAGCACAAAACTTTCCTCTCACTGAACCAAGAGCTCAAGACTTTCCTGTCCTTTGCATTATTACTAATACTTGTTATCTTTCACCTTTTATATATAGACTTGGTGCCATATTTAAGGTGCTATCTCCTTGTGGTTGTTACTCACATTACTTTAGTTACAGATTTGAACAATTTTTATATATCTGTCAGATATTTGTCTCTTTTGTGGAAAAATGTTCAGTTAAGATTCATTCATTTAAGGGCCGGGGTAGTGGCATAAGTGCCTGCTTGGCAAGCATGAGGTTGTGAGTTTGATCCCCATTACAAAAAAAAAAAAAAAAAGAGAGAGAGAAAAAGAAAAGATTCATTTATTTAGTTTTGTTCATGTGGTATTGAGTTGTCTGAGTTTCTTACATATTTTGGAAATCAACTACTTACTGGATACATGGTTTAAAAATATTTTCTCACTTCATCTATATTGCCTTTTTTTCTAGATCATTTCCTTTTCTGTGAGAAATCTTTTTTATTTTGATGAAGTCTTCTTGCTTACTTTTTCTTTTGCTGCCTATTCTTTTGGAGATATATATATATATGATATATATATATATCATATACTGCTATGATCAATATCATAGGGCTTTTCTTCTTCTAGAGTTCCTGGATTTTCATCTTATATTTATCATTTTAATGTATTTGCTAATGCTTTGAGCTATGTTGCGAATTAAGGATTCAACTTCATTTTTTTCATGTGTATCCTTAGCTTTCCCAATGCACTTCTTGAAAGTCCATGTTTTCCAACATTGTATTTTTATTGGTTCCTCTGTCAAAGATTAGTTGACTGTAGATGCCTGGATATTTCCAGATTTTCTTCCTTTACACTATTCTCTCTCCATGTTTTTAAGCTAGTATTATTCTGTTTGAATTATCATAGCTTTGAAATATAACTGGCAGTAATGAAGTATGGTATCCAAAGCTTTGTTCTTTTTGCTCAAGATTACTTATTAAGAGTATTTTGTAAAAAACTTTTAAAAAGTATTTTGTGGCTTCATACATATTTTAGGATTACTTTTGCTATTTATATGAAAATTTTGATAGAAACTAAATTGATTCTAAACCACTCTAGGTAGTATAGGAATTTTAATAATATTGATTCTTCTGATCCATGAACATAGGTTATTTTCTACTTATGCATGTCTTCTTCCATGTATTTCGTTGACATATTACAGTTTCCAGGGCACAGATCTTTTATTATTTTTAAATTTATTTCTATGTATTCAATCATTTTAGTTGCTACTGTAAATGAGATCTTAAATTTATTTTTTTCAAAAACTTCATCATTAATATATAGTGTTATTAAATTTTTGTATGGTATTCTGTAATTTGGAATAAATATTTTAGTTCTAACCATTCATTAGTATAAATTTCAGGTTTATTAGCATAAATTTCAGGTTAATGTGTTCCTCAAGCAAACAGAATTTTACTGCTTTTCTAATTTGGATGTATTTTATCAATCTTGCCATCTTTTTTAAGAGGTTAAAAAAATAAAACAGTGAAAAAAAAGAGCAATAAAAATGATACAGAATTTTGAAACAATATAATAGGGAATTAACAATGGTCACTATATTGCATATGCTATCATTGATATAGTTGCTCAGATTACAAGATATAGGCATGGAAAGCAGATCAAACAATATAAACACTCACATTTCCTTTCCATGAACTAATAGGAATAGCAGTATAATTATCCTAGCTATTAGATATAACTATTATATATAACTTTTTTCCTTCTTTTCTCTTTTTTCCTATCCCAGTTGTTCTTTCCCTTTGAGTAATTTCTTTCCCTTTCACCATATCTATTGCAAACGTAGGATCTTATTTACTCTTTCAGTTTATTACACAAGGGAGACAACACAGTGTTTACATATGGGAGTCTGATTTATTTCACATATGAGTATGTTTTCTAATTGCATCTATTTACCTATAAAAAGCTTAAATTTATATTTTTTATAGATTAGTAGTACTCCAATGAAATCCGACCAAACAAAACAATGAGAATGATATTTTTTTTATTTTAAAGAGAAAAAAATAAAACAAAACAAAACAGATCACAACAAAACAATGCAAGCAACATAGGACTTCAAAACAACAGAAAATCAACAGTGGCTACCACTCTTGTTTTGTTGGAAATAGTTGTCCGTATCTTCACACACAATAAATTCAAACAAAACAAAGTAGTATAAAACCTATCAAAACAAAAGAATGATAGCATTACAGGCCTTCAAAACCAGTCAGTAGTAAAATCAACAATGGCTACCATAATGTCTCTTGTTTTCTTCAAAATAACTGTATATACCTTCACATATATTGAAATGAAATAATAGAAAATAGACTAAAATCAATTTTTGTAAACTCTTTAGAAGTTCTAAGCATGTCTAATCCTATACGTGTATATCAATCCTGACACAGGATTTTGAAACAAGATAATAGGGAATAATTAGAATGAGATCCTCCAGAGACACTGCATTGTGTATTGTTTTCCTCTGAATACATGATCAGACTACAGACTTTAGGCCTGCAAAGTCAGTGAAACACTAAGCATTAAATTGTATTTTACCTCATTAGCTATCATTACAGCCTATTTTTCTCCAGATCAGCCAGTCATTTCCAGAGGGAGGGCAGGGAGAAATGCTAGCTTTTCTTGGCTCCCTGCCCACGTACCAGAAGGGGCTGGTATCTGGCTCTCCTGTGCATGGGCCAACTCCCGGGAGGTTCTAGCTTCTTGTTAACTTCTTGCTCTCCTCCCCCACAGTCTGAGAATGGCTGATATAGAAGTTTAAATTGGTTATTACACACTTTCTTCTTGCTTGGAGGGTTATCTGGTTATCCAGTGTGTGAAAGTACTATTCTCCCCAGGAGATTTTCATCTTTCGGGTTAGTGCATATTCCATAATCATCATAGATTTGATTATGTGTGTGACCATTAATCCTGATATATCAACTTAACAGAAGTAAAATGCCCCACAGATTAATGAAACACACCTCTGGTTATGCTCAGAAGGGTCATCCCACACAAAGATGGGACTTTAATTACTATACCTGGCCCCTGACCTGTCGTTCCTTTCTGGCCAAATTTCTGTTTTCCTTGAACTGAGCAGCTCTTCCACCATGATGTACTGATCTTTCAGCCTGCTGCATAGTTTCCCTGAAACTATGAACCAAAGCAAAGTTTTCCTCCTTTAAATTGGGGATATCAGATCATATTGCGTCTGCAAGGAAAACCTAGCTAATACTCTTTGCCTCCAGTTATGGCTTATATCTCCCCTAAGTTATGACTTTCTGTACCCATTTGTCTACAGTTTTCAGAGCAGTATTTTGCCTTGAAACTTTTTTGCTGTAATGGTTCTAAGAAAAAGAATTTCAGTTTTCTATTATTTTTCTAGTTGTAAAGACAGGAATGATGCCTTCTTTTGTACATGTAGAAGAGAAACCTAAATTTCATGACTTATTAAAATAATAGTTAAATTATATAAACAATGTAATTATTACATGGGAGAATAACAATTTAAAATAGATTCAAATGCTCTCAAGACAGAGGAAAATTAATGAATCTTATGAGAATCTATATTGAAGTACAATATTAATATTTTATCATCAAATGATAGTTTTCTGAGTTTTTCTTCAAACAATATTCTTTTCAGAGCCCATAATTATTTTCATTTTCTATGGATGAATATCCATATGTATTATGCTCAAATTTTAGTTCATGAGTATATTTACTGAGAAAAGATTAAATTGACATTTCTCATAAATTTGCTCTTTAAAAAGAGAAAGGCAGCAATAAAAATAAATCCTGACCACCTACAAAACTGGTAAGAGTTGCCCAAAATAAATATGCAAAAGTTTCAAACTTTACTGCTGGCAAAACAAACCTTCTTCAAAGCAATATAATGCAGTAGTTCACAGAAAGGTAGAAAAAAATAGCATTATTATTCTCAGGAGAAGATGGGAATTCTAAAATGCCCCCTCCCCCAGTCTTTGGAAAGTAAAAGATGATTGGACTGTGGGGTGCTATACTCCTCACTGGATTCATCCACTGAAGAGAGCAGAGTCCAAATGGGCTGTTAGGAGGTGGGAGTCTTGTTGGAGTGGGTAACTTGGGGCATAACCTGAAAGGGTGTGTTCTTGCCTGTCTAGATCCAATAGGTTGAATAACTTTTTCTCTGCAGTTCCCCCCTGCCATCTTGTTCTTGAGATGGAGCCAATTGATTGTGGATTGAAACAGTGAGAAAAAGTATATCTTTTCGCCTTTAACTTATATGTGTTGGGTATTGGTTCCTACAATGAGAAAGTGAACAGCAAAGGGCTCATAGCTGTCCTTCTTGCAAGGCTTGCTCTATGCTCTCCTCGCAGCTGTACGGCAGCATGTCCATGTCTCCACATTAGTGGAGGCATTTGTTTAAAAACAATTATTGAATAGTCACCTGAATTTTAGTAGAGAGGCCATTCATTCCTACCTACTTTGTAAATTCAAACATCATATATTTTACTTGATTTTGGACAATATGAGTAACATTAAAAACCCAGAACACTAACTCAATTATCTGAGAATTTAAATATCATAGAGTTTAAAACATTTATCTAACTATTGCAACTGACACATGCATAAATCTGTGTTCTTTAGGGGACAAAAGATTAGATTAAATTCTGATCAGTTGTTTCCTTAAGGCTCTGTGGCCACAGTATGCTTGATGGCAGTTTGCTGAGGACATCCTGTTCGGATGGTATATTCCCCTACGAGGATACACTTTAATGCTTATCAGTGAGTGTAGCTCAGTACAACCTCACTAAGAAAATTAAAGTTCTTAGTGTATGATTAGCAGCTACATATCTATTTCCTCTCTCAAAATTCTTTTAATGGTTAATGGTAATTATTCCTGAGTCATATAATTGCAAGTCATTATTTTCTTTTTATATACCTATATTATTAATAAATGCAATGGGTATGTTTTTTATGTGAAACACCAACTGATAGTAAATATTATGACTTCTTCAAAATTTTAATGCATGAGATATAAGGCAGTCTGCAAACTACTAAGAAAACCTTCTAATAAAAAGATACTTTTTATATTTTATGAAAAAATAAACTAAAATTTCATAACAAAATAATGAGAATGACAATAATTAATACATTGTGTATCATTATCTCCAAAGTAGTTATTCAAAGTACCAAACATTCACAAAAAGTTGTCTCTTTCAAAGAAGAAACAAACAGGTTTTATACAAAAGTTTCTTGTCTCTGAACTAGGACAAACTAGTAGCATAAATGAAATAAATTAGCATATATATTATGAAACAGTGGAAATTGGAAAGTGTCCATCAATAGATAAATGAAGAGGAAAAAATGTGTTAGTTATACACAGTAGAGTGCCATTCTACCATAAAGAAAGATATCTGAGGAATTTTCAGGTAAAAGGATGCAATTTGAGAAGATAATGTTAAGTGAAATGTTAAAAGAAAATCCTTCAGGAGAAAGAAAAGGAGATACAAATTATTTTTTGATACCAGTGATGATACTATTAAACAATCATGTAGAAAGCAAACAATGAATATAAAATGATAAATTGCCTTACACATGATGTCGAATATATGTATATGTATATATATATATATATATATATATATATATATATATATTTTAGACAATTCCTTTGTCTTTATATTTAATTTTTGTAAATAATGCTTGAAATTAACAGTTGCCAAATACTTCTGTTGGTCACTTATTCTTCTCCTTTGTTCTGGTATCATATTCTTTTTTATGTAAACTTTTTTTTTTTTAGACTCAGATATAACCTTTCATTTTCTCCTTGGATTCTGCCAACATATCCATATCAGAGTGAACTGTCTTCCCTTGCCATTTAGCATCCATTTTTGTTAAATATTTAACTATTAGATATATGAGTAATCAATTTGGTCAGTTCTCAGTATCTTAAAGAAAAGAGTTATAGCTTTAATGCAATTATTTTCATATGTGATGGAAAATAATTTCATATTAAATATTTACTAATAAAGACTACATAACAGATTATTCATTTCTATATAAGAATCTACATTAAAATTGGACCAAAATCTGCATTGTACTTCAAGCAAGACTGAGTCACCATATCTAATGACTCTATCATCTCACTATTTATGCAAAGAATTTTAATAGATTCTAAATAGCTGCAAAATCTAACCAGCTAATGTTTATTGAGCTTCTACTGTGAACAAATCTTTTGCATATAGCATCTCAATCATCATAGTAATCTTATGAGCCATGAATTATTAATTTCACTTGAAGATCAGTGGATCAAGACTTTGAGGGTTGTGAAATTGCTTTTAAGATACATAGTATGAAAACCTGAATTAGCACTAAATCTTTTTGACTTCTAATCTCAAGCTCTTCCTACTATACTAAAATTTCTAATTTTTACTTAAGTAATGCAGTTCTGGCCTTCTTCCAAGTCTCTTCCTAGTGTAATTTTTACAGACTTCTTATTTTTATGATTATGCACTCTGGATCAAATATACATAAACAAATATAATCATATACTGCATAAACATTCTAAAGATTAAATATTTCTTCCAAATGTAATAGTGAAATAAGAAGGGAACTATTTACTTAACATCCCCAAAGTTTACATGGAGTTAATAATAATGATCATGCAAATTATTTATACAAAAATCTCCATGTTTCAATTCTTGTTTCAAATAGCATTTCCTCAGCTTTATTAAGAATAAGAAAGAAGTCTATTGCTTTTTCTTTTTCATGGCTATTCAAATAGGAACAGAAATTCCAATCAAAACTGAAATTATGGTTGAGGCCGGTTCAAAATCCTAGAACAATTTCTAGTATATTTTAGACAGTGTGTGTGTACGTGCACACGTATGTGTGCATGTGTTCATTTTCTGAATCCTTGGTAATCATTGATCTTATTATAGCTTTAGTTCACCCTTTCCAAAATGTCATATCACTGAAGCATATATAGGATTTAGTCTTTCTAGAATGCTTTCTTTCACTTCCAGAAAAAAATACATTCAAGTTTCTTCCACATCTTTTCATGATTAATAGTTCATTTCTTTTTATCACTGAACATTTTTATTGTATGAATATACTACAGTTTACTCACTTAATGAAGGATATCTTTGTTTCTTCCAATCTTTGGCAATTTAGAGTAAAGCAGCCACCAACATTCATATGTATGTTTCTGTGTGGACATAAATTTTCAAACCATTTGGATAAGTGTGTAAGAAGCAGAATTGTTGATTCATTCTTTAAGGTTATTTTTAGTGTTTCAGAAAATTGCCATACTGCATTTCAAAGTGTCTGTATCATTTTGTATTCCCACCTGCAATAAACAAGTGTCCCTATTTCTCCACATTTTCCACTGGATACAGCAGTATCTTTGTCTTGGATTGTACCCATTCTAATAGATAAGCAATCTCTATAGCTCAAAGTATGACCCAATGTTTTCTCCTCTGCTAATATTCTAAAGTTAGTGGTTTCTGTCAACATTTTATGTCTATGACTTTCTGGAGTATCTGTCTTTGCAGTATGTGTTCATGTTTGCAAATGCATTAAATTATTTTTTGTATCATTGCTCCCTACAGTTTCTAGCCAAATGCAATCAACAGCAACCAACATAAACACTAGCATTCTGTTTTCCAGGTTCTTCTTTAATGCTGAAAGGTCATTGTACATGTGGTCTGACTCATGTTACCTCAGGACACACACTCACCAAATAATTTGCTATAGCGTAACATGAATTTTTAACATGTAATATGGATTGCTTTCTATTTCCCAAGTGAACATCAGATTGTTTTAGTTTTTATGGAGTTTGCCTTCGGTATTTGTAAAAATACACTAGTTTTTTGTTGTTGTTGTTGTTTTTAGTGAAGCCACAAATCAGAGTGACATAAAACAAAGGATTATTTTTCATTTATGCTGCATGTTTCTCTTGGTGAAGCAGAGATTTCGTTTCATTTTTTCTTCTCTTGTGTTTGTAGGTTGCTAAAGATTCCACTTCCTGAAAGGTTGTTTTTCACAACAGGAAAAAAGAAATGTGGAAGATGTGTCATTTCACAAAGGCTCCACTCTCAGGCCACGCGTTATACTGTTGCTCATGCTGTATTTACCAAAACAAGTTACAGGGCCATGCCCAACTTCCAAATGACTTAGAGAAGCGATTCTACTTTGCGCCCAGAAAAAAAGAAAGGGAATGTATCGGTAAATAGTAACGAATGTAATCACTGTATTTAAGCTTATTTTTAGAACAAGAAGAAAAGCCCCACAAAATCATATTACAACTATTATGTTTTAATTGAAAGTTTTTTCCTTATCCTTGTGTTTTTCCTTTAATAAAGATAAGGGTAAACTATCCCAGGAAGTGCCTCATGAAAACTATGTTACCCCAGAAAATTTTGACTTGGGTCATAATGATCAAATACAATTAAGGGAAAAAAAGAAAAAGAAAAAAACCAATACTTTTATTAACTTCCCTATGCACTAAAGTATCTTCAGAATTTGTAACCTAGAGAGAAACTTCAAAGAGATTTGAATTTTTTTCTTTCAACATAAAGGCACTATCAAATAGAAAAAGTTTTAGGGTTTGTTTAAACAATAGGATAAAACATACAGCAGGAAAAAACTAGACATATAATACAATAAATTACAACTGGCAGAGTTCTTCATGGTTTAAAGAAGTAGACAATAAGATTAAGTCTCACTGTTTTAGGAAATAAAGGCACAAAATGTCAAACACTAGTGTTTCCAAAGAACGTGTACATATGATATTTCTAGAAAAAAAATCCCCAAAAGTTCTAATCCAAAATCTACATTTTAATAAAAATGAAAATAAAATACTTTGTTTGCAAGTTCAAGATACACTGCTTTAATAGTTATGCTTACTCTGATACTTCCGGCTGTTTAATCCATGATAATTTACTTTAATAATTCTGGTTATTTCAAAATAAGAAAATACATCAAACTACTTCTATTAATTCACACAGAAATGAAAATTGAAGGTAAAAATTTAAAAATATCTCAGTAACTATAGTACTTGAGTCACAAAGGACATCATTCTGAGAATTTAAAAGAGTATCAATGGTGTTGGTTTATCATGGGCAACGAATATTCCGTTCTGGTGAGGGCTGCTAATAATGGAAAAGTCAGACACAGTAGGGCAAGGTTATTAAAGAATCTCTGTACCCTGCTGAATGGTTTTCTGAACCAAATATTGCCCTCAAAGCATAAAATCTATTGTCACAAAATAATATTAAGTATGTTTTATCTGATTTTCTCTTTTCTTTGTTGGGTATGATGAATACCATGAGCCACACCAACCTATTTGGTCCTTTTCCCTCCAGAATAAATTTCAATAGAAAGACTCTTGGCAAAAAAAAAAAAATGTATCCTTATAATCTGGATCCTGGTTGAATCCACCTTAAACAAGATAAAAATTATTTAGCTATCATATGTGTAGGTATCAATTCCCCAAGATAAACATAATTATTAGGTAGCTTGAAAGTACACTAATAAAATAGGTAATGAGAACCAAAGGTATAAAACAAAAAGTAAGATCTTTTCTTTTCTTTTCTTCTTTTCTTTTCTTTTAAAGTAAGTCTTAGAATCATCACCACACATGTAAACCAAAAGATGGTGCAAACTACAGGCTGAAGGCACTGAATTTGGACCTTGCAGATAAATCCCTGGAATTCAGGATGTGTTGTCATACACATATGCTAATCTTGCAATAAAGTAACATATCACATGCTGGTTATTTAATTTTAGCATTTGATTTACAATATTATGTAATATTATAAATATTGTGTCAGCAATCACCTTTTACCATTGTGACACAGTACAAACAAAAAGCATAAACACAGATGGTAATAATTTGCAGCTTTGGTACCAAGGAATTGAAGACTTCTCTGCCTGATGATTTCTGTCTTCTCTGTGAATTAGGAAGCAGTTTCAACTGGTAAGAATATAGAGAGGCAAACATATTCAGATATATTCAAATATTTTGTACCTTAACAAATAAAGCAGAGTTACCCCCAATTCCCTGTCCTGACCACTCCCCATCTTCTTCCACTTCATAACTTGTCCATGATATTTTCTGTATTTAATTATTTCACATGCTTGCATTGACAAAGCCTGCAAGATGTAGTTTCAGTGTCTCTGAAATCTATATTTCAGTTTCTTAAAAACAGGAAACTGATAGGACAAGATTAGCCCCACTGTAGCCACCTGAAACATTCAGCTGTGACGAGAAACCAGCATCATTGGAGCCAGAGGGCCATTCATCAATACAGAGACCATTTCTGAAAAGGAAAACGTTGTGAATCAGACCAACAAATGTGTGCCTGTAACAATGTCAAACTTTCTCAAGGCCTCTACACCTGATCACCTTCATTTTCAGGTGGTTGCTTTTCCATCCTTCCTGGGATCCTCTTCCACCTTATTTAATGGCACTGGTCTAGATTTTCCTCAAGGTTGTTTCTTACTCTTAGAACCATCCCTGGGTAATTTCATCTTTTCACTAGTGTACAGTCATTAAATATCTGACATTGAGTCTTCATTGGATACATATCCCCTTTGTATTTCTCACTCTTAAATTGGAGGTTTATAAAATACCACATAGAACAGAGAACAGGAGAAAGAGAAAATACTGGGTTTTTCAGTGTGTTAAACCCTTTGATTAAGTGGACTGATCTCCTCTAGGATGATTTGTAAGAATTTTTCATGCCTAAGCTAACATGAGCTGGGTTTGTGTTTCTCACAGCCACAAAAATGATGGATTGTGAGATTTCTTTTTAGATTTAAAGTGGACTCTTTCTACATGTTCTCTCTTGCCCTTAATTCTTGATTCCTATCTCACCTTGCTTTCTCCTAGCCTGTCTAACATCAACCCCACAGCAAATTCTCATATTCCACAAGAAACATGTCATTACCATTACCAGCCCTTTAATTCTCATATCAACACACACACACACACACACATATACACACAGATCAAAACAAATCCATCCAAATTGTTATCATTTCATAATGACTGAAAAGGTCACTTTAGAGTATGTAGATATGAGAATTAATTCCAATCCAATCCTCCGATTCAGAAAAGGGAAAGAGATAAAACTGCAGTATGACCTGTAGTAAAACAATGCAAGAAACCTAAAATTAACCCCTGCCTGTTTTAGCAATAAAACTATCTGGAAAAACATATTTTAAAATTTTGTTTTTATATTTCTTTCTAAATGAAATTAGTACTCTTTGCCTCATATACTGTTGTTACAAAAATCTTACCCGAAACAGCCATGAAAAGCTTTGAAAAATGTGACACTGTTCCTTAACAATTAGATCTTAAAAGAGACAGATACACATTATAAAGTGAATCACATAGACAATATTAAACAAATGAGATCTTAAAATAAATACATATATAAACACATGTACATTCCATTTTAATTTTGGTACATATAAGAATGCATCTATTCTTTTTTTCTTCTCATCAGCAGCTTATAAATAAAGCCTTATACATGCTTTCCATAAAAATATAGGTGACAGTAAACTACACAGAACTTATATGCAATAAGTAACCTTGACATGTTTAAAAGGATCTAATTTACAGCAAAAAGTAACTATACATCTTTCAGCACAACCCAGACATATTTGTAATTTGAGTACATGAATTTTTGTTTACCTGGGAATCTAGTGTTGGATTGCTCATAAATATACCTTTTCTGTATGTAGACTTAAATTAAAGACCAAGTACAATAAAATAAACTGGGTAAGCAGGTCCCAAATAATGTTTTAGGATATCCTTTAGCAATTTCCAGGCCCTAGGAACCTAGGACCCAGGGCATCAAATAAAAAATTGAATTCAATACAAATTAAATAAAAATAAATGCTTCATATCTAGAATACATCTTGCTCATAGTACATATCACAAAAAATGCTAAATAAGATTGCAATCTTCATCAATTGAATTTAAATTTCTTTATAGATTATACAAAATAGTGTAAGTGCAATGAGGATGGGATGATAGTTATACCATAAACAAATATTTTCAACATCAATATCATTAAGATAAATCTTGTTTTTCTTAGAGTGTATACCTTTAAGCAACACTTTTGCAAATAAGCATTCAAAAGAATAAAACCAAATAATAAGTACAAATAGAGAAACTGAGCATAAAAGTTAAAGGGAAGAAACTGAAGTCTGTTCCTTGCTTAGATTTGTATTAGAAAGCTGTATAATAGTATCCTGGCCATCCGCTTTGTCTGGATCCCCTTCCATCTGCACAGCTTGGTGGCTTTCACCAGACAGACTTCTATTCACTCTCAATTGCTTTTTAAGGGTGTCAGTTGTTATTCAGCCCAGTAAGAAAATAAATTAACTGATACATAATGAAACTGTATGCTTAACCTTAGGCAATATTGCAAAACAAGGATCAATAATTTCTTAATTCCTCCAGTCCTCTGAAATTATCAAACATTTATGAAAGGATTATTGCAGTTTATTTTAAAAGTAGGAAAGTGTGGTTATTCACACAGTGGCATATCATTTCTTTTACTAAATTCTGTATCAAACTAATCACTATTCCTCCAAAAAGCAGAGAATTAGGGAATTAGTTAGAAAATAAGAAGAAGAAAAAAATGCAAGTGACCTAAAATTGTTTGGATGCATTTGTGTTCCATTTAAAGAAAGAGAGGGAATCAAAGAAGAATGAAAAAGCTGCCTGGAGCTACTTTGACTTACACACCAATGGCATAGCCAGATTCACACGGACCTTAGTACAGCTATCACTTTTCTCTTTCTTTTCAAGATCAAATGCTGCAGTACCTACTTAAATATGAGTCTTGTCAAATGGATGCTGGATTTCTCTTCATTTGTGAAGGCCATTATACTCATAAAATATCATCATTTTTGTAGAAGAATTTGAGACCAGCGCTGTGCTCAAGATTGCCAAAATAATCTAACAAACTGAATGAATAGTTTACCATTTTATAAACATAGCTTTACTTGTTCTAGCCTGAGTCTTTTGATGTTATTCAGGAATCAAACATAAGCCACCTGCATGATCAACAAAAGCAATCAAAGAGAAATGAAGTCAAGCTTCAATGCAAAGAAAGGTTAGGACAATAGTTATCTGGGGATAGAGTAGCACCAAGCTCATTACTGAGAATTATTTAGAGAACAAAAGAAAGTAATTTAGTCCATTTAGTGGAAGAACACTCTAATGAGACTTTAATAATGGAAGAAATAAATGTCCCCAGGCTTAAGTAGGGTACTCTATCATAGTTGTGGCAATGAATTTTAAAACTACCATTCCTTCATGCCGCTATCCCATCAATTTCCATTCACATAATAATTAAAAAATATTTAGTGCATGCTAGGTACATGCTGGTCATGTGAAGATGAAAGATGTATAACCTGCTTGGTAAGGAGAAAATGATTGTAAAGAAGTGAGAGTACCAAGAGACACCAGTAGTAACATTTGACCAATTCCAGAAACATAAAGAACCAAACTGCAGAGGAGTAAAATCTCATAGAAACACAGACATTAGGCCAAGAAAATCAGGGCCCTTAGGTCATTCTTTAAAAAAAATACCTTCAGAAAAAAAAATATTTGTTTTTCTAAGTATAATTATTTACTTAGAAATAAATAAGAGATATTACTTATTTAGTGGCTATTGTATACCAGTCATGGGGGAAAAAAAGAGTGTATTTTACTCAGTGTTCATTGAAACTTCATAAATTGCATATGCTTTGTCACTTTTATCAGTACTTGGGGATGTGATAAATTTTAAAAATAGACTTCTGTGTTTTTTAGCTCTTGCAACAGACCAAAGTTATTTCCTTATAGCCATTCATCTTACAGCTTGATTTGTCAAACAAAGCATAAGTGGAGTGATATTAGACACATTCACAGCCTTTGCATCTGTCCTGTGCACCTTATCCCAATTATTGGAAGCAAATAAGAGATAGAAAGACCAAAAAGGCAAAACTGAGAATAAATTGCAAGCATGGAGCTTCCTTGATCTGTGGCTCCTGTTTTGATTCCTCAGAAATTTCTCTGCTGTTTGAGTTGGTTTCAAATTTCATATTCTTTGTTTCTGGGTACACCTTAATGGTGGCATCGTAATTCTTCAGGAAATAGGATAATCATTTGAATCAAAAGGAAATATTTGTGTGTGTGAATAAGTCAAAATTTACTGAGATCTAAATGCCACTGAACACCTAATGTTGTATTGAAATTTTAAATATAATTCTACAGCCATATGTTAATAAACATGAACCAAAATTATGATACAAATCCATTCATGGGGTAATACAAAAGAACTAGAAAGAGAATTTTTAAAATATATTTTACCTTTTTGAGAGTTAAAAAATAGAAGTTCAGAAATATTATTGCCAGTTGTAGGCCATAAAATTCATTAGAGATATGAAATCAAATACAGATTTAAAATTCTGGCCAGAAATACTGCAATTTAAAAGATAGTGTTACCCCCAAAGAACGATTGGTTAATTGAAAGAGAAACACAGATGAACACTTCCATTTCCAAAGAAATGTTCAAATCCTACAATATTAAAGTAAAACTAAATACCAGATTGAAACAGTGAAGCACAAAAAACAAAAATGAAACAATATTTTTTAACAAGTTACATTTTATCACTTCTTGAAAAACACAAATCAACTATTAGATAGTTCACCAGAGATAAAATCCAGTTGATACAGTATTTAAACAATGTGAAATATTCATGAGACCAGTCAGTGAAAGCACTTTGAAGGCAGGATTTTTTTAAATAAACTGTAGAGCCATAATATGCTCTAAAAAGAAACATGAAGGAAATAAAATTATTCTGATCATTCTTTTTCCCAAAGTATTAAAATTCCAGGAATTACAGTATTTCTGTTTTTTTTTAAAATAACTGAAATTTATATAAATACTTTAATTTCACCCAAAATTTAATAAGTGCACTTGAACTATCTGAAAATACCATGAATTTGACTTTTTCTACAACCTTTAGAAGGTACATGCAGTTATATAGCTCACTTATTTGTCACAATGAGAGGCTATGTTATTTTACAGCTAAGAAATAAAAATGCTTCATGAATCTTTTGAAGATTACATAGGAGACCTGGAATAAACACAAAAACAGAAAAAGCAGGTGATTCGGTAGAAATGTTGTAGAAGGGATCTCTACCTACTGCCTTCCTCAGAAGTTTCCTTACAAGCAGCCCGGTGATGGTCAGGACAAATCTACAATTTACAGCTTTCCTGGAGACACAAATGATGGCAACAGACGTATATGTTTTAAAACAAAACTCGTATCTTGTGTCTTGTAAATGTATGTTTTCAGATTTAGGAACTGAGCTTGTTGTCATCATTAATTCTTGGAGTCATAAGGTATTGTTCAGTCGGTGTGAGAATCAGTGTCATAGAAAGCTACCTCGTTGTGAGTTATCCAGAAACTCAAAGACAGGCCTAATCTGAAGAAAAAGGGTATGAGGCTGACGACACAGTGTACAGCCCTGGAGACTGTGGTAGGATGACTGAGAACAAGAGTGCAAAATACAGGGCAAGGAGATGGGAAAAAGTCTGCTTGTGAATCTCCCAATACCTGCACCTCTTTTATGAAACCAGCTACATTTTCAATAACTGACTTCTTTAGATTTTTCTAAAAAAGACATAATATCTGTTAACGATTATGCAGGGTTAATAAAGTAGGTAGTTGTTTTTGAATGAGATCCATATTTGGAAGCATAACCAATACAATATAGCTTTTAAATAATACAAGCTAAGTGAGAGTAGAGAAGGCGTCTAGTAACTAACTATCCCATTCGTGAAAGCATATTACATTTGTTAGGACAACCCACTTTCTACACTTAAAGTACCTCAACCATATTACCGCTAAATTCTTTCTGGACTCTCTGTGATCCTTTCATTGGCAAAATATATCCCACAGAAAGCTGCACAACTTATGTTCCCCCAAAAAATGATTGCAACTGTCGTCAGGGTTTTCAAGTAAATAGATTTAATATAGGAGACATAATGTCTCATGCAAGTCTGAATCAAGGATCTACACTGGGAAGGCCCAAAAGTCAGTGGTAGAAGCTAGAATACCTGCACCAGCCAGTCTGTGCCAGCAGGCTGGGGGAGCTGCACTGGAGCCAGGAACCGACGCTCAAATTAAGGACTAGAGATTCCCTGAAGAGAACCACAACCATCCTTGGTGACAGCAAGGACCTGAGTTCCTCTGACAGTGAGTAAAACCAAGTTTGTATCAAGACAGCCAGCATGACAAGCTTCTCTAAGAGAATCATCAGTACCTGGTCTTCTCCAGTTCTGCTTTTATGCAGTTGGCAACAATCCTCAGGTGGGCCTTCCATTCCCAGGACCATGCTCATTCAGTTCATCTGGTGTTACAGGTTGGCCATGAGTTAATCCACCGCACCAGTGTTGGCTAAATCTCAAGTATATCCTTTACTATGTTCCAGCCAAAATTGTGTCTATTCATGTTCATTAAACCTCATCAAAGTTTCTGCAATAAGTTAAAAAAAAACTATTATATCAATGATAAATTAGTATCTGAGATATGCTCCATTATGAATTTTATAGGAAGGTATTTCAAAATGTCCAAAGAAGCTGAGTGTGCTAGCATAGGACTGTAATTCCAGCACTCAGGAGACTGAGGCAGGAGTATATCCATGAGTTTGAAGTCAGCCTAGTACACATAGTAAGTTTAAGGCCAATTTAAACTGCACAGGAAGACCCTATCTCAAAAACGATCAAACAAAGCCAAAGATAATTTTATAAATTAAATGAAAAAATTTCAAGTGAAAGCATTTAATGAATTTAATGATCTCCCTGATTTTTTCATCTAGAATATTTTTATGTCAAAAATATCTGCCATAAACTACAACAGGTCGATGACATTTGAAGGACAAAGAAGAAATGGGGGGAAACCTCTGTGAGAGTCTTACTGGGGTGGAAAGCAGTCAGTGGCTGTCTGCATTTAAATATACACATGGGAGACACATTTGGTAGAAAAGTCTCATTGAAGAGTTAATGTTTAAAAATAAGCTTTTTTTTTAAAGGAAACCACCTACTCATTCTTGTCTCATGGCAACATTTGAGTTATTGCTGGATTTTTGCAAAATCTAGAAATTTAAACTGCTAACAACTCCAGTCACCATATGCTGTTTTACTCCCTCTCTAGCTATCCTCTAAATTTGACTTAATCCCTCCCAATTCCATTTATTTTGGAGCCCTGTGCACTCACATTTTCTCTGTGAACAAGTATTTCAGACCTAACCTTTGTTTATAGTAATTTAATAAGGGTAAGCTCAGAAATTTTTGAAGTCTCCAGCATAAGAATGGTGACCCTAATGCTACCATTTAACTGGACAATCACCCTGTGGCAGGGAGAGAAGATGGTCACCTTGATTGGCTTCAGAAGCTGCCCAGCAGATTAGTACTTCTGGGAATGTCTAGGTGGGTCACAGAGATATGGTCTCACTGTCTATATCTGGCTGTGACCCCTTCCTCTCTACCAGAGGTCTGGGCTCTGCTTCCCAAACAAAATGAACTAAGCAGATTTGCTCCACTAGCTTTTTCCACTGTAATGTTTCTCTGAACCCCTGTTATGGTTCGTGTTCTTGTGCCCCCCCCCCAAACCTCATTCAATGAGGACACCACCAAATCTAGCATTTGTGATTGGTCCATTGTCTAGCGCTCAGATTGGTGGTATGGGTGCTGCACCCACCTCGGGGTGGAGCCAGCATATGTCGTAATGGTGGGAAGAAGGTGCGTCTCTCTTTTGCTGGGTTGGAACTTGATGCTTGCTGTGGCCCCATCATGGCACTCTGCCACCTGGAGCCAACTGA
Organism: Hydrochoerus hydrochaeris; assembly: GCA_004027455.1. Taxonomy (NCBI): domain Eukaryota; kingdom Metazoa; phylum Chordata; class Mammalia; order Rodentia; family Hydrochaeridae; genus Hydrochoerus; species Hydrochoerus hydrochaeris. The sequence continues at coordinate 177,828 of PVLA01000825.1, read as the reverse complement.
ATATAGACTGAAACCTCCAACCTGTAAGAAATAAACCTTTCCTTCCTTAACTTCGGGCATTAGGTATTTTGTCTCAGCAATAAGAGAGAAAAGTAACTAATACAACCCCCTCCCCCATACAATTCAACCTCTCTTCCTCTAAATTGTGGGTGTCCAATAACTGGAAAGCCAAATAAGACACCCCCTCAGCATATCTCTGAAGTCAAACTACTCTGGTTGTTTCTGCTAGTTGTGACCCCAGAGGCCAATACTAGATCTTCTTTTATAAATGCTCCCCAATAGCGTCTGACGTGACTTTTAAAAGTCCCATGTCTTTTGTGTCATTTATTCTCCTATTTTTGCTTTCTTTCAACAGCTTTATTGAGAAGATATATACTACATAATTTATTTCAAGTACACAGTTCAAAATTTTTCAAAATATTGACTGAGTTTTACAGCTATCACCACAACCAATTTTGATACCCTCTAAAAAAAATTCGTGCATATTAACACTTAACCTCCTTCTCCTGTATATACTTTAGCATAAGGCAACTGTTTGTATACTTTCTGTCTTTATACATCTCTTATTCCAGCCATTTAAAATTAAAGGTATTATCTAGTAGGTGTTGTTGGGCACCTAGCCTCTGTTATATAGTCACAATGTTTCCAAGGGTTACCCTTGAACATAAGGATTAACACTTCAATTTTTTACTGTCAAATAATGTTCAAGTGAATGGATCCACCAAATTTTATTTATACACTCATGATTAAATGGACATTTGGGTTTCCACTACATGAGCTGTTATAAATATTAATGTAGAAGTTTTCGTGTGAACACATGTTTACATTTCATTTGAACAAATACATTATAGTGGAATTATAGTTTCTATAATAATACTAATTTAAATTTTTAGGAATACTCTGGTTTCTCTTCAGATCGTATAAATCTTTTTCCTTTTACTAAATTTTTAGGAACTGCCAACTGTCTCTCAGAGTGACTGCACAATTTTGCATCATCATCCCAGTGTGTGTTCCAATTTCTCCACATCCATGACAACTTGTTGCCTGTGTTTTTTATTATAGCCTTGCTAGTAAGAATGAAATTGCATCTTATTATGTTTTTGAATTGCTTTTAACTGATGATGTTGAATATCCTTTCAAGCACTTATTGGCCATATGTACAAGATATGATCAAATAATACAGTGAGTGAGAAAATGAAATAATATTTATTACAATAAAGGACACATTTCCATTAATCCTCATCAAAACATTCTTCCTCCCTTTGAACACGCTTATTGCATTGTTCCTGCCACTTTCAAAAGCAGTTCTGGAATTCTTTTGTAGCTCTAGTCATGCTGTTATGACTGCCTCAATGTCATGAATTGATCTAAATGTTTATTTTTCATGATTATTTTGACTTAGCAAAAGAACCATAAAGTGCACTGTGCTAGATCCAGTGATTTAGTTGAATAAGGACACACTGTAATATTTTTATAAGCCTACCTTTGCAATGGTGGCACTCAACAGAAGTACTGTATTTTTTATCACATCTTGTAAAAATATTCATAAAAAAGAATTATAGAATCGCTTTAGAAAGTGGCAAGAGCAATGGATTAAGTGTCTTCAAAAGAAGGGGAGTATTTTGAGGGAGATTAGTGGCATTGTATCTTTTACTGTAATATATTTTTAATTTAAACACACACCATATATTTTGATCACTCTTTGTATCGCCTTAGAGAAAAAATTTTTTGCTCATTTTTATTTGAACTATCATCTCTTTATTATGGAATGCTGGACTTCTTTAAAATCTGGATACAAGTTCTTTACCAGATACGTGATTTACTAATATGCTGTTCTCTTTTGGCTTTTTTTTTTCATGATAATATCATTTACATCACAGAGTTTGTATATGATGAAGTCTAAGGTTTTGTTATTATTTTCTTTTGATGTCTTTGGAGTACTACCTAAGAAACTATTGCCTGTGTCTCAGTCATTAAATTTTACTGTTTTGTTTTCTTCCAGTATTATTATGGATTTAATCTTTACATTTTAGTTTTATGATACATTATGAGACCTAGAAAGTTTTTTTCTTTGCTTTTTCTTTACTTATTTTTGTTTGATTGATTTTTGTTTTGCACATGATTTGATGTAAAGTTCCAACTTCATTCATTTGTATATCCTTGTTCAATATCCTCAGCAGTATTTATTGAAATGACTATTTTTCACCATTTAATTTTCTCAGTATGTGCTTTCAAAAATAAATTGACCATATGTTTGTAATTATGCCTTTACCACACTGTCTTGATTGCTGTAGCTGCAGTAAGGGTTGAAATCAAGATTGTTTGGCTGTTCTGGGTTGCTTATAGTCTCTTATGAATTTTAATTTTAACTTTCCAATTTCCTCCAAAAGGCCACCAGAGTTCTAATAGGGACTACACTGAATCTTGAGAATGATTTGGGAATTATTGTTATGTGAACACTAGTAAACCTTTCAACCCATAAACATAAGGTATCTTTTTAATGTAAGTCTTTTGAAATATCTTTCCAGAATTAAAAAAAAAAACATTCAGAGGACATGTGTTAAATTCTATTTCTTAAATCTTTACTTAAACATTTTAGTATTTAAATGCTATTATACTATGTAAGTAAAATTTTTTATTAATTTAAGTCACATAGTTTTGCTGGGGATTTAACTCAGTGGCACAAGTATCTACCTGGTAAACAAGAGGTCATGAGTTCTATCATATATATGATTTTTATTGCTTACTCGTGAAAATAATTGACCTTTGTAACTGATCTTGTATAATGCAGACTTGAAGAATGTATTAGTTCTAACAGATTTTGAACATTAGAGTTTTCTATATGTAGCATTATGTAAAGTGAAAATATAATTTTAAATTCATTTTCATTTTAATTCATTCCCTTCTGACTTAGATAACTTTTGTTCAGTTATCTTGCCTAATTCAGTGGGCTGGAGCCTACTGTACATCCAAGTGGTGAGGTAGGACATTCTTGTCTACTTCCTGATCTTAGATTGAAACTATTCATTCTTTTATGATTAAGCTTGACTATTTTCTTAGTTGCCTTTTGTCAAGTTGAGGAATCCTCACTTTATTCCTACTTTGTTGAGTGATCTATGATTATAGGTAAATTTTTAAACTCTTTAAAGTAATATATGGTTTTTGTCTTTTATTCTATCAATATGGTATTTTCAATAATGAATTTTTGCTCTGAACCCTGCTCCCAGGCAGTAAGACCACACCCTGCTTCTGGAGCCAGCCTAATACAGGGGAGAGGAATCAGAGGCCCTAACCAGGCCATGCCCAGTGAGCTCAAAGCTTCCACCAGGGCCCATGAATCCAACTCCGGGCCATGACCACGCTCTGCGGTGGCATCCTAGTGCACAGGGTGGACTCCAAACTCTGCTCCCAGGCAGTAAGACCACGCCCTGCATCTGGGACTAACCTAGTGGGATTGAAGGACCAAACACTAACTCAAAAGGGAAAAATGGCAGAAAGAAAAAACAAAATGCAATCTCAAACATCTACTCCATCAGGAACAAGTACAGGAGACACTGAAATAGAGGACTCCAAAAGTAACACGTCCGAAATCTCTGAAAAAATAGCAAGTAAAATAAAAAAACAACTCCATGAGGTTATAGAGGAAATCAAATTAGAAGTATTCTCCCATGTAAAGATAGAAATAACAACATTAGAAAAGGAGTTGTTGAATGTTGAATGCAGCTAAGGAAGAAATACAGAAAAAATACAGGAGCATGGGAAACTGATTGAAACCTTGAATGAACAATATAGAAAACAAGCAGAACTCATGAAAAAAACTGAAAGAGACATCCAAGAAACAAAAAAATTCTATTGAAAGCATGTAAAACCCCTTAAATGAAGCTGAGGATAAGATTTTGGACCTTGAGGACAGGATCGCAATTAGTGATCAGGAAAGGATAGAACTTTTAAAAATAACAAAGCAGCATGAAATGACAATCCAGAAACTTCAAGATGATGCCAAGAGCAACAATATAAGAAAAATGGGCATTAGTGAAGATTCAGGAGTCAATGCAAATGACATTCATAAAATATTCACAGAAGTAATAGCAGAATATTTCCCAAACATGGGGAAAAAATCTGATATGCAGATAAGTGAAGCATATAGAATGCCAAATAGTCACAATCAACATAAATCAACACCCAGACACATAATAATTAAGATCTCAGACATATAGTATAAAAACAGAATATTAAAAGCTGTTAGAGAAAAGACAAAACTCATCTATCAAGGAAAGCCCATTAGTATCACAGCAGACTTTTCAGCACAAACCTTCAAGGCAAAACAAGCTTCGAGTGAGGTATTTCAAGCCCTGAAAGGAAAAACTTTCAACCCAGACTGATGTACCCAGCAAAATTTTCATTCAAATTTAATGGAAAAACAAAATACTTCCTTGACAAAGAACAAATGATGAAATTCACATCCACCAAACCCACCCTAGAAAGAGTATTGAAAGACATACTAGACAGAGATAAAAATGACCACAATCCCCAGAACAACAACAGAAAGAAACCAGCAGGTAGGACAAGCAATTAAACAATGGGAAAGGCAGAAAGCAAACAACTGGAACATAACATGGCAAAGTCGAGCTAGTACATATCAGTGATATCCGTATATGCAAATGGCCTTAATTCACCTATCAAAAGAAATGGATTGACAGAATGGGTCAAGAAACATGATCCTACAATATGCTGTACATAAGAAACACATCTGACCCAAAAGGAAACTCATAGATTAAAAGTCAAAGGATGCTAAACAGTATTCCCAGAAACCCAGAAACAGGAACCCAGAAAAAAGCAGGGGTAACTATTCTATTTGCAGAAAATGTGAACTTTAAACCTAAAATGATTAAAAGAGATAAAGAAGGTCACCACATACTTATTAGTGGAAAAATTCAAGAGGAAGAACTAACAATTATCAATATATATGTAAATATATATGCACTAAACAGAGGAGCACCAAACTATATAAAAAAGATACTAATGGACATGAAAAACCAAATACACAAGAAAACAATTATAACAGGGGACCTTAAGACCCCCATTGTCACAAACAGATAGATCAACTAGACAAAAAGTCAGCGAAGAAATAACAGAACTGAATCATACCTGTGACTAATTGAACTTAGTAGATGTTTACAGAGTGTTCCACCCAACCACACCAGAATACACATCCTTCTCAGCTGAACATGGGATATTCTCCAAAATAAAACATATATTATCCCATAAAACATTCTTAAGTAAATACAAAGATATTGAAATTATCCCATGCATAATATCTGACCACAGTGCACTGAAATTGGAAGTTAATGGCAAAAGAAATCAAAAACCTGCATAAATACATGGAAATTAAATAACAACCTTTTGAACAACCAGTGGGCTACAGAAGAAATTAAAGAAGAAATAAAGCAATACCTACAATTCAATGAAAATACAGAAACAACATACTGTAATTGTGGGATGCAATGAAAGCAGTCTTAAGAGGGAAATATATAGCAATAAATTGTCATATCAAGAAAACAGAATGAGCACAAATAAACAACCTAGTACCCCATCTCAAGCTTCTAGAAAAAGAAGAGCAGGCTAAACCCAAAGCTGATAGAAGAGAAGAAATTGTAAAGACTAGAGCAGAAATCAATGCAATTGAAACTAAAAAAAAAAAAAAGAATTAATGAATCAAAAAGTTGTGTCTTTGAGAGAATAAACAAAATTGACAAGCTTCTATCTAACCTTATCAAGAAAAAGAAAGAAAAAATGCAAATTCACACAATAAGAACTGAAAAGGGGGAAATTACTACAGATCCCATGGAAATTCAAATATCATGAATACCTACTTTGAAAATCTCTATTCACATAGAGTGGAAAACACAGAGGGAATGGACAGATTTCTAGAAACATATCAGCTACCAAAACTCACCCAAGAAAACAGAGCAATTTTGAACAACTCAATATCAGCTATTGAAATTGAAAACAGAATTAAAAACTTACCAAAAATAAAAGCCCAGGTCCTGATGGATTCACAGCTGAATTCTACAAGAAATTTAGAGACAATTTGATGCCAATACTCCATAAACTCTTCAACGAAATTGAGAAGAAAGCAATCCTCCCTAAATCATTCCTGGAGGCAAGTATTACTCTGATACCAAAACCAGAGAAAGATCCAACCAAAAAGAACTATAGGCCAATTTCACTAATGAACATTGATACAAAGATTCTCAGTAAAATACTGGCAAATAGAATGCAGCAAATCATCAAGAAGATTATACATCATGACCAAGTGGGGTTCATTCCAGGAATGAAGGATAGTTTAACATATGCAAATCAATAAATGTGATACACCACATCAACAGAGCCAAAAACAAAAAACACATGGTCATCTCAATAGATGCAGAAAAAGCTTTCGATAAAGTCCAACACATGTTCATTATAAAAACCCTTCAGAAAGTGGGAATACATGGTGTCTACCTCAACCTTATAAAGGCCATCTATGACAAACCAACAGCCAACATTATACTAAATGGACAAAAAATAAAAACTTTTACTTTAAAATCAGGAACAAGACAAGGATGTCCACTATTACCACTCCTATTCAATATAGTTCTGGAAACACTAGCCAGGGCAATCAGACAAGAGAGAGAAATAAAAGGAATAGAGATAGGAAAGGAAGAAGTTAAATTATCACTATTTGCAGATGACATGATACTCTATATAGAAGACCCAAAGAACTCCATTAAAAGACTACTAGAGCTAATAAACAAGTTCAGCAGTATAGCTGGATACAAAGTCAACGCTCAAAAATCAATAGCATTCCTGTACAGAAACAAAGAACTCACTGAGAGAGAAATTATGGAAATATTTCCCTTTACAATAACATCTAAAAAAAATGAAATACTTAGGAATCAACCTAACTAAAAATGTAAAAGACCTATATGCCAAAAATTACACTATGCTAAAAAAAGGGATTGAAGAAGATATTAGGAAATGGAGGGATGTTCCTTGCTCTTGGCTAGGAAGAACCAAAATTGTGAAAATGACCATACTCCCAAAACTGTTACACAGATTTAACACAATCCCAATCAAATTACCACTGACATCCCTCACAGATCTAGAGAAAACACTCCTAAAATTCATTTGGAAACAGAATAAACCTAGAATAGCAAAGGCAATTCTTGGCAACAAAGGTAAGGCAGGAGGCATCTCAATTCCTGATGTGAAACCGTACTATAAAGTCACTGTGATAAAATCAGCTTGGTACTGGGAAAGAAATAGACTTGAGGATCAATGGAGCAGATTAGAAGATGCAAGCACAACTACAAAGACACTCAGCCACCTGATATTTCAAAAAGGGGCTAAATATGTCCCTTGGAAGAAGGATAGCCTCTTTAATAAATGGTGTTGGAAAAATTGGCTCTCCACATGCCGAAGACTGAAACTAGATCCATACTTATCACCATGCACAAAACTAAAGTTTAAATGGGTCAGGGACCTAAATATCAAAACAGAAACACTGAATCTTCTGGAAGACAAGGTAGGTAGAAGTCTTGGAGACATAGGGGTAGGCAGAGAATTCATGAACAAAATGCAAACTGCCCAGGAAATGCTTCAAAGAATCAACAATTGAGATCTTACATTATTAAAAAGTTTCTGCACTTCAAAAGAAATCACCAACAAAGTAAAAAGAAAACCCACCAAGTGGCAAGGAATTTTAGCCAGCAGTCCCTCAGACAAAGGACTTATATCCAGAACATATAAAGAATTGAAAAACATCAAGCCCCCCAAATTCAAAGACCCTCTCCAAAAATGGGCATCTGAGATGAACATACAGTTCTCAGATGAAGATTTACAAATGGCAAATAAATACATGAAGAAATGTTCACCATCACTGATCATTCGAGAAATACAAATTAAAACAACATAGAGATTTCACCTCACTCCAGAAAGAATAGGTGCTATCAAGAAATCATCCGATAACAAATGCTGGCGAGGCTGCAGGGAAAAAGGAACACCGCTCCACTGTTGGTGGGAATGTAGACTGGTGCAACCACTATGGAAATCCATATGGAGAATTCTCAGAAGACTAGGATTGGAATTTCCATTTAACCCAGCTATTCCCCTCCTGGGTATTTTCCCAGAAGAACTGAAAAGATCACATCACAGTGATATATGTGCACCCATGTTCATAGCAGCACAATTTGTAATAGCTAAATCTTGGAAACAATCCAGATGCCCATCAACCACAGAGTGGATGAAAAAAATGTATTTTTACCAAAGGAATATTACTGGGCTATAAAAAAGGATGATCTTGAGGCCTTCATAGGTAAATGGAGACAACTTGAGACTATCCTCATTAGTGAAATAAGAATCATTTTTATAAATATCACATTGTGTCTCTATTGTAAAAAGTAATAAGAACTATAGAAGTACCAAAAGCCCAAACATTTAATTGCTATTGTAAAAAAGAGGAAAAGAAAGTGCTCTAAGGAATATAACTGCATGTATGTTTGAATGTGTAAAATAGATGACCATATTGCTGAATCTTTGTTGGATCATTAAGCAGAACTGTTTGCAGTCTCACTGTCTGGATGCCTACTATATATCCTTTAATTTTGTAACAGGGACAACTATATCCAAGATGACAATATGTAATTTATCAACTAGTGATTTCTTAGTGCTTTTAATTTTTTTCCTTGTTTTTCCTTTTTTCCTTTGGAATTCTGTATTGTTGCTACCCTTTTTTCTGTTTTGTTTCTTTTTCTCTTTAAATAAAAAATAATGAATTTTTGGGTGTTAAGAAAAATTTGCATCCCTAGAATAAATCATACTAGGCCATATGTATAACCCTTTTACTAATGCGTCATTGGTTTTGGTACACTAGCATTTAGGTGAGTGATTTTGCTCATGTATTCATAAGGCAAAAAAGACTAATTTTCTTATGATTTTTGTTTAGCTTTAAAATCAGAATAATATTGGCTTAATAGAGTGAGGTGGAAAGTGCTTCGAATTCATCTATTTTGAGAGAATTTTTAAAGAATTTATAGTAATGTTCCCATAGCTATTCAGTAAATTTCACTAGATAAGCTATTATGATTTTCTTTTGGAAAGTTTTAATATGATTAATTCAATGATTTACTTATGATACATCCATTCAGAGTTTCTAGTCATTCTTGAGTTGGACTTAGCAGTTTATGCCTTTCTAGGAATTAATCCATTTTATCTAACTTCTCTAACATGCTAGTATACACCTCTCAAGAATAATATTCTCTCTTTAGCATTTTATTTTTGTAAAGTCATCAGTGATGTCCTATTTTTCATTCTTGATTTCAACAACCAATTTTGACCTATTTTTACAATTAGTCTATCTAAAAGTTTGTTAGTATTACTGTTATTTTCAAAAACATAACAGTTACTCCAACTTTCCCTTATTACTATTGTATGGTATGTCTTCTTCTATCCTGTCTTCACAAACTATTTGTGTCTTTAAATGCAAAGGGTGCCTCTTGTAGGCAAAATATAGTTGGATCATGTTTCTTAAACCCAATCTGATTTACCTATGATTGTATTACATACCTAAGATTGCATTGTATAAACCATTTATAATTATTATTATTGATATTTTTAGAATTAAGTCTTCAATTTTGCCTTTTGTTTTCCATGTCTCATGTTTTTAATGTTTTTATTGGCATATATTTAGAAGATTATGTTTAATGAAACACTTCTATGCTTTTTAATTTTTAAATTATATTTTGAGTTATTAAGAACAGTTCCTTTCAATCTATGTCTACTTACATTAAAAATTATTATTCTATTATTTCAAACTCATACTGATTTAAATTCTATGAAATACATTAACTTTACTGTAATCAAGCTACATGTCTTCCTTATATATGTCATTTTCTACCATACATATTATATCAATATACTTTACAAAGAGAATAATATTTTTATAAGTAATATTTCATATACTCTTACATTTTTAAAGACTAAAGCAATTTAACAATACATGTATAAAATGATTTTATGAACATTGTTAATCTGTCTGGTTCTATTTATTTTTTATACTGAATTTGAGATATTTTCTGATGTCATTTTCTTACTTCAGCATACCTATACACCATTTATTTCCTTTGTACTCCTACTTTCAAATATATCACATTTCTGCCTTATATGCAAATTGTTTTATTATGCAAATACTTTTTAAATCATGCAAGGAAAGAAAGAACTAGTACTATTATGTTAATTTTTAAATTCATTACATAATTATACTTACAGATAGTCTTTATTTCTTGTGCATTTGTATTATGGTCTTGTGTTTGTTATTTTCAGTATGAAGAATTTTTAATGTTTATTTTAAGGCTAATATATTAGCCAAAACTTCTTTTTTTAGTTTCTGTTTATTTGGGAATATCTCACTTCAGTCTTATTTTTGGAACATAGTTCGGCTAGATATAAAAGTTTTTGACAGTTGTTGCTCTTAGCACTTTGACTATGTCATCCCACAACCTTCTGGATTTTATTATATCTGAAGAGCAGTCAGCTTGATTTCTTTTTCTCTTGCTCTTTTTGAGTTTTCCTTCTGATCTTTATCTTTCAGCATTTTTACTTTGATGTGGCTGGGTGCTTTGCTATTTGTGCTTTTTCTTTTTGGAGTGTATTAGATTTTTAGTTATGGTTATGAATGTAGTTTTCATTTGATCTTAATTGGCCTCCTAAACTCTATATGTGGACTATGGTATTTTTAGGAGGTAACAGACTCTAAGATACTGATAGTAAACCTTTTAGAGTTTTCAATGTTACAAGCAGCCCACTTCAGAGTATATGCTTTTGGTTCACCACCACGGCTCTAAGACATAGAACCTGATGGAAGGAAGTTATTGTGGGGATACTCTGGAAGGGAATTCTAGGCCCCCTGGTCTGTCTGTCTGTCTCTCCTCCCTATTATGAAGTGAAAAGTTTTACTCTATTATATAATGTTCTGTCTTGTCATATGCCTAAAAGAAACAGAGCTAACTAACCATGGATTGACTCCTCTCTAACAATAAGCCAGAATACAACTTTCTTGCTGAATAGCTGTTAAAAATAGAATATTTATCACCAGGATAAAAAACTAACTTTAAAAAGTGGGTTTTTTTTTTTTCACCAAAGTTGGGAAATTTTTAGTCACTACTTCTCTGACTATTCTGTTCCTTGTTGTTCTTTGGAAATTTCATGAAATGTATGTTAGATTGTTTTAAGGTATCCTTTAAAGCTCTGTCAATTTTTATTTATTCTTCATTCAACCTCAGATAACACACTCTTATTTGTTCTTTGTCTTCACTGATATTTTTCTTCTACAAGATCAGATCTACTATGGACTCATTATAATGAATTTTTTATTTCAGCTGTTTTACTTTTCAACAGTAGAATCTTACTTATTTCATTAATTTATATATCTTTACAAATGTTTTATGTGTGATAATATATTATCACCATTTTGTTATTTTACATATTCAAATATAGCTTCATTTAGCTATTTGAAAGTATTTTGAATAACTGCTTTGAATTCTTCGTCAGTTAAGTTCACCATCTGGGCCTCTTCAAAGACAGAGTCTATTGCCAACACTGTTTTCTTCTGCATGTGGCACAAATTCTTCTTGATATGCTCTACTATTTTAGTTCAATACTAGACATCTGACACTGGAAAGCAAGCCCAGTCTGGAAACCAGCTCAATGCATGGTCCTCCACCAGACTGGAATAAACAGACCCAGCCTCTCCCCATGAATCAGCATCATTCATGGACTGGAGGTAGAGAGAGCAAAGTCACACCAGCAAACACGTCCAGTCTTGGAACCAGCGCAATGCATGATCTGTCACCGGACTGGAACAGACTGACCACAGTGTCTTCCAGCATGTGGGCTGGCAAACAAGAAGTAACAACACTTCTCCTCCTCACTGTAAGTGACAGATTTATTCAGAGAAACACAAGCTGTGATGATAGCTATGGAGGTGAAATGCAATTGGATGCCTCTGATGCTTTGGTGTTTCACTAACATTGCGGGTCTATGGCCAGTGGTCTAATCATGGTTTCAGAGGATAGTAGTACTCAGTGTGACATCTAAGGGGAATCTCCTTCTGAGGGCTGCAGCTTTTATTGACTCCCTATGGTCTTGTTTTGGAAGCCATATATTGTTTCCATTGTTTCATTGGGTTGAGTTTTCTACTCTTTTGTTTTGTCTGATTACGTCAAATCTGTTGGCAGGAGCAGCTATTTCAAAGATAAAAAGATATATTATGGTAGCAATTTTGGATTTATAATAGGCTTGTTTTGAAGTGCTTTTTTGCATCCATTGTTTCATTTTTATTATTTCTATTCTGTTTGGTTCTGTTTAATTTTTACTATGTTTGAAGTTATCTGCAGCTATTTTGAAGACATCAAAAGGCATATGTAACTCTTGTTGATTTTATAATGTTTTGAAGTCCTGTATCTTTTACACTGGTTTGTTTTGATTGGTTTCATTGTTTTATCCTCTTTAAAATAAAAATTGAACATCTTAGATAATATAGTCACCAATTCTGGATATTTATTATTCCTAGGAGGGTTGTTTTCACTTGTTTTTTTATTTATTAATTTATTCAATTATTTGACTCTAAAGTTTTTGTTTTAGGAGAAGCTTCTGGTATTGCTGTTTCACCTCTTTTCCTTATTTTTCTTGAAATATAACTGCCTGTGCTCAAACAAAAGATGTGTGTGTGTGTGTGTGTTCCCCTAGGTTCAATTTTTATGCTTTACTATTCAATAGGTTTGTATATTTGTGGTTTTGAGGTTGCTACCATTATTCAGGAATTTCACATTTTCCCCTACATTCAGGCAGGGGCATTAGCTTACAAGCTCTCTCTAAACACTCCCAAGAGAGTACAGGCTTATGCAGGCTCTTCGTCTTTGGGACTACTAGGTATAACTGTGACACTGTTTAAAAACTTGATTTCTGAGGAGTCATTTAAAATAATACTATCTTATTATTCCATCACTTCTCAGTTACACATTGTGTGCAAGCCCATTTGGTAGGGGCATCAAATATATGCTGATCCATGAGAGAGTTGGGAGAAACTTATAAATCCATCCACCTTTTTGTCTGACTGCTTCTCAGAGTGCTCAGTCTAGTACATGGGCATAGGCTTTACAATCCTGTAGTTGTCTCTGATCATAATATTCTTATTTTCCTGTCTTTTTCTAGCATTATATTAAGATTCTGGGCTGCCATTTGGTTTGTATCAGAGCTACCAATATTGAATTCTTATTGCTTGCAATAATATAATTTTGCCTTTTTCTATAACTACACAAGAAAAATTATTCTTTTTCATAGTAAAAGAATCTCTCATTTGCTTCCAATGTTTTTCTCCTTTGGAACAAAATGGTACATTGAAATACAGATATCTAAAACTATATCCAGAATGTAGTAATTAGAATTCCAGAAATATTTTTTAAAGGGTTGGTTGAAGTTTACTTAAAGGCACCCTACCTACCACTGTTTTTCTCTTCCTTGCATGAACTGTGTTGTAATCAGGGATTATGAGGAGAACAATTAGAATCAGGACATGGAGTTTATAATATTTTTATGATGGCCACCCAGAGTTAATACAGGAAAATGCAGGAAATCTATCCACATCACTAAAGACATAGAATATTTAGCCAAGGGCCTGAATCCCACAGCAATGTCCCACATGAGTCCAGATGAAGACCCAGTGCTCATGACAATGCCTCCCACAAGTCCAACTGGAGATCCAGAGCCCACAAGAAGGACTCAGGCCGGTCTCTTTTATGAATCCGTGCTGGGAAGGCCCAAATGTCAGTGGTGGAAGCTAGAAAGTCTATGCCAGTGGGGTGAAGGAGCTATACTGATAGGTTAAAAGTTCTACTCTGGAGCCAAGAAGTCACACTCACAACAAAGACCAGGGCTGTCCTGCAAAGCACCACAGTCATCCTCAGCGACACGGAGGCCCCGAGCTCCTCCAATGATAAGCACAGCTGAGTACATGCCAGGAAGCCAGCGTGACAAGTTCATCCTGGAGACCAAGCAGCACATGTCTTCCTCTCCAGAGCCAGGAAGCAAAGCTCAATGTGAAGGCCAGATCTTCTCCAGAAGAACCTAATGGCTCAAACAGTAGCATGTAGGAGAACCCACAATGCCTCAACGCCTCAACACACAGCTTTGCCTTCTCTGCATCTCTATTTATGCTGGCAACTTTCCTCAGGTGAAACATCTATGCTTAGTGCAATGCTGATGTAATCCAGCTGGTGTTAAATTGACCACCAGTTTTTAATCCATAACAAACTGGTATTAATCACTTTTATTCTCTGGAAACATCTAGACTTCAACTCTTTTTTGTTTCTGAAGCCCAACACTCACCCTGTAAATTTGACTGAGAAAAAATAATTTGAACAGTTATAAAACAATTTCTGGTTTTGATGTTTGAAAGCCTACTCAGGAAAGATCCCTGAAATAGACAAAAATGTTAAGCTGCCTTATCTCCTCCAGACTTCCAACCTCTGGGGTATACACTTTCTCCAAGTTATTTATACACTAGTAATTACACTGCTGTGAAGAAATTTTGCGGACCTAATTAAAATTCTTTTTTTTTTTTTTTTGGTACCAGGGATCGAACTCATGACCTCCTGCTTGCCAGCCAGGTGCTTATGCCACTGAGCTAAATCCCAGCCCTAAAATTCTTAACCAATTGGCCTAAATTAAGAAGATACTCCAAAGTGTGTTTGAGGCATTTAGGTAACTTGCTTATTTATTTATTTACTTATTTATCTGGCACTTAGGATCAAACTCACAACTTTTTGCTTGCCAAGTAGGTGCTTAAGCCACTAAGCTAAGTAGCCCACCCATAGGTGGTTCCTTTAGAATAAAAAAGCAGCAGCAAAATTTCCTTTAAAGCTGAATGATAGTCCCATGTTATCTGTACCAGATTGTGTCTTTATCTGTTCATCCACCAATGTGTATTTAGGTTATTTCTACATTTTGATTATTGAGAATAATGTTGCACCAAATAGGAGTGCAAATATCTTCTTGGGATTCTGTCATCAAAACTTTTATACATATCCCCAGAAGTGGTATTACTGGATCATATGATGAATCCACTTTTAATATTTTAAGGAAAATCCATATTTTTTCCATAGTGGCTACACCATTGTTTTATTCCCAATATTACCCAAGTGTTCCAGTGTTGCTACATATGCACCAGAACTTGTTATCATTTGTTTTCTTATTAATAGATATCCATCTGATGTGCATGATGTTTTATTGTAATTTTGATGTGCATTTCCCTGATAATTTGTGATTTTTTTTTTTTTTTTTTTTGGTACTTGGGATTGAACTCACAACCTCGTGCTTAATAGGCAGATGCTTTGCTATTGGGCTACATTCCCAGCCCCATTTTGAGCATCTTTTCATGTAGTTAATGGTCATTTGTATGTATTCCTTGAGGAGATATCTATTCAAATCCTTTGTTTCCTTTACACTAGATTATTTGTTGTTTTTGTTATTTTGTATATTTGGTAGTATTGTTTTTGATACTTAATTACAGGGGTTTCTTTTATATATTGCATATTAGCCATTTATTAGATACATGTTTTCCAAGTTTTTCATAGGCTTTCTTTTCAGTTTTGTTTCTTTTGTCATGTTTTTTTAGTCTGATTTATTTTCATTTGATTATTTTTATTTTCACTATTTGTGCAGTTTGTGTCATATTCAGGAAACCAATGCCAAAACCAGTGATGTAAAATTTTTCCCTATATTTCCTTCTAGGATTTTTTGTATTTTCAAGTTTTACATTTAAGTCTTTAATCTATTTATTATGGCTTGCGTCTAAACGTCCACCCATACTACAAAGTTTCATGCTCTTAGGTGGAGTTGTTTGAAGGTGGCTGAACCTAGGATGTCTGATACTGAGATTAAGGATGTGTGTGATAACTAAATGCTTTATCATAGTTCTGGGAATGAATATATATTACAGATAAGGGAAGTTCTAGAGATTTGCTGTTCAGCATCATAGATATAATTAACAATTCTACATTGTATATTTAAACTCTGTTATGTTTATAGAGCTCATGTCAAGTTTTTTGTCACAATTAATTTAATAATGTATAAAGACATACACAGATAAACAAAATCAAATAAGAGGTAAAAGAGAGATTCTTTTCTGCTGAACTAGAAGAAAGTGTAAGCTTCTATGAGTTCTAATCCTGCAAGTCTATGCATTTTACCAACTGCCTGAATTTGAAAGATGTCTCCAAACCTAAACATGCAGTCTTGGCTAACACATTTGATTACACTCATACAGCACAAAATACTGTAATCCCAGGGTACAGAGCCATGAAATTTAAGAGAGAGTAAATTTGCACTGTTTGGGGGTGGCTGCCCAGAACCTCTACCAAGGGCCCGCCCTGCCACCAGGAACTCAGTGCAAGCCTGCCTCAGGGGTAAGCTCCCAGGGAACTTCACCAAGGCCCACCCTGCCACCGGGAACTCAGCACAAGGCACCTCAGGGGTAGGCTCCCCAGAACCTCCACCGAGGTCCCGCCCTGCCACCAGGAACTCAGCACAAGCCTACCTCAGGCATAGGCTACACAGAAGCTCCACCAAGGGCCCGCCCTACCACCAGGAACATTGAGGAAGCCTGCTCAAGACTGAAAACTGCCCTGGACTGCTACAGATGGGCCTACCCTCCCACCTGGAACATCAGAAGATCTCAGCGGGATCCAGTTAGTGTGAGAAAATTTGGAACTTTGCTCCCAGGTGGTGAACTTTGGACTACTCTGGATTGACTGTATCAATGTGGTGAGTATACCCCTAAAATAGTGGTGTACAGGCGATAAATAGGGCCAGTTAGTAAAACCCCCTCCAACTAATTGTAAGACTTTGGTGTGTCTCAAAGGAGTGTGTGTGATCCCCCCCCACACACATTGAAAACACTAGGCAGAATGAAAATGACAAAACAAAAAAGCAAAATGCAATCTCAAACATATAGTTCACCAGAAGCAAGTATAGGAGACATTGAAATAGAGGACCCCAAAAGTAACACACTGGGAATCTCTGAAAAGAGAGCAAGTGAAATAAAAAAACAACTGCATCAGGCTATAGAGGAAATCAAATTAGAAGTAGTCTCCCATGTAAAGATAGAAATAATAGTAAAGGAGTTGTTGAATGCAGCTAAAGAAGAACTAGAGAAAAAAATACATGAGCATGGGAAACTGAATGAAACTTTGAATGAACAATATAGAAAACAAGCAGAATTCATGAAACAAACTCAAAGAGACATCCAAGAAACAAAAAATTATATTGAAAGCAGGCAAAACTGTCTAAAGGAAGCTGAGGATAGGATTTCAGACCTTGAGGACAGGATCACAATTAGTGATTAGGAAAGGATAGAACTTTTAAAAATAACAAAGCAGCATGAAATGACAATCCAGAAGCTTCATGATGATGCCAAGAGCAGCAATATAAGAATAATGGGCATTAGTGAGCATACAGGAGTCCAGGCAAATGATATACATATTTACAGAAATAATAGCAGAAAATTTCCCAAACATGGGGAAAGAATCTGATATGCAGATAAGTGAGGCATATAGAACACCAAACCATCACAATCAACATAAATCAACACCCAGACACATAATAATTAAGATCTCAGACATATAGCATAAAAACAGAATATTAACAGCTGTCAGAGAAAAGACACAACTCACCTATCAAGGAAAACCCATTGTAATCACAGCAGATTTTTCAGCATAAACCCTCAAGTCAAGAAGAGCTTGGAGTGAGGTATTTCAAGCCCTGAAAGAAAACAACCTTCAACCCAGACTGATGTACCCAGCAAAACTTTCATTCAAATTTAATGGAGAAACAATATACTTCCACGACAAAGAACAGCTGAAGAAATTCATGTCCACCAAACCAACCCTAGAAAGAGTACTGAAAGACATACTAGATGGAGATAACAATGACCACAATCTCCAAAATAACAACAGAAACTAATGTCCAGGTAGGATAAGCAATTAAATAAGAGGAAAAGCAGAAAGAAAGAACTGGAACATAACATGGCAAAGTCGAGCCAGTACATATCAGTGATATCCATAAATATAAATGGCCTCAATTCACCTATAAAAAGAAATAGATTGACAGAATAGATTAAGAAACAGGCCCCCACAATATGCTGTATACAAGAAATACATCTGACCCAAAAGGAAGCTCATAGATTAAAAGTCAAAGGATGGAAAACAGTATTCCATGCAACAGGAACCCAGAAAAAAGCAGGGGTAGCTATTCTATTTGCAGACAACATGAACTTCAAACCTAAAATGATTAAAAGAAGTAGAGAAGGTCACTACATACTTGTTAGTGGTAAAATTCAAGAGGAAGAACTAACAATTATAAATATATATGCACCAAATACAGAAGCACCCAACTATATAAGAAAGATACTAATGGACATGAAAAACCAAGTACACAAGAACACAATTATAACAAGAGATCTTAACAGCCCACTGTCACAAAGAGATAAATCAACTAGACAAAAAGTCAGCAAAGAAATAACAGAAGTGAATCATACCTGTGAGTAATTGGACTTAGTAGATGTTTACAGAGTGTTCCACCCAACCATATCAGAATACATATTCTTCTCAGCTGCACATGGGACATTCTCCAAAATAGACCATATATTATTCCATAAAACATTCTTAAGTAAATGCAAAGGTATTGAAATCATACCATGCATAATATCTGACCATAGTGCACTGAAATTGGAAATTAATGGCAAAGGAAATTGTAAAACCTGCATAAATACATGGAAATTAAATAACAGCCTTTTGAACAACCAGTGGGCTACAAATGAAATTAAAGCAGACATGAAACTATACCAACAATTCAATGAAAATATAGAAAAAACATACTGTAATCTGTGGAATGCAATGAAAGCACTCTTAAGAGGGAAATATATAGCAATAAACTGTCATATCCAGACAACAGAATGAGCACAAAGAAACAACCTGATGCTCCATCTCAAGCATCTAGAAAAAAAAGAGCAAGCTAAACTCAAAGCTCAAAGAAGAGAGGAAATTGTAAAGATTAGAGCAGAAATCAATGCAATTGAAACTAACAAAAAAAACAATATAAAGAATTAATGAATCAAAAAGCTGTTTTTTTGAGAGAATAAACAAAATTGACAAACCCCTAGCTAACCTTATCAAGAGAAAGAAAGAAAAAACCCAAATGCATGCAATAAGAACTGTAAAGGGAGAAATTACTACAGATCCCATGGAAATTCAAAAGATCATGAATACCTACTTTGAAAATCTCTATTCACATAGAGTGGAAAACACAGAGGAAATGGACAGATTTCTAGAAATATATGAACTACCAAAGCTCAAACAAGAAGATATAGCAATTTTGAACAACCCAATATCAGCTACTGAAATTGAAAATATAATTAAAAACTTACCAACAAAGAAAAGCCCAGGTCCTGATGGATTCACAGCTGAATTCTACAAGAAATTTAGAGACAATTTGATGCCAGTACTCCTTAAACTCTTCAATGAAATTGAGAAAAAAGCAATCCTCCCTAAATCATTCCTGGAGGCAAGTATTACTCTGATACCAAAACCAGAGAAAGATCCAACCAAAAAAGAGGACTATAGGCCAATCTCACTAATGAACATTGATGCAAAGATTCTCAACAAAATATTGGCAAATAGAATGCAGCAAATCATCAAGAAGATTATACATCATGACCAAGTGGGGTTCATTCCAGGCATGCAGGATAGTTTAACATATACAAATCAATAAATGTAATACACTCCATCAACAGAGCCAAAAACAAAAACCACATGGTCATCTCAATACATGCAGAAAAAGCTTTTGACGAAGTCCAACACATGTTCATGATAAAAACCCTTCAGAAACTTGGAATACATGGCATCTACCTCAACCTTATAAAGGCCCTCTAAGACAAACCAACAGCCAACATTATACTAAATGGACAAAAACTGAAAGCTTTCACTTTAAAATCAGGAACAAGACAAGGATGTCCACTATCACTACTCCTATTCAACATAGTTCTGGAAACACTAGCCAGGGCAATCAGACAAGAGAGAAAAATAAAGGAGTAAAGATAGGAAAGGAAGAAGTTAAATTATCTCTATTTGCAGATGACATGATACTCTATATAGAAGACCCAAAAACTCCATTAAAAGACTGCTAGAGGTAATAAACAAGTTCAGCAGTGTAGCTGGATACAAAGTCAAAGCTCAAAAATCAATAGCATTCCTGTAGACAAACAAAAAACTCACTGAGAGAGAAATTATGGAAATATTGCCCTTTACAATAACATGTAAAAAAATGAAATACTTAGGAATCAACCTAACTAAAAATGTAAAAGACCTATATGCTGAAAATGATACTACATTGAAAAAGAAGATTGAAGAGGATATTAGAAAATGAAAGGACATTCCTTGCTCTTGGTTAGGAAGAACCAACATTATGAAAATGGCTATACTCCCAAAACTGTTATACAGATTTAATGTAATCCCAATCAAAATACCATTGACATACCTCACAGATCTAGAGAACACACTCCTAAAATTCATTTGGAGACAGAAGAAACCTAGAATAGCAAAGGCAATTCTAGGCAACAAAAGCAAGGCAGGAGGCATCTCAATTCCTGACTTGAAACAGTACTATAAAGCCACAGTGATAAAGTCAGCTTGGTACTGGGAAAGAAATAGACCTGAGGATCAATGGAACAGATTAGAAGATGCAAGCACAACTACAAAGACACTCAGCCACCTGATATTTCACAAAGGGGCTAAATATGTCCACTGGAAGAAGGATAGTCTCTTTAATAAATGGTGTTGGAAAAATTGGCTCTCTACATGCCGAAAACTGAAACTAGATCCATGCATATCACCACGCACAAAACTAAAGTCTAAATGGATCAAAGACCTCAATATTAAAACAGAAACACTAAATCTACTGGTAAACAAGGTAGGTAGAGGTCTTGGAGACATAGGGGTAGGCAGAGAATTCATGAACAAAACACAAACTGCACCAGGAAACACTTCAAAGAATCAACAACTGAGAGCTCATATTATTAAAAAGTTTCTGCACTTCAAAGGAAATCACCAACAGAGTGAAAAGAAAACCCACAGAGTGGGAAAGAATGTTAGCCAGCAACCTCTCAGACAAAGGACTTATGTCTAGAACATATAAAGAACTGAAAAACATCAAGCCCCCCAAATTCAAAGACCCTCTCCAAAAATGGGCATCTGAGATGAATACACAGATCTCAGAGAAAGATATACAAATGGCAAATAAATACATGAAGAAATGTTCACCATCACTGGTCATTCGAGAAATGCAAGTTAAAACAACATTGAGATTTCACCTCACTCCAGAAAGAATAGCTGCCATCAAGAAATCAACTGATAACAAATGTTGGCGAGGTTTCGGGGGAAAAGGAACACTGCTCCACTGTTGGTGGGAATGTAGACTGGTGCAACCATTATGAAAATCCATATGGAGAATTCTCAGAAGACTAGGATTGGAAGCCCCATTCAAACCAGCTATTCCCCTCCTGGGTATTTTCCCCAAAGAACTGCAAAGGTCACATCACAGTGATATATGTGCATCTGTGTTCAGAGCAGCACAATTTGTGATAGCTAAATCCTGGAAACAACCAAGATGCCCATCTACTGCAGAGTGGATGAAAAAGATGTGGCATTTTTCTACAATGGAATATTACTTAGCTATAAAAAAGGATGACCTTGAGGCCTTCATAGGCAAATGGAGACAACTTGAGACTATCCTCATTAGTGAAATAAATAAGAATCATATTTATAAATATCAGATTGTGTCTCTAGTGTAAAAAGTAAATAAGAACTATAAGAGTAATAAAACCAAAATGTGTAATTGCTATTGTAAAAAAGAGAGGAAAAGAAAGTGCTCTAAGGGATATAACTGCATGTAAGTTTGAGTGTATAAAATAGATGACCATATTGCTGAATCTTTGTTGGATCTTTTAACAAAACTGTTTGTAGTCTGACTGTCTGAATATTTACTATGTACCCTTTAACTTTGTAACTTGAAGAACTACATCCAGGATGACAGTATGTAATTTATAAATTACTGATTTCTTAGTGGGGCTTTTTCTCATTCTCCTTTTTCTTTCTTTCTTTCTTTCTTTCTTTCTTTCTTTCTTTCAGAATTCTGTATTGTTGCTACCCTTTTTTCTGTTTTCTTTTTTTCTTCTCTTTAAACAAAATTTTAAAAATATATAATTGCTATTGTAAAAAAAAAAGGAAATAGGAAGCGCTATAAAAGATATAGCTGCATTTATGTTTAGATGTGTGGGATTGATGACCATATTTCTAGGTTCTTGTTAGATTGTTGAACAGATCTGTTTGCACTCTCACAGCTTTAGTGTCCACTTTGTGTGCTTTAATTCTGTAACTTGAATAACTATTTCTAAAAGAACAATATGTAATGTATCAACTAGTGATTTCTTACTGTTTATCTTCTTTTCTTGAAATTCTGTAATATTTCTACTTTTTTCCTGGTTTTTTTCTCTTTAAATAAAAAAATTGCATTGTTTTTACCTGCTGAGGTTATGGAAATATGTGACATGGCAGTAGAAAACTACTACATTGTTTTTTTCTGTGTAAGTGAATTCTTGCTTCTGCTATGCCAAACTGCTAAGAGCAGTACTATCTGCATGCATTTCTCAGTTGTTGCTTTCATCCTATACATATAAAAATAGCTATTTGCTTGTGTAAAAATCACTCCTTTAAATAAAAATTGTTCCAGGCCTTTGTAAAGTGTGGCAACCTGAGTAGTTCATAATTCCATATAATCAGTCTTATAAAAAGCCATATTCAAAACTGTCTCCCTCGGGTGCTCAAAATAGACAAGTAGGAGTGCCTGAAACTAGAAAGCATCTGTGAAGAAAAAAAAAACAATCAGCGGAATGAAAAGACAGCATACAGAACGGGAAAAAAATTTTGTAAACCACACATCTGACAGGAGATTATATTCAAAATTTATAAAGAATTTAAATACTTCAATGGTCAGAAGCAAATAAACCCAGGTTTTAAAATAGGAAGAAATATATCTCTAAAGACATATAAATGGTCAACGGGCACATGAAAAAAATGTTTAACAGTGCTAATATCAGGAAAATGCAAATCTCTCTTCTTTTAGAATTAAAAAGAAGTCTATTATTTGTCTATGATTAAAAAGACAAAAAAGATAACAAGTTTTGGTGAGCATGCAGAGAAAAGACAATTCTTGTGCACTATTGGTGAGAATGTAAATTAGTATAGCCAGTATGGAAGCCAATATGTAGGGACCTCAAAATTAGAAAAAAAGAAACACTCCCATATGTCTCAGCAATCCCGCTTCTGGGTATATTTCCAAAGGCAATGAAAACAGTGTATCAAAGAGGTATCTCCTGTCCTTTCTCATTATAGCATTGTGCAAAACAGACAAGAAGTGGAATCAAGCTAAGTATCCATTAGAGAATAAATGGATAAAGCAAATGCAGTATATTTGTATGAATGAAATTGGACACTGTTATGCTAAATGGAATAGGCCGCGCACAGAAAGAAAAACACTGCATGATCTCATATAGATGTAGAATCTAAAAACTTTGAACTCATAAAAGCAAAGAGTAGAGTAATTGATGTCAAGGACTAGGATCTGAAGAGGAACAAGGAGATCCTGGTCAAAGGGCTCATTTTGATAGAATAAATAAATTCCTGACAATTTATTTCCTGACTGGAAACCAAGGTGACTATTGTTGGTGATAACAATGCTAGATGTAAATTCTTCTGAAATAATGGATCTTAAATGTTCTGCAAAAAAATATGCAAGGTGATGGATATATTAATCAGTTTAATTTAATAATTTTATAATGAATATATATATATGACAAAATATCCTAGTGTGGGACATATATATACATCTTATGAATTATAAAAGTAATGGCTGTTTTCTTCAGTAAAGTAATTCTGCTTAATAATGGAAATTTAGCATTCCAAAAAAGACTAATAATGAATTCATAGAATTATAAATACAAAAAGATGATTTGTATATCTCTTCCCTTGTATATGAAAACAAGATTTGTCCAACTTGTAGCTTTTATCTACTCCAACATTTATCCTAGGATACTTTTAACTGATGTTTAAATGAGGAGACTGAGTGAGAATAATTATCATGAAACAAGGATGAATTTAAACACTACCAAAGACTATCTAAACATGACTCCACTGCCAGAACTGGCAAGACATTTGTTATTTTAAGAATAAATTTGGACACAAAGTTTAAAACTTCTGCTCTTTCAAAAAAGTGTAAAAAATAAAAGGCAAATTATCAATTAAATGAAGTTAATTTATGATAAATAAATATGATCTATGTTAAAGAGCTTTACAGTATACAAAGAAAATTCAAAAATCAAATTAAGTAGACAAAAAACAAATTCCAAAACAGAGCAAATACTTATACTTTATATAATATACAGTTATCTAATACACAAGCACAAAGTTTATTAGTGTCACTAATGTCTAAGGAAACAAAAATTAATCATAATTCTATATCAATGTATTTATCAAAATAGCTAAAACTAAAATGAGTAAGCATAATTTTGATGATGTAAAAGACTTGGAAGTCTGCTAGCAGAAATAGAAATCATATGACAAATTTGGAGAACAGTTTAGCAATTTCTTAAAAAGTTACATATGCTCTTAGCATATGATCCAACCATTCTACAGCAAGGCAATTACACAAAATAAATAATGCATATGTCTATACAAGGACAGTACATAAGTTATCATGGGAGTTTTGTTTTGCAAGAACCAAATACTTGAAACAAGCCAATGTTCACCAACAAGGAAACAGCTTAACAAATTGTGGTTGGGTCATAAAATGAAATGTTACTTAGCAATAAAAAATAAAAAATTTCCACCATGCAAATACATGCAAAAGATTATACACTATGAATAAGTGAAACTCTTCAAAATCAATGAATGGAATCTGTTGTATCAGCAATACAAAGAAGAGAAATCACATGATCATACCAATAGATGTACAAAGAGCATTTGACCAAATACAAAACCACTTCATGATAAAGTGCTCTGTAAACTGGAATGAAGAGGGAGTTCCTCTTCCTGATGAAAAATATCTACATATCCCCTACAGTTAATATCATGTTTACCAGTGAAAAACACAAAGCATTCACTCTAAAATAAAGAAGACAAGGTTGTTCCCTCTCACCTGTTCTTTCAGTATCATAGTGTAAGTTCTAGATAATGCAATGAGAAGAAACCAATAGGTACTCAGATTGAGAATGAAGAATTACAGTTCTCTTTGTTCAGAGATGACATGATCATTGCTTTGGTTTGAATGTGTCTCCCAATAGTTGATGTATTAGGAACTTAATTCTTCAGGGAGATGGAGTTTAGAAATAGAATTAATAGGAGGTGTTTGAGTTCTAAGTACAGAACCCTCCTGAAAAGATTATTGCAGTCTTGCAGGAGGGAATGAGTTCTAGCTCAGGTGGGACTGGACTCATTCACATGCAAGTTAATTGGTATAAAACAATGTTTTCCTTTATGTTTTCTCTCCTTCACATATGCCTTCTTACCCTTCCACTTTCTGTCATGCACTGAAGCAACAAAAGACCCTAATCAGATGTAGTAACTAATCTTGGAATTTCCAGCCTACAGAATCTTGGGACAAGATAAATAAATTCTCAAGTCTCAATATTTTTATATAGCAACAGAGAACAGACTAAGGCAATCTGTGCAGAAAATCCAAATGAATCAACTAAATCTCTTCTAATTCAAAATCAATTATATCAAGGTTGCAGGATACACTGTTGCTGGACAAAACCAATCACTCTAGTAAATACTAACAATGAACAACTAACTGGTATTTGAAATTAGAAACAATATTCACGTTAGCACCACCCAAAATAAAATATTTCAGTATAAATCTAAGAAGATATGTCTGCCACCTGTATGAGGAAAACAAAACAAAAGCTCTGATCAAATAAAAGAACTGAACAAATGAAGTGATAGATCAGGCTTGTAGATAATAACACTAAATATTGTTAAGATGTTTGTTCCTCCCAAGTTAATCTGTAGTCAATATAATTCCAATTAAAACCCAGGAAGTCATTTTGTATATGTCAACAAATTGATTCTGAAGTTTACATAAAGAGGCAACTACTCAGAATAGATCATGTAATATTTCAGTGGAAGACTGCCATTGCCTGACTTTGAGACTTACTATAAATCTATAGTCATAAAACTAAAGTGATATTGGTTGCACAGACAGACCAGTAGAACAAAGGACCAGAACAGAGGACCCAGATATACCTCTATATAAGTATAGTCAGCTGATTGCTTATAAAAGTTAAAATGCAATGCAATGTAATAGAGAAAAAAATAAATGGAGAAAATTCTTCTGGAATAACAATGCACACATGAAATAAATTAATCTAGACATACAAACTTCATAAAATTGACTCAAATGAATCACAGCTCTTAGTGTAAAATACAATGCTATAAAACCCATAGACAATAATATAGGAAAAACTCTAGATGACTTTGGGTTTGGGTATGACTTTTTAGATCAACACCAATGACTGAAACCATAAAAATAAAATAAGTAAACTGTACTTCGTGATAATTAAAAACTTGTTTCCAGAAAGAGACACTTCAAGGGAATGAAAGAAAAAGCATCTCTCTCATGTGAGAAGCTTAAACTATAAATAAGAACCAAAATGTAAAATAGACATTGTGAAATAGGAAGAACGTTTTCAAGGGAAAAGGAAATGAGGGAGAGAGAAAGAAAGGAAGGCAGAAGAAAAAATGAGAAAAGAAAGACAAAATGGAAACAAAGCTTTGTAGACAAGGAAGGGAAGAGGTATTAAAGGAAGGAGGGGAATGGGGAGGGGAAGGTACCAAGTTATATCACGCACAGGTATAAATTTCCTCTGATGAATGTGATCAATATGTATATCTAAATTATACCAATAAACAATAATAGAAAAAAAAGGTGTGCTACAAACATTGATAGTCACCTCACTATTAAGGAGGCAAATAAGTGTGAAAAGTTACTCCCTGTTATTCTATCAGATATGTAAATTAAGACAATAATGAAATATCACAATATACCTATTTGAATTGTGAAAACACAACACTGACAACACCCAGTGTTAATGAAATTTTTCATTCTTGGTAGTAATGCACAATGTAAAGTCACTTTGGATTTCAATTTGTTGGTTTCTCTACAAACTAACTATACTTTTAATTCAGCAATTGCATGCCTTGTTATATACCCTAAAGAATTGAAAGCTTATATTCACACAAAGAAATACTCATGTAAAATTATTTACAATGGCTTTATCCATAATTGTGAAACCTGTAATCAATGAACTTAAGACAATACATGAAAAACTAAACTATGATGCATATAGACAATTGAATATTATTTAGTACTGCAAAGCAATGAGCTGCTAAATCATATGAAGATGTGCTTAGTATTTCAATGTATATTAAGTGAATATAGCAAATATAAAAGGCTAAGTACTATGGGATTCAAATTTGATGCTGTTTTATAAAAGCAAAACTACAAAGATTGTTAATAAATATCATTGCATGGATTACATCCCAAGAATAAAAGGAAAGCATAGAAGAATTTTTACAAATGTGATCATTAAGTTTCCTGTGGATTGAGAAAGGTTATGGAGATGCAAATAGGGTAAATCATAATGGAAAACAAGAGGAAACAGATTTGATAGATCTAGTTAGTATCATATTGTGAGACTAATTTCACAGGTATCTACATATGCCAACAAATTAAATTGTATGAAAGGGTAATAAGATCCAAAATGTATAATAGAAATTGTGAAAGTGAAACAGAAGGAAAGTGCTCTAAAGGATATAACTGTATATATGTTTAAGTGTGTAAGATAGATGACCATATTACTAAATTTTCATTAGATCATTGAACAGAATGGTTTGCACTGTGAATGTCTGAGTATCTAGCCACCTTTGATTCTTTGATTTTGTAATTTGACACCTATTTCTAAGAGGACAATATGTAACTCATCAACTAGTAATTTCTTAGTGTTAATATTTTCTTCAAAATTATGTAATACCTCTACTCATTTTTCTGTTTTGTCTTTTTTTTCTTCTTTAGATAAAAAAATTACATTGTGAACTTTAATTATATGAAATTTATTGTGTATCCAAAGAGAAGATATTTAAACAAATAAAATTAGATTCAATAGATTCGTTGGAGTGTTTGTTTTGTTCTTGCTGAGCATTGAACTGAGGGTCTCTGCATTGAGCTACATTCCCCCCCACTTTTTTTTTTTACAACATATAGTTTCTAAAATCTTTGAGACAGAGTCTTGCTAAATTACCCTATCTGTTCTTGAACTTGTGAACCTCCCACCTCAGCTTCCTGACCACTGGAACCACAGATGTGTGGTTCTCTTCTGGGCTCACTGTCTTTCTTAAGACAGTGATACAAGATAAGAGATACAAGTTCAAAGAATGGCTTATCATGCCATGCAGACATACGGATTTGTGTTATAAATGTGAATATCATTTGTCATTGGTATCTTTATGGGAAAAATTGGTGTCTGTGCTTGGAAGCAGAATAGTAGAGAGGATGAGACATATATCCTGTGCTCCAAAACTTATAACAGTCTCAGGCAATGGCACTCTTCTCAATCTTCATTTTAGCTATATTTGAATTCCTATAGAAATAACATATTCTAGACTTACAATGTATTAGAGATAAAAAATTAAATGTCTGTAGTCATGTAGTCATGTTTTGTTTTCAGAAGCTTGAAAGAAACTTACACATTGATACACATAAATCAATTAACATGGTTGGGTGTAAAACCTCTCCTGGCTCTCTACCCAAAGATCTGTCCATTACATCATTTCTCTTTCACTGAACAATGCACTCTGAGCTCTGTCAGTGATCAACATATTTTCTTAGCAACTCATGATCATAACTGACAAAATACACCAGGCAGCCTCTAAGGATATCTGATCTGGGAGCTGATAGACACCTAGTTGACAAGAGTAAGAAATAATGGAAAATTCTGAATCTTCTTGTTAATTCCTTTTCCTTTTTCTCTGAGATTAGATATATTTTACACATGAAATCTCTAAGAGAAAACAAACAGCAATGAAGAGCCAATGCTTTACATACAGTGGGAAAAATTAATTAGTATGAGAGTGTACAAAATATAGAGAGGACTACTAAAACATCAATTTGTGAATTAAGACTATTAGTACAGATTAAATCAGTCTGGTGAAAAAAATCAGTGGAGACCTTCACAAAATTCCATGCTATTTATAGTAAAATCTCTGAAGCTATGCTGTTCATTTCTACTAAGTAATACAATTACTACTGCAACAGAAGCACTTTGTAGGATCCATGGCACTTGGCAGAAAAGAGAATTGACTGCAAGCCAAGGAAATGACAGCACTGTATAGCTGATGCTAAATTGAAGGTGAGAAAAAAGAATGGATAATAATAGACGCATATGGGCAGTGAAGAAAAGTACAATCAGTTCAGATTAATTACAAATCCAATATATGCTTAAGGGACAAATTTTGAAGGAGACCATGAAAGAGGGGATAAACATTTAAGATTAAGATTAAGCATTTAAGATTAAGCACTTAAAATAAGCATTTAGGATTAAGATTAGGCATTTAAGATGGCTGCTGGGAATACATATATTTAAGGTAAAAAGAAAGTCTCTATATTCACATCAGCAAGAACAAAGGGCCTATCATATAAGATGTCATGACAAGTCCTATAAGCAGGAAGAAATGATCACAGGCAGTAGCACATGGAGAAGCATTTAGTCTACCCAAGAGAATAACCCTCAGTTCTTGCCATATGATGTTCCTTTTGCATAGACCATTTTAGGGACCATATCATAGTGAACAGAAGTGCTCATGATTTATTAAGAAAACTAGAAGACAGAGGGGAATGGAAGGGGAAGTAAAAAAAGGATCTAGATGCTATATATGCATGAACCAATTCCCCATGATCAAATCATTTGTTAGGTGTTACAAACATATACATATTAGTAAAAAGGGAAAATAAAAACTTTAATAACAAAAAAGAAAATTCATGCTGAAAAATATGAATTAAAATATAAGTAGCAAACTTTAATTTCTAATAGAATCACACTATCATTTTCAAAGGACATACATTCCAAGAATCCATCCCTACAGATGGTAGTCCACAGTATGAGTATCAAAAAATAAAACCAAAAAAGTCCTTGACCAGAATACATATCATAAAACTCAGGAACTTTGATCCATCAAATTTTCATTCAGAAGATAAATCTTGGTTTTGTATTGTTTTGCCTTGTTTGGTTTGGTTTGGTTTCATTTTATTTTGAGATTGGGTCCCGCTATGCAATTCAAGCTGAACTTCAACTCACTATGTAGCCCAGGCTGGCTTTGAACTCACAGCTAACCTACTGCCTCAGCCTTCTGAGTGCTGGAATTAAAGATGTGTTCCACCACACCTGGCAATAAATTTTGCTTTAATATGATATCAATAAGATTTTGTTCACCAACAGCACATATATATAGCAGCAAATTCTAAATGGGAGGGGCTAGAATAGTTTAAGAGCAAAAAAAATGTGTGCAAAATTATAAAAACTAAGAGATAGCAATAAAAACTATAAAAAGACAAAAACATTAACAATCAGAAGTCAATTAATATAAAATCATATATTTTTACACCTAAATCAATCATGATGCCGTAGTATGCTCTTACAGAAAATGATTTATGTTCAGTGATGACTCAATGTCATTGAAGGGAAGAAATAATCTCTACACACAACAAGGATAGAAAAGTGAAAGAATATTACATAAAGTTATCCATGCAAAATTATTTAAATTAAGAAAGTTGTTACCTTGAATATAAAAGTTATCCAGGAAATTTCCTTATGTGAAACTTTTCATTGCTCTTGAGGCATTTTCTAGGCAAGACTAAGTGTACTTGATGGGACAAAAAGAAAGATTTATTTGCATATCTCTTGCTGGAAGGAATAGAACCCTAACTAAAATGATTAAAGAATTTTTCAATTCATGTATCAGAAAAGCCCCATGGGACTTTTTTTTTTTCAAATATGCCTGAACAGAGAGGTACACAGAAATATCTTTAATTTCTTTTTGTTTGTTTTTGTTTTGTTTTTAAATCTTTAATTTTGAAATGATTTTATACTTTAAAAAAGGTGCATATTACAGAAGATCCATGCATATTCTGTACTCAGGTTTCCTTAATGTTAACAATTTAGAGAGGCACAATTCAACATTCAAACCCAGCGAGTTAGCAGCAAGACATTACCCAATTACTAATTTCACTTAAATTTGCTATTTTTCTGTCTAAACACTTATTTTCTTCCAAAAGATCCAATTGATGCCACTTTACATATCTCTTACATTTTTACTTGTGGCAGTTCCTGTCCCATGTCTGTCATTATCTTGACATCTTTCATGAATAATGATCATTGTGTCTCTGAGTTCACTTTGTCTAATGTAGTATCATAATTAAATTGAGGTTGTGCACTTTTGACATGGATATCGCTAAAGCAATGATTGTTCCTGTAAATACATAAGAATGAGGGAATACAATACTAATATGTCTTCTATCTGATGATTTTAACCTGGATCTTTGGATAAAATACGTCTACCAGGTACCCCATGGAAAAAGTCACATTTTTCCCTTTGCAATTAGCAAATTACTTGTGGGAAACACCGTGGTGTTATAGCAATACCATTTTTCTCCTCAAAATGCCATTCAATGATCTTAGAATCTAGTGGTAGACATTGCTTATCAGAGTTATTTTATTATGCTTATCTTGGCACTGATTCTTCTAAATTAGTTGTGTTCACAGAAAGACACTACTGAAGAAGCAATGACCATGTGAAGCTCTAGACCTAAGTTTAATAAGTTCAGCAATCCTCACAAAAACAGCACACCTCCCTTCCCAGGTGCAGCACTCACTCAGTGCTATCAGTTGTTTACTCTGCACCAGCCAGGTATCATTGAATTGGTTGCCACAGCTATAAGGAAGGCCACTGTCATAAATGAGTTCCGGTTCGTGGAATGGAGCATAGCATTTCATGCCTACAACCACAGGAAATGAGAATGGCAAAGAGGAGATTCCTCAAGGGGAAACTAACAGATTATTGTTACCAGAACAAAAAAGCAGACACTGCACAAGCCAGCTTTATAGACATCTATTATGGTAACATATAATCATTTATTCCTGGTGGATCTTGAGGTTTAAATTGATGAGGAGCAATTGTTAACCTTAAATCCATTAATACCTCTAAGAAAATGTTTCAGTTTACCTTATCCATCACAATGTGAAAGAAAATAAATTCCTCTTCCCCTCTTCCAATGTTTCCCTTTTAGTTGGTGTAATTTAAGGTTTTATCCACTCTGTTCTCAATAGAAAAAGTAAAAAACAGCCATAATTATTCTTATTAAAATAGAATGCTGGTAAAAAGAAATGACACATAGATAACTACTGAAATGTGCTGTTGTTAATATTATTCAAGTTGACACATATTTATGAAACGTCTGTCATATTCTAGGCATTACTTGATTATAGAGAACTCAAAGATGAATAAAAAAGATAACTGATTTAAAAGAACAGAGACAATAGTATAGTTTATCAAACATGCACAAAATTCTAATATCAGGCATAATATAGCAAGTGTTTATAATAAATATATAAGTGTTATGTTTATAATTCATGTTTATATGATTTAGATATTGAATCCCTATTTTATCTTCTCTACCTCAGGCACTTTAAAAAAAAGATCATATTTTCATTTGGTTTTTCCTAAAAGATTTCCTCTCATATGCACTTAACATTTTGGATATAAAGTGCATTTTGCATTATATAGCCACTGTATAAACAGACTGAAGAACAATTGACTTCATGTTATTAATGTTTTAAATAAAAAGATATAAAATAAAGATCACAACAAATAATATAGTCTAAATGTTGTGCCCCAGATTTTATACAAAAACAAGCCTTTTTTGCATTTTTTACTATACACGATAATAAAAAGTCAGATTATTTTATTCTTTTTTCACAAAAGGCTTTGTAGTTTAGAAATAGCTTTTAAATTAAATGACCAGATTGTTGCTAAGCAACAGTGTAAAATAATTTTTAAATATGAAGACATGCCTAAAGCCATGAGCATGCAAGTTCTACGAAAATGTTTGACATTTTCGTGCTGTCTATATTTTTGCAAAATAAATATTTTCTGCATTCTCCTGAAAAAAAGGAATATATATATATATATATATATATATATATATATATATATATATGAGTGCACTCAAAGATGTAGATAAATATTGAGTATCAAATAGGAGGTAAAATCTCAATCACAATTTAATTAATATAAACATTATTTTCTTAGTTTTGTTTTGGCAGTGTTGGCCTGCCAAGACATAAAATTTTTCTCACTACTTTAGATTTCTTTATTGTGAGTCCTGAAGCACTTTTAAACAAAGCCATTCAGGTCAGTGAGCCTGCTCTGGAAATAGAGCATTTTTCAGATAATATTTCTCAGAAAATATGACTAGAAAATATCATCTGGCTTGATAACATGTATTTAAAATTTTACAATTGATATAAATTTAATAATGAAGGTCTGATACTAAAATTCTAGTGATTTTCTATGTAATAGATATAGAACTGCAAAGGATTAGAATGTACATTATCTTAACCCAAGGAAAGAGACCCACTATTCATATAATATAAAAGTCATTATTTGTAAGTTTGGTCTTTTGTAACTAAAGGAAAGCCTTCTGAATTATCAGCCTGTGAAAATGCTGCAGAGATAATACTATTAGGTAATACGCCCATTCGGAGTGGAGCTAGGTCTACTACTACCCTAAATGCATTTTATGCAATCCTAACTTGAGAATGTCAAACACAAAACTGTTGGTGGGAAGCACTTTTCCTTCATTCACATAAGAACACCTCCCTCACATAAGTTGTACAAACAAAACAGAATAAGAGCTTATCTTAGAAAAGAAAATTTAATTGCGTAATTAACCTGCTAAGATACTTTTTATAGAGGTCGAGTCCTGTGTATGCTAAGACAAGAAAAAACCAGGATGCAAGGAATTTGGAAGAATTTTTCTCTAGAAATAAGGACAAGAGTTTGTTTAGCTGTTGGGAGGAAAGTATGTGTAGCCAAATGATCCATTAAAAAATTGCCAGAACTAGAAAGACCAAAGATGAGATGTAACCACAATACCTGTAAGAGTAAAACTGGCTTCTTTCTAGTTACTTCTATTGCTTTGATATACCTCTTCCGGCTCCTGCACCTGGTCCTAATATCCTTCCATAACAGTCTTCTGTGTACCTACCTCAGTTATAAGCCTTTTCTTTGGGAATGTTCCCCCTAAACCTTGAAAATGGGGATATCACATCCAAGCTGTATGGGGTAAGTACAGTACACAAAAGCATAAGTCATAAACTAGAGGAATAATAATTACAAAAGCCTTAGTAAGTTCACACAATATTTGGAGAAAGGATATAAATTCTCACAGGTCATGAAATAAAAAGTCTGAGTCTATCTCAAGTAATTTCAAAGTTACAGGAGACTCCATCCAGAAAATACATGATTTATTGACATAATACCAATGAGTTTGATGTTTGGTTTATTTCACTGACAGAATTTCATGGACTGCTTGCCATTTTAGATAATTGTATAAAACAATGTTATCACATGTCACCTAAATATAAAACTGATCAATAATGTATGCTGCAAGGATAGTTTGTTTTGCTGCATGTTTTGAATGTGGGTCATTGTTCATTCAAATCAAATAAGATTACAATTCTTTAGTTGTATTAAAGCCACATACACATTACTTTTACACCAATAATGCATTAGTTAATAGGGTACTTTCTACAAATTATAAGCCAATTGAACTAGCTAATAATAAAATAATAATAATATTATACCTATTACAAAATAGATCAATAAGCACCAGACAATGTTTTTTATATTATTTAAAAAAGACAAAACTAACAAAAGTTTCAATAGTGGAACTTGACCTACTCATGCCTTCCTGAACCCTGGACATTCCATTCTTTTGCTATTTGCCTGACATAGTATCTCTTCACTTAGAAAGCAACATGATATAACAGAGATTAGTTTTATTCATAATCTTTTGACACTGGAATCCCATTCAACATAAAATATAAGGTATATTAAGGAATAATAATGAGATTCAAAGCACACATCAAGTTATTGAAAGATTTGTTACACCTTCATAACTATGTAGACTAGTAATAAAATTATGTGAGAAAATGTGACAATTTTTAGTATTTTATCAAATTTGGCCAATTAAAAGGTAGACATTTTCTATTTATCTATGAAGCAACTCCACCACCATATCTCAGGTTATTTTGAAAGAAGTTTACATATGTGCTGTATTCATAAAATGAAACCTTCTGCTTGGCTCAATTCTACTCTTAAAAACATTTTCAAATATGATGTGTTCCTAAGCAACCAAACAAAAGACTTACATGTATTTAATATTGTAGAAGAGTATACAATTGCCCCAGTGATATCATCCTTGATGTTGATATTATGAAAAATAATGTACATTCTTACTTGGACATATTTACTTGGCTATGTTGGATGCAGCTAAAGGTTCCAAGAATAAACTTTAATATGAAAGTATTAAATCTATTTGAAGAAAGAGAAAGTATTTCCTCATAAGGATAAGCAACATAATATAGAACAGTA
The DNA here is from genome assembly GCA_004027455.1 of Hydrochoerus hydrochaeris. Lineage (NCBI taxonomy): Eukaryota > Metazoa > Chordata > Mammalia > Rodentia > Hydrochaeridae > Hydrochoerus > Hydrochoerus hydrochaeris. The sequence goes on along the minus strand of PVLA01000825.1, from coordinate 141,919 downwards.
GTTTAACACAAACTATACTACATATATATGCATATATACATATATATATATATATATAATAGATCATATAGGAGGAAAAGTAAGGGGTGGCTCATCTGCGAACACATACACACATGGACACATAGACACAGAGAAATACACTGCAACAGTAGTTTCCTACAAAAAATTTTGGTCAGTACAAATATAATGGTAATATCTTCAAAAGCTAAAATATGTTTAGTAAGTATTGAAGATCATAATTTCATCTCTAAGAATTATCTACTATTATTTAAATTATTTTCCATATTTCAACATATTATGGAGAAAATCTATAACCTATGTTTTAAGAGAATAGAAATAATGATACAAAATAATTAGAGAGATATATCCAGGTCCTATTTCTGTAGGCCATAACTTAGGTGTGGACGTGCTTTGGCACGTTCTCTGGGTTTCCCTTCTTTGCTGTTAGGTTTTATTTCCAGCTTACTACACACAGTGAGACAGCACTCATTCTCACTAACCCTATTAAAGTATGTCAGCAGCCTAAATGACACTATGGGCCCAGTGTTGCTTCTTATTACCTATACTTTGTGACTATCAGAAGTTAATTGAGTTAAAACAGATACACAGTCCTCAGAAGTTACATCAAAATGTGCAGCAGATGTTTGCTTTTGAGTCTTTAAGTGAAACTATGGCACAGGGCCTATTACTCTGTCCTTTCATTAAATCATCAACAGCATCTCTGTTTTTCATTGTTTTATCTCGACCAGTTCCTAAGATAATCATGCAGTAGATGCACCGTAGAAATGTAATTTAAAGATGTCAACTGAAAAAAATAGAAAATAATTTCCTTACACATTTGAAATTGATAAAACACCAGATTCATATTTATTTTTACTGACAAACTTAATGAATGAACTACAAAATCATTCAAGAGAATTCTACTTTTGCAGAGGTACCAGGGGTCAAACTCATGACCTCACGCTTGTCACTTACTATTTTTTGAAAGCTCAATCAAATATTCTTGAAACTGAATGGGAAAGATACCTTTTGCAGAAATACGTTACAGAGATTTTTACGATGTACTTCAAGCTCTCGGTTATAGATATATCTCATCTCTGATCTCTCTCTTCTCTTACCTAGTAGTTTTACTACATAGGTACTAGATAAAAATTTGACTGACAGATGAATTTCATTACAATTTTAGAGTTTGTTCCTATGTTTGAAGAATTCTAAGTCTTCTATAATTGTCTACCTGACAAACAATAAGGCAATACAGTGCAGCATCCTTGGAAAGGCATTCCTCCCTCTATTGTGGAGAGCATAATTGACACATGCTTCTAGGTACTGCATATCTGAATTTTCATCCTGTTGGCAACCATATTTATCTTCTGGGCAACAGTGACAAGATGCTAGGGACTGGGTAGCTTAAATATCAGATGATTATTATCACACAATTCTGGACTACAAGTTCAAGATCATGTTTTTTTGTGAGGCTTCACTTATTGGCTTGCAAGGAGTAAGCCAAGTATCTGACACATTCATTTCTTTGGGAGCATTGTGAGAGTTAGTATTTTCCTCTCTTTAAGGAACCAGTCCTATCATATTAGGCCCCTACTTTGATGATCACATGTGACCTTAATTATCTCTTTAAAATACATAACTCCAACTATAATTGCATTGATGGTTAGGGCTTCAGTGCATAAATTACGAGGGAATATGTTTCATTTTATAACTGCGCTAATCATCCCAATGTGACACTATTTATAAAGAGATCAACAGTCTGTTTGGTAGAGAGAGGAAGTAGTTCATCTTCCTAGAGAAAGAAACCCACTCAGGGTAAGAATTTGTCTTTCCTGTTTGCTGAGACTCAGAATTCTCTGACTTAGATGCCCTTTAAAAAAGCATCCAACCACAGGCCCACTTCACAGTTAGGAGGAATGAGAATGAATCTATTATCATTGGGTTCACCAAACAAACCACATAACTTATCGTCCAGAAATAACTACCTTCACGTAAAAATGGAACAGCCTTCTAAATGCATACCAAAATACTTATACTGAAAGCAACACTTAGGAAAGATGGAGTCTCAGTCTTCATAACGTTCTATATGCATGATGTCAAAATCACAGATCTCTATCTGATGCTATATAACTCCAGTAGGAAAATTGCCTGGGGTCCAAGAGGCAAAGCATAGAAGTATGAGTGTGCCATCTTACTATTACTCTTTTATTCACTCCTGACGACTCACTGGAGTGCTTTTACTCCCATACGAAACCACTCTGAAATCTGTGGGGTTGGCTATTCTGGTCCACAAAGGAGAAATATTCTAGCCAAAAGACATAGAATATAAATTATACCTGCTATCAAGAAACTTTAGATTTCTTGTTTTCAATAACCATCAGGTGAAAAAGAAAAATTCACTGTATTCAACTGAAAGAGGGAGGGCTCCTTTTACACAATGAGAACAGTGAGGGGGGGAAATGGAACCCAGATGACCCACTGGGTGCCTGTGGAATTCCTTGGAATCATAAGTATTAGCACGTACACAGAAACTCCAGACTGAAGTGGAAATCATTATCAAGTTCTCAGATCCTCAGAAGTGAAATTTTGAACCACACAATTAACTACTTAACAGCTTACCCCAAGCATCACTCAGGCAGAGTACACTGTATGAACGTCACTGCTTGCATTTCAGTCGATTCTTGTATTGCATAAATTTGATGAAATTGTCAGTTTTATATTTCCTGTTATATTATATTATAAAAATTAATGAAAAATATGTATTCTTGGTTATACTGTATTTAAATAGTTGGATTGGCATAAATCTGAAGACTTGATGAGTTGATATCTAAAAGTGAGGGAGATTTAGAATGAATGATGGAGAAGAAAGAAGACAGTCACTGCCTCTAGATCAACATCAGGGGCAAAGGCTGTATTTCATACAACTAACTCCTTCCTGTTGTTGTCAGGGATTTTGAGGAGAACAATTAGAATCAGGACATGGTGTTTATAATGTTATTTTCATGATGGTCACCCAGAGTTAACACAAGAAAATATGGTAATCTATGCACAACACTAAAGACATAGAATATTTAGCCAAGGGCCTGAATCCCACAGCAATGTCCCACATGAGTCCAGATGAAGACCCAGAGCTCAGGACAATGCCTCCCACTAGTCCAGCTGGATAGAGCCCACAAGAAAGACTCATGCCAGTTTCTTTTATGGATCCATGCTAGGAAAGCCCGAAGGTCAGTGGTGGAAGCTAGGAAGTCTATGCCAGTGGGGTGAAGAGGCTGTGCTGGTGGGTTGAGGGTTCTACAGTGGAGCCGAGAAGCCACACTCACAACAAAGACCAGGGCTGTCCTGAAAAGCACCACAGCCATCCTCAGCAACACGGAGGCCCCAAGCTCACAGTAGAGTACATGCTAGGAAGTTCATCCTGGAGACCAAGTGGCACACATCTTCCCCTCCTGAGCCAGGAAGCAGTGCTCGATGTGAGAACCAAAGCTTCTCCGGGAGAACCTAACAGCTCAAACAGCAACATGTAGGAGAACACACAATGCCTCAACACCTCAACACACCAATGCATCACTTCTCCTTCTCCACACCTCTGTTTATGCTGGCAACTTTCCTTAGGTGGAACATCCACATTCAGCACCATGCTGATATAATCCAGCTGGCGTTAAGTTGACCACCAGTTTTTAATCCATAACACTCCCTTTTATATTTCTCCTAAGAATCAAAGGTCCACAAGGCCTACAGAGAAAGCAGCTCCTGGAGCATGAGTGGAGAAACAAATGTATCTTAGGACCTTGGTGACCTTGATAATAAGCCACAGAGCATGATTGGTGGACAGCTCCAGGTGTGGTGTCTCTCCTCTACCAACGCTTTCATCTGGCTGTCTTTTACTGTGATCACATGGGCATAATGATCCCCAGATCCTTTACAGCTCTTGCTTTTTTTTTCCCCAGCACAGATATTAACCTCTGGTCCTATCTTGCTACCTTGATATCTTGGTTTAGGGAGATCCTAAGAAAGATACATAAGGAGAGACTGATATGAAGTCTAGAATTATGAAAAGAAGATATAATAGAGACTTGAGAGGAAAAGCAATAATTTATCATGTAGATATAATAGAACACTTTTTTATAATTTATAAATATATTTCACTCCACAAAATAGAGTAGTGCGAAAATATGTTTGTAATTAAAAAATCAAACAAAATATAGATGATTATAGAAATCCAAAGAGAAATGGGCAAGATATTAGGTGGGAAAAAAAAGAAGATTCAAGATGATTCTCTCAGAATAAAGACCACAGTTGCTTTGATTGTAACGCAGGCAAACAGCTTGCAGAACAGTATTCTTCTTCTAAGAGTTAATGAAAACACATTTTCCCTCCGAAAGCCTAGTAACTTGATAACCTATCAGATAACCTGGTTTGAAATCTTCATTCCACACTATATCGAAGGTCTTTGCTTCATTGCCTTCAATTGTAAATGGCACTCATGTCAATCCTGCCACAGAAATTTGTTTTAGGATTAAACAAGAAGTGCTGAGCAAATGATAATGAACTCTATTTATATTATTTTCTCTATAGCACCAAAAAAACCTCAGGAATTTGAGTGTTCCCAATATGTCAATCTGAAAAATAAAGAGCTGGTAAATTATTGCAAGTGTAAAAGTGACATTATTGGTTTTAGTGTGTAAATAGTGATGGAAATACAGAGATGCCCATAAGTCTGATATCGGTATTGGAAAATCTATCAATGGCAATTAATAGGGAAATTTTGGAGGCATCCTTTGCAATGACCATGACACTGGCATTGCACACATAAAGATGGAGAATTTGCCTCCCTTGGTTATCTAAGCCTTTGCTTTGTGCAGCCATGTCAAGAATTCTCAATCTAAGAGGCACAGAAAAGAAAAGACAGGGGATGGATTTATCAGGTCTTGATCTATGATCAAACTCAAGATGGACTACATGGCATCAGTGTTGCACATAAGAGTAAATGTGGGCATAAAATTATGAATTTCATATCCCAAGGCAAATCTGCCTACCTATGTATCTGTCTGTATATCCAACTTTACAATGATCAAAACCAACACTGAGTTCTAGATACGGCTCTGCTTCCTCGAAAAATAGGTAGCAAGAAAGTGGAAAATTGCTTTAAAAGGTTGCTATGGTGGATACATTGTGTCAACTTGAGAAGTTTAGAGTTTAACTAAGGGACTCAGCAGGGAGCCAGGATCCTTACTTTGTATACATCCTCATCTTGTGCAAGAGGGAGCCAGGAGATTCTGTAAGTGCTACAGCTGCCTTGGGGTGGGGTAGGGGTGGCCTGCTTGCAATATAAGGGAGGAAAAAGAGATTTGCTCTCTCCACATCTTTTTGTTCTTGCTGCTTTTGCTGTCTTCCACCGCCTTGAAAGAGCCAGCTGATTATGAACTAAAGAAACCTCCACAAACTGAGCTAAATAAACCTTTTCCTTTCTTGATTTTAGGCATCGAGTATTTTATCTCAGCAATGAGAGGAAAGTAACCAAGACAACAGCCTTCTTCTACCCTTCATGGTCCAAAAAGTACTTATCTTTAGGAGTGAGTTTTCCCCCGCTATGGTATCTCAGCCAGCACTACTAGTAAGGGGTTAATGGAGTATTTAATGCATATAAATGGAATCCTGCACAGCATAGCACCTGGTCAGAGCACTCATTTAATAAGAAGGAGGTGAGAAAGTAAGCCCACGTCCAGAGGACCCATTTGGTCAAATCTTTTACCACACCAGCTAAAAGCAGATAGCTTCATAGGAAGACATAACAGTCTCCTAAAAGTGGGTCTGAAAGAAGTCTTCTGAAGATACTGTGTTATCTTCCAGACAGTATATTTATGAAGTTAGAAACAATGGTACAATGCTATATCCACAGTAAGATTCATAGATCCTTCATTAAGGCGTGGAGCAGGAATAACCCCACTTATCATCTCTTCCAGAGACTCATTTGAAGATTTTGTACTTCCAGTCCCTGACACACTCGGCTCCTCATTGCTTAACATTTCAGTGCTCAACAGGGAACACTTTTGCCAGGAGATACTGCAAGTGACTCACTGAACCTTAAAGCATGGCTGCTGCCAATGGCTTTAAACATCTATGCCAAGGTGTCAGCCAGGAAGACAGAGGTGATGACCCCAATCAGCAGTAGCTACAGCTGCTTTTACACTATGAATGCAGGGAATGATAGTAATATGGAAATCAGGTCTACTTGGGTGTCTTCTAATACACCTTCACTCTGCTGTTACTGGGAACAGACAAATGTAGCAACCTTAAACTGAGAAGGACACGATTTTCAAAACTATCAAAGTTCCCACAGAATGAGGAAAAGCAACGTATGACAATAGACTATATCACATAACTGATCTCTGGCCACCCCAAAACCACTATAATCTTTTGGCCTTATTATGTTTTTCACACATTGTAAGGATTTGCCCTGTATCTGGAATGTTATTTCCTAAGACATTTTTCTCATTTCTTATGACAAATTTTCTCGCTTCTTTTTGTCTTTATCCAAGTGTCACCTCATTAGTAAGAGCTTCCTTAGTTGTCCCTATTTAAACCATTCTGCATTCCTATATTTCATTCTTGCTTTGTATTTCTCTCTGTCACTAATTAACCAAAATGCAACATAACTAACTTAACTGTGCATTATCTCTCCCCCCTAACACAAATCTAAGCATCGCAATGACTGGCATTTTTGTGTTTCTGTATCTCCAGTTACCAGAACCATGTCTGTTACACTGTGGAAGATCTTACGGAGTGAGTTAGTGATAGGTCTCAGCAGCAACAATTGGTGTCATGTGAAACAACACAGGAAAAAGCCAGACTTCAAGGATTATCATATAAATAGACACTGAGGAAAAGTCACGACAGCTAACATTTACTAAATGCTTATTATGCTCTACAGAATGTGCACCTTGTTTTATATGCATTCTTTTATTTAATCTTGACAACTCAATGACGTGCATATTGGTATTAATCTCATTTTCCATGACTTAGAAAAGTTAAACATCTTAAACAAGAAAGCAGTGATAATTGGAAGAAGTGTTATGCAAACTTGATTTGATGCCAAAACATAAATTCATAACCTTGGTTCTTTGGTGAACATAGAAATCAGAGAACAATTGTAGAACTTTGAATTACACCAAATAAAATGTAATAGAGAAAAGAAATATTCAAGTAATTCAACAAAACCTGCAGATATTTCTTATTTAAAATTTATGGCTTAACAAAAATGTACATAATATTTTAAAAGAGATCAAAGTAATATTAAAACCTGTGAAAAATAAAGTTTTAAACTATGAGCTATGAATACTCATTGCCTTTATTTAAGAAAGCAGAGGAGTATGTGCTTTTTCTTTTTTTCTTTTCTTTTTTTTTTTTTTGTATCAGGAATTGAACTCAGGACCTCACATTTGCTAGGCAGGCACTTATGCTACTGAGCTATATGCCCAGCCTGGTAATGACTATATGCTTTTCCATCAATTGTTGAAATCAGTTGTAATGGGAGCTTAGTTAGGAAAAGATTACAATAGTAAAGCAACATCATTACAAAACATGTACTAGTAATATTCTAAGGCCAATAAAGAAAATAGAGAGTAGAAATATAAGTAATAATATACATGTTCTATAATACTACACCTTGAATTTCAGATTCTTAGCTCTAGGCCAAATTATTTAAACACACACACACACAGAGACAATTTATCAAATAGAAATGTACTATGCTCTTTTCAATTTGTCTTATCAAGTCTAATTGAGACACAGGTGCAGGATGTCATGGAAAAGTCTGCTCTTACAGAAACAAACAGCTACAGTCTCAGTTGCTTTAAAAATATTTGAATTTCAAGGACATTTATTTTGTTGCTTGAATGAAAAGCAGGTGAAAAGTCTGCAGAAAAGCAGGAAATCATAAAAGAATTATACATATGGAAGTTTATGTCAAGGATAAGAGACAATGGTAATTATATGGATCATACACAGAATAATGAGTCAATATGAAAAAAGTGAAAACATTTCCTTAGAAATTTTCCAATGTATTTTTCAAATATACATTTTTATATGCTGCAAGAAATCTCAAATTTGAAAAATTCTATGAAACGTTTATCATGGTTTGAGATGTATATAGTAGAACTTTTAATTTTACAAAACTACTAATTCATTAACTCATGTATGTCTATACACACACACACACACACACACACACTAAAACCACCTCGGTTGGGAAATAATTCAGAATGTATGAAGCCCTGAGTTCAATTTTCAAACCTCTCCCAAAAGGAAAGAAAACCTCTTGACAACTAGATGTTGTTAAATTTTGACTCAAAGAGAAATGACCAAAAATCAGGCAGAAGCAGAAACATAGAGTGTAATCACAATATTAAAATGAGAGTAGCATGAGTGTAGATAGGTCTTGGGTGAAAAATAGCTTAGTTTAAAGGAGAGATTCACAGACTATAAATTTTAGAATTAAAGGTGTAGTAGAGGATAGATCTTAGTCTTGAAATACCTTGGAGTACTAAAACATTGCATTGAGACATTCAGCAGCATGGCCAGAGCATAAGATGTTTGAAAGCTCTCAAAGATGTATTACAAAGTGAATTATTTGCATCAAGTAGCAAGAAGAAGACAGAGAATATTTTGAATAATAATATCAGATGTACCTGACCAGTATGGTGCTATGCAAGATGAACTAGAGTTATTGGAGGAGGAGGCAAAGACACTACCTGCTACATGTTATGCCAAAAGAAACCTTGGTTGAAACCAAGTTGTGCAAAGTACTTTAAGTCTAGACATAACCTGCACTAAGCTGTCATAAGCACATTGACATTAGCAGATGCTATTCATGACATTTGTATTTATTGCCTGCCATCCTTTCCACTTTGCTCATACTATGTTAATAAAACAATTCTCTCTGGCATGCAAGCTTTCCAACACGGGCCCAAAATTAAGGTGGCAGAATATCAAGATCACAAGTCTTTCCTTTGTGGTCTCATGTAAGGTTTATTTTTCAAAGTACATTCGTAATTCATTCTTTTGTCATTAATTAACACCTTAGTGTTTTCCACAGTTTGGATAGTGCTTTATATGTGATATTCGAATTATGAATGAATTTGAGTTTTTTTCTTTTTTCTCCATGTTGGGGATTGAACCCAGGGCCTCTGTACTGAGGCCTTGAATTTTATATTACCTGAACATCCTGAAGTCTCATTCAGTCACTAAACTGCCCAGCTTGGGCTGAAATTTTCAATTCTCCAGCCTTAGCCTTCTAAAGGATTGGGATTAGAGCATGTGCTAGTGCACTGGGTGTGGTTATTTTTAATTATAAGGATTTTTAATAGATGTTGCTCCTCACAGTATGATTTATTGCTTGAAGATTATCAATATTTCATTACATACTGTGCATTTGATTCTTGAGGTCATTATTGATGTCTCTTGATTCTACACAAACTCTTTAACATTTAACTTGTAAGTCACATTTTCTGACAAACAATTATTAGAAGCATCATAGAAAGATGTATCACAATCAACAAGCCAATTTCACTTCAGGCAGTGAAATCCAAAAGGGAGAAATTAGTCCACAATTCGGGGAAAGCAGTGGAGAGCCTGATGCAAGCTTATTTTATGATAACTACTTTGTCCTTCACAGTGAGAAAGAGCTGCGGACTGTGAAGGCTATCATTAAATGCACAAAATTTCATTCATCATGCATGCCTTTTTTTAGAAATATTGATTTTGATGGAAAAATTTTGCAGTGTATTTTGAAACTAACAGCTTCCCCAAATAGCTGATTCTATCAACTCAAGACATAGAATAAAGTGAAACAAATGCTGTAATTCTGTGTGTGATCTTGAAACTGACAAAACAATTACCCAGTTATTTTCTGCTCTAAGAACCCTCTGTCAATAGCAAAAATAAAAAGCTTTGGGCTTTTATTTTTTGCTGTTCTGTTGGAAGAAAGTGAATCCATCTTTCTATGAATTTTATTACTTTTAACATATATTTACTTAGTATTAAGTGTATTAAGATTTTTAGAAAAGAAATTGTGTCTTTTCATCAAATACAAAGATACCATTGAAAGTGAAATTAAATTGACATACACAACTCACACACACACACACACACACATACACACATTATTTGTTTGATTTGGAAAATCCTTAGTACTAGAGAAACATGAAAAACATAACTTGGAAAACAAGGATGCATTAGGTGAAAGCTAATAACAATTTATCACAGATATAAATAGAACTGCCACATAGTTTAGTGATTTTAAAGAGGTAGACTTTAAAAAAAAACAGTATTTTTTATTGGGTCACTAATAATGCAGTCATTTCTCAATAACTTATTCCTGAACTTTATTTAAAACTTTTCCTTTTAACCAAATAACTAATTAAATCTCCAGTTATCATTTTAGAGATATGGCCTAAAATAACAAGCACAGTTTTCACACTGGAGTGTTGTCATTTTTCAACGAAAACACCGATATGTAATCTCTTGCATATTAATGCTTAATGTTTATTGAAAGCATTATCTTGTTGGAACTTAACATGTTCAATCTCATTTAAGCCTCTGACACAGTACCATTACCACCCCATTTCACAGAGGGGGAAACTGAGGCTTAGAATATTTAAGAAAGCTAGTAAATGCTATAAAATTTGTATTAAGCCGTATCTAACAATAACATTTGAATATTCATAGTTTAACTAAAAAGCCCCAAATCTTAAGTATACCACATTACCTTGTAATTCACAAAAAGAATTCAGTTAAGTCTCTAAAAATGCCAAAAAAATCATAAAAAGAACTCAGTAGCATGAATAAGTATTTAAAATGTTAATGATTGAAATCTCTGCCAGAAAAAAATTTCAATGCCTTTGTTAACATGCACTACTGAAATGACTTGTGAATAAGTAACAAAGTTTTAGTTAAAACTGATTAATATTCAGCCATTTGTTTAATGATCCAATAAGCTAATTAATTGACTGGATGCTAAGAGTTTCATTCTTTATGGATCTATCTCTTATATTTTGTAACAGATCCATTTTTTATAAAAGAAGGTCATTTAATCTTAGTTCAAAACATTTTGATATGTTTATCATGGCATAATGTTTTAAAATTTATAATGTACATAATCTGATGAATTTGAATATAGAAAAAATGTGAAATAGATTTATCCCCTTCAAGAAAATTCTCTTGCTCCCTGTTGAGTTTGTAGGTTTATTGTTATTTTTGTTGTAGTTGTACAATGTATGTAGTAAAAATATTAACATGTTAAACTATAAGTTAATTATTTAATGTCATAAACTTAGTTGTTAAAAATAATTTTAAAAGTGTTCTAAAATATTTTAAATGACATTGTTCATATATTCATATTCATCAATGGTTACTACTTGCATTGATAAAATTCACTGTAGCTATTTTATTCCACTTTTAAAAGTTTTAAGATAGCACTTTCTTACCTTGTCTACTTCATTAAGAGAAAATTGGAATAATAAAATATCTACATGTGATTGTTGAAAAAGTCTAATAATGTTTATAATCTAGTGATTCATAAAGTTTTGCAAAAACTCTGATTATATATATTCTATACCTATCATTTATACCTATTATTTACATATATATATATAGTTTGTGTGAAGATGTGTCTGGACCTAGCGCATGTGATGATGGGATAAAGGCTGTATAACTACTAAATTCGTTCACTCATTATTTGGGCACAGTTCTGAGTGTGGATAATGGATAGTCTCAGCCAAGGTGTGAGCACTACCTTTTCTAGGATCATGTAACCTGAGTACAATATGTGTGATAAAAAGATAAAAGAGGGCTAATTTTGTTCCTTGTTGCTTACTGTTTTGCTACTTCACTGCTTGCTCTTTTGCTGCCTTCTCTCTGCCATGGACTGTTTCTTCTTTGTGATGCCCCTTTGCCATGTCAGCCTGCCTTGGAGCCAACCATCTATGAACTGAAAGCTCTACAAGCTGCGAGCTACAATACACTAAGAATTTCACACATTGGATATTTTGTCTCAATAATGAGAAATATATGTGTGTATATATATATATATATGCATATATATGACTGTAACATATATATATAAATTTTTAAAAATAAAAAGGACTAAATTTTATTCAGTTTTGTCAGTCTAGTTCTTTTATAACTCTTCAGCTTCAATCTAAAAGCAATTTTAAAAAGGTTTTCAAATGTTTAAAATATTATACCATCATCTATATCAATCCTTATGAAATACTATGTGATTTTAAGAATTATAAAATAATCAAATCTAAAATTCTTCAGTTGATTTATCTGTAAATTTTTTTTTAATTTTTAGTTTTCAGATAAATATACTTCTATTAATTAGAATCAAGAAATATTATAAGCAGGGTATCATTTTTAAAAACTAAAAGAACATATGTAGAATAAAAATCATCAAAAAGAATCAGGCATAAATATATACATAAACTTTGCAACAACTCATCATTAACATTATGCAGGAATTGCCCATTCTGTATTTTCTTACAAATTCCACTTTTAGTCTGTGAATTAGCAAGAATCTATTTTGAGCTGACCAAAGATATCTTTGAATTATATATGGAATAAGCAGGCATATGACTTAAACGTGATACTTCCTCTTCATAGCATAATGTTTACCATATATAGTACTTCCTTTTCATGCTTAAGCAAATTTTGGAATGAATTTGCAGATGTATCTAGAAAATATTACACCATAATGAGAAAGAACATGTGAGGATAGAAAAGTGATTGGAACAAAATATGTTGACAGTTCCCTGGCAAATATATTCATTTAGAGTTAACTTTCTGCTAGGTAAATATACATCAGTTGTATGGGATATTAATTCATTTTTCCAATGTGAAATTATAAAATGTTTTACATGAAAAACTATATAATTTAAGAAAATTACAAAAAAAAATTAGTGACTAAACTTAGGACAAATCACATTGTACTATAAAATACTTTGCTTGAAATAGTTAATATAATATCATTTTGAAACAAAGAAAGCAAGAAGTAGATGTTTTCCTCACTTGTATCCTATAGAGTATAGCATCTTCAGGGACTTAAGTAAATATAAATATCTCTCCTAATACAAAGATCACAATTTGAAAAATTATATCATATAAAAAGATATTTCCAGATAATCATATAAAACTGAAAGAAATCACAACCAATAATATTCTACTTCAGTGATTTATATAAAATGAATTTAGGAAGAAAAAAAGTAGTCTGAGTATGTTGGATTTGGACAAAATAGTGGTAAATGTAGTCAGAATGCTCTAATAAAATTTGAAGCTTTTAAAATAGGACTAAAGGAACAAAAGGCATAATAAGTCTATAATAACATGTTCGGAATGAAATCTTGACATTGTTTGTGAGGGTGATAATGGTGTGGATTAAATTACTTTTTCAAGTTAAATATGCACATTAAAAATTCCAGTTAATTTTTAATCTATAAAGGAGAATGAATACTCCCAATGGAGTAAAATGAAAATGAAGACAAAATGCTCAATGAAAAATTATATTTAGAGCCATGGGACTGGCTATAATCTCTAGTGGGATGTGTGTAGATACTGAAAAGAAAGAAGCATAGGTCTGAACCTGCAATATTAAGAGTTAAAGAAAAGTAGAAAGTGGTAAAAAGGGATGGCATGGAGACTAGTGGGTCAGAGAAAAACCAATAAGGTTTGTTTGTTCTGAAGCCAATAAAGGAAACATAATGCAAAGAAGAGAGTAACAAATTGTGTTAAATGCTTCTGACAGGTGAAACAAAATGAGAAGAATAGACCATTGGACTTACTAACACACTCATTAGTAAACCATAGTAGAGTAGTTTCATGGTGTATTCTGATCAGGGTGGCTTTAAGAGAAAAAATAAATTACTTGGAAAAAACAAGTAAGGAAAAATGAATATAATTAGATCACCAGCCTCACCCCCTTCCTCACCCCACTGACCAAAGGGCCAGCAGGTTCATTGGCCTCATCTCCATCCTAGCCACACAGATCTAGGAACTGGTGGAATCTTTGGCCTTGGCTCTCTCCTCACCCATGGACCTTGAGGGCTGGCAGGATCAATGGTTGCCTCTCCTCCTCACCCCATGGACCTAGGGGATCAGCGGGATTCTTGATCTCACCTCTTCCTTGCCCCACTGTCCTAGGGGGCCTGCAGGAGTGCTGGTCTCACCTCCTCCCTGTACCATGACCTTTGAGACCAATGGGGTCATTGGTCAGCCCCCACTCAAAAGACCACAGCAGCCCACAGACAATTAGCAACACCTTCCACCACCTGCAGAAACTTGATGTGCTGGTGGGAACCTCAACAACACTTCACTGACACAGAGGACCTCAGCGGGTTTGTGACAGTGTGGTGAGTTTCCCCCTCAAATAGAGGACCTCAGTGGGTAAACAGGAGCATCAGTGAACTCTTCCCTAACCTTAGGGCCTTGGTGAGTCTGGCAAGATTGTAAATGAGTCCTTCTTCCATACATAGAACACCAGTTGGGTGGGAGAAAGTGCCAATAAGGCCTCCCCTAACCTGGAGAAAATCAAAAGGACTTAGGAGGCACTCAGTGACACAATAGGGGCCCAGCTGTGGTGCACACTACAGCCAGGTAGATTTGGCTGCTTCGAACAGCCTGAAGCTGCAGTAATGACAAGAGGTAAGAATTGGCCTACATCAATACTTCTGGGCTAGTCAGCCCAGGAAGAAGATAGGACTCACCCAACAGGCCCTGCAGGAGGAATTCAGGTGACCGGCCCTCTATTCATTGTAGGACCCAGCAATTGGACAAACATCAACCACACAGTAGGACCCTGAGACACACATGACAGACAGTTGAGGCTAGTGGGATTGAAAAGACCAAAATATTAATCCAAGAGTTGAAAATGACAAAACAAAAAAACTACAATGCAACCTCAAATGTCCAGTCCATCAAGAACAAGTACAGGAGGCATCAAAATAGAGGACATTAGAAGTCATACACCTGAAATTTCTGAAAAGATAACAAGTGAAATAAAGAAACAAATTTGTGAGGCTATAGAGGAAATAAGATCAGAAATAATCTCTCATGTAAAGAAAAAAATGACAACCTTAATAAGGGAGTTGCTTGCATAGCTCAAGAAGTACAGGAGTATGGAAGAATGACAGAAACCTTGAGTGAATAATATAGAAAAGAAGTAGAATGTATGAAACAAATTCAAAGAGATATCCAAGAAATAAAA
Organism: Hydrochoerus hydrochaeris; assembly: GCA_004027455.1. NCBI lineage: Eukaryota > Metazoa > Chordata > Mammalia > Rodentia > Hydrochaeridae > Hydrochoerus > Hydrochoerus hydrochaeris. The sequence goes on along the minus strand of PVLA01000825.1, from coordinate 126,657 downwards.
AATTCTACCGAAAGCTGGTAAAACCATTTGAATGAAGCCAAAAATAGAATTTTGCACTTTGAGGACAGGATCGCAGCTAGTAATCATGAAAGGAATGAACACTTAAAAATAACAAGGCAGCATGAAATGACAATTCAACTGCCTCAAGATGATGCAAGGAGAAACAATGTAAGACTAATAGGCATCAATGAAGATGTACAAGTCAATGCAAATGACATTGATAAAATGACATTGAAGAAAGAGCCAAAAATTTCCCAAACAGGGGGAAGAAAACCAAATACACAGATAAGTAAGACATGTAGGATGGCAAACAGTCATAACCAAAATAAATCTATACCCAGACATATAATAATTATATTAACCCAAGAAATCCAGCATAAAATCAGAATATTAAAACCTGTTAGAGAAAAGACCCAACTCACCTATCAAGGAAAGCCTATTAGAATCATGGAAGACTTCTCGGCACAAACTCCCAAGTCAAGATTAGCTTGCAGTAAAGTGTTTCAAGCCCTGAAAGAAAGCAACTTTCAACCCATGATGTACCCTGCAAAAAATTCTTACAAAATTAACAGAGAAATAAAATACTTGCATGATAAAGAACAACTGAAAACATTTATGTCCACCAAGCGAAACCCTAGAAAGAGCGCTGAAAGACATACTACACAGTGGTAAAAATGACTGCAATTTCCAGAACAACAACAGAAAGAAACCACTAGACAGAGCAAGCAATTAAACAAGGGGGAAAAGCAGGAAACCAACAACAGGAAAATAACATGACACAGTTGAACCAGTGCATATCAGTTATATCCATCAACGTAAATGGTCTCTATTCACCAATTAAAAGAAATAGATTGACAGAATAGATCAAGAAACAGGATCCAACAATATTCTGTATATAGGAAACACATCTGACTCAAAAGGAAACTTACAGACTAAAAGTCAAAGGATAGAAAAAAATATTCCATGCAACAGTAACCCCCCCCAAAAAAGTAAGGGTAGCCATTCTGCTTGTAGACAATGTAAACTTCAAACCAAGAAAGATCAAAAGAGATAAAGAAGGTCACTACATACTTGTTAAGAGAATAATTCAAGAGGAAGAACTAACAATCATAAATATATATGAACCAAATACAGGAGCATCCATCTATATAAAACAAATACTAATAGACATGAAAAACAAAATACACAATTCTACATGTATATGCACCAAATACAGGAGTACCCAACTATATAAGACAAAGACTAAATAGACATGTAAAACCAAATACAACAATGAAACAATTGTAATAGGGGACCTTAATACCCATTACAAAGAGATAGATCAACTAGACAAAAAGTTGGCAAAGAAACAACAGAACTGAATCAAACCTGTGAACAAATGGACTAGATGTAGATGTTTATAGCGTGTTCCACCCAACAACATCAGAGTACATATTCTTCTAAGCTGCATATGGGACATTCTCTAAAATAGACCATATATTAGTCCATAGAACATTCTCAAGGGATTGAAATTATCCCATGCATATTATCTGACCATAGTGCACTGAAATTGTAAATTAATGGCAAAAGAAACTGTAAAACCTACATAAACATGGAAATTAAATAACAACCTTTGGAACAACCAATGGGTTACAGGTGAAATTAAAGAAGAAATTAAATAATACTTATGATTCAATGAAAATGACAATGTAACATACTGAAACCTGTGGGATGCACTGAAAGTGGTCCTAAGAGGGAAATACATAATAATGAACTGTCACACCAAGAGAACAGAATGAGCACAAATAAACAATCTAATGCTACACCTCTTGCTTCCAGAAAAAGAAGAGCAAGTCAAGCCCAAATTTCATAGAAGACAGGAAATCATAAAGATCAGAGTAGAAATTAAAACAATTGAGACACAGAAAATGATTCAAAAAATTAATGAATCAAAGAGCTGGTTCTTTGAGAGAATAAACAGAATTGATAAACCTCTAGTCAACCTTATTAAGAAAAGAAAGGAAATACTCAAATTCATACAATAAGAAATGAACAGGGTAAAATTATTACACATCCCATGGAAATTCGGAAGATCATGAATACCTACTTTGAAAATCTTTACTCACATAGGGTGAAAAACACAAAGGAAATGGAAATATTTCTAGAAACTTATGAATGACTAAAGTTGATTCAAGAAGATATAACAATTTTGAATAACCCAACATCAGCTACTGAAATTGAAAGTGTGTTTAAAAACTTACCAAAACAGAAAATCCCTCGTCCTAATGGATTTACAATTGAATTCTATAAGAAATTTAGAGAAGATTTAATGCCAATACTCTTCAAACTTTTCAGTGAAATTGAAAGGGAAGAAATTCTTCCTAAATCATTCCTGGAAGCAAGTATTATTCTGATAGCAAAACCTGAGAACGACCCAACCAAAAAGGAGAACCATATGCCAGTTCTTCTAGTGAACACCAATGCAAAAATTCTCAATAAAATACTGCAAATAGAATGCAGCAAATCATCAAGGAGATTATACATCATGACCAAGTGGAATTTATCCCAGGAATGCAGGGATGATTTAACATACACAAATCAATAAATGTAATAAACATTAATAGAGCCAAAGATAAAAATTGCATGATCATCTCAATAGACACAGAAAAAGCTTTTGATAAATCCAACACTTATTCATGATAAAAAAAAAACGTACAGAAACTTGGAATAGATGGTATCTAACTGAATCTGATAAAAGCCATCTATGACAAACCAATAGCCAACATTATGCTAAATGGACAAAAACTGAAATCTTTCATTCTAAAATCAGGGACAAAATAAGGATGTCCACTATCACCACCCCTATTCAATACAATTCTGGAAACATTAGCCAGAGCAATTAGACAAGAGAGTGAAATAAAGGGAATAAGGATAGGAAAGGAAGAAGTTAAATTATCACTATCTTTAGATGACATGATATTCTACATTAAAAAAATCACAAAAACTCTATCAAAGGACTACTAGAGCTAATAAACAAATTCAGCAGTATAGCTGTATACAAAGTCAACACTCAAAAATCATTAGCATTCCTGTACACAAACAACAACTCACTGAAAGAGAAATTATGGAAATGACATCTTTAGCATTCAAAACAATGAAATACTTAGAAATCAATCTAACAAAGGATGTTGAAAACTACAATACTCTAAAAAGGGGGTAGAAGAGGATGTCAGAAAATGGAAAGATATCCCTTGCTCATGGTTAGGAAGACCCAACACTGAAAATGGCCATACTCCCAAACCTATTACACAGATTTAATGCAATTCCAGTCAAACTGCCATTAACATACCTTACAGATCTAGAGAAAAGATTCCTAAAATTCATTTGAAACTGAAGAGACCTAGAATAGCAAAGGCAGCCCTGGACAACAAAGGCAAGGCAGAAGGCATCAAAATCCCTAACTTGAAATTATTCTACAAAGCTACAATGTTAAAATCATCATGGTACTGGCAAAAAAGCAGACCTGCGGATTAAAGTAACAGATTGGAAGATGCAGACACAACTACAAAGGGACTCAGCCACCTTATCTTTGACAAAGGGGCTAATCATGTTCACTGGAAGAAAGATAGCCTCTTTAATAAATGCAATTCTGGTCAAAATGCCATTTTGGATAATAAATTAGCTTTCCATATGCTGAAGACTGAAACTAGACCCATGTTTATCACCATGCAGTAAACTAAAGTCAAAATGGATCGAAGATCTAAATATTAAAACAGAAACACTAAATTTACTGAGGATAAGGTAGGAAGAAATCTTGAAGACAAAGGGGTAGGCAAAAAGTTCACGAACAAAATGCAAAGTACTTCAAAGAATCAACACCTGGGATCTCTTCTTATTAAAAAAGTTTCTGTACTTCAAAAGAAATTACCTTTTTTATCCATTCTGCGGTCAATGAGCATTCTGGTTGTTTCTAGGATTTAGCTATTACAAATTGTGCTGCCATAAACTTGGATGCACATATATCACTGTGGCATGACATTTTCAATTTTTCTTAGAAAATATCCAGTAGGCCAATAGCTGAATTACATGGGACTTCCAATCCTAGTAAACTAGATAAATAACTATACTACTAACCTTAGTTAATTCATCAAAGAAAAACAGTTAATGCTGCCACTATTTGCTGATCACTTTTGTGTCTAGATTTTGTAACCTAAACAACAACTTCTAAGACAACAATATGCAGTATATTAACTAGTGTTAATTCCCTACTGTTTTTGGAAATTATATATAATTTCTATGCTTTTTTTCTGTTTTGCTTTTTTAAAAATCAATCAATAAATAAATAAAATATAAAAATTTTTGAAAAATCACCAACAGAGTGAAGAGAAAAGCCAAAGAATGGCAAATAATTTTAGCCAGCTGTCCTTCAGACAAAGGACTTACATGTAGAACATACAAAGAATTGAAAAACATTAGGACCCCCAAATTCACAGACCCAACCAAAAATGGGCATCTGAAATGAATATGCACTTCTCAGATAAAGAGATCAAATGGAAAATAAATGCATGAAGACATGTTCAACATCACTACTCATTTGAGAAAAGCAAATTAAACATTGAAATTCCATCTCACTCCTGAAAGAATGGCTGCCATCAAAAAAAAAAAAATCAACTGATACCAAATGTTGGTGGGCCTGTGGGGAAAAAGGAACACTTCTCAACTGCTGGAGGGAGTGTGGGCTGGTGCAACCACTGTGGAAATCAGTGTGAAGATTCCTCAAAACACTAGGAATGGCATTCCCATTTAATCCAGCTAGATCCCTTCTGCATATTTTCCCCCCAAAATTGAAGATGTCATGCCATAGCAATAAATGTGTACCCATATTTATAGCAGCACAATTTGTAGTAGCTAAATCTTGTAAACAACCAAAATACCCATTAACTGCACAATGGATAAAAAATATGTATTTTTATATACTTGAATATTACTCTGCTATAAAGAAGGATAATCTTGAGGCTTTTATAGACAAATGGAGGCAACTTGAGACCCTACTAAGTGAAATAAATCAAACACACACTTATAAATATTGTATTGTTTCCTTAGTATAAAAATGATAAAACATAAAAATCTGAAAGAGTAATAAGATCCAAAATATACAATATTGTAATAATGAAAGGGAAAGAAAGTGCTGAAATGGACCTAACAACTGGGATAGGGGAAAAGATAAAAGGAAGAAAGGAAAAGATCATATGTATGTTGGTAAACATATAAATGTATGTATGTATATGTATGCTAGATAGATAACTATATTACTAATCTCTGTTAGTTCATCAAAAAGAACAGTTTGTGCTGTCATTGTTTGATTCACCACTTCTGTGCCTAGATTTTATAACCTGAACAACTACTTCTGAAGTAAAAATATGCAATATATTCACTAGTATTAATTCCCTACTCTTTTTTTTGAAATGCTATATAATTTATCTTTTTTTGGTTTTCTTTTTAAAATAAAAAAGATAAAAGAATATAACTATCATATTAATGAAGAAAGAAATGATTTAAAATGGAAGAAATAACAAAATATTTGTATACTTATTCAGTAGTAAGTAAAAAGCAAGAAAGGAATTGTGCTGGAGAATCAACAATTTCTAAAACATAGAATGGCATAGTGTAGGTGATGGAAGATGGAACTCTGTTCACCAATACAGGAACTATGTTAGCTTTGTTGCATCAATATTATAAAATGCCTGTTATAATTCAATTTTAAGAAGAAAATGTTTATATTGGGTTTTGGTTTCAGAAGGTTGAGTTCATGGTTGGCTAGTTAAATTACCCTGTGCCTCTGCTTAGGCAGAAATATCATAGCTAAATAACATAGTAAAGGAAAGTTGCTCATTTCATGGAAGTCAGGAAGCAGTGAAAGCAAGTGAGACAGACAGAAAGGATGGAGGTCAGAAACCAGATATAGCACCCCAGGTCATGACCCTACAATCTACTCCTCGCTTACCCATCTTGTTTCTGTTATTCCCTAAATAGGTTTACCAAATTATGATCTCATCAGTGGATTCATGCACTGATGACACTGGAGCCCTCAAGATCCAATCACTTTCCAAAAGCCCATCAGCAACCAAGCCTTCAACATGAGCTGTTGGGGGTACATTTTGTTTTCCAACCATAACATTCTGCTCCTGGACCCCGAAGTCCCGTGTCCATCTCACTATGCAACATGTAATTGTCTCAACTCCAAAAAATGCCACAATCTCAAGAATTCCACTAAAAGTCCAAATCAAATTCTGCCCAAAAACCTGAAAGAGCTTGGAAAAGGATCTGAGCTCTAGAGGAGAACTTAACTCAGGATAAACAATGATTATGTATCTGTGATATCCTGAGCAGGACAGCTGTACTATGTCAGGACTTCATAACCACAGTAATTACAAGATAATAAAAGATGTTGCTGTAAGCCACACATATTGTGAGAATTTGCTAAGGTTTTATTTTAAATAAAAAAGGCAAACACATTCCAAAAGAAAAGTCCATTTCTGAACTCTTCTCTCACTTTGGAGGCATCTCTTTGCTGTGAGACCCTGAGAGTTTCACTTAAATCTCAAAATGCAGTGAGACAGGGTAAATACTTCCCTGTCAAAGTGGAGGAATGGGAGAATTGTGAAATGGAGGAATTGTATCAAAACAAGACCAAAAACCAACAAGAAACCATTAAACCCTGTACTTTCAAGTCCATCATCTGGTGCACACAGCGGCATGATGTGAGATTTACAGGATTTGGACAGCCCCATACTTGTGGGCTTTTGTTTTCCTGACCTGCTCACTGACTGAAGTTTTCTTTATCAGAAATTCTATGGTTCGGGCACCTCTAATTTCTGTCATCTTCATTGTAGCTTCAGCTTCATTCTCACTGATTCAGAACACAGCCTCTTGGGGGCTGCCCATAGGGACTCTAATTTGCCACACAATATCGGAGCTCCTGAACCATCATGGAAGCGGTCATGACCTAATAAACTGTTCCACTCTGCATGCGTGCAAAACCATTATCACTTGGACACTGTCAACATGAGCATTAGCTGGGCCTTATTCAGTGCAGTTACTTCTCAGTGTTGGCAGGATTTAAAGCAGGCAAACATTTTCCTAGTGACCCTAAGTAAGTAGAGTCCTTTGAACCTGTTTAATTCTTGAGATTCTCCCATGAAGTCTTTCCTATCATCCCTGTGCATAGTAGTATGCTTGTTTTTAATAGAGCTAATCTGTTCAGCAATTATACCTTCATTGGCCTTCATCGTTACACACACATATTCTGGCCAAACAGCAAGATTTTAAAAAATCTTTCTGCTTTGCTTTTTACTCCTGATTCTCACTGTAAATATGAATAAAAGCAGCCACCAAAACCCATGCCATAGTCTAAATTCTGTGCTGTCTTAAGATTTCCTCCACCAGATTAATGGTGAATCTATCACCTTTAAATTTACCATCTCACAAAATCTCAAGGACAGACACCTTGTAGTCATGTTATTTGCGAGAATGTCATGAACAGTGAATGGTCCAGTTCCCCAAAGTCCTTTTTCCACCTGAAACTTCGTGAACAGTCTTTACAGATTGCACTCCTGCACATATTCTGGTCTTTCTGAGCTCACACCAGGATCACCTATTAAACTATCCTTATAATGTGCTGTGTCATTGAAAGCCTGAATCCTGAGGCCTTACTGAATTTTTCCTAGAAACCAATATTCCAGACTCTTAGACCACATCATCAGATAATAGTAAGAGAAAAGAACCAATTGTCTGTGTTAATCAGCTATCTGTTACCGTGACAAACTACACAATTTAGATGAAGAAAGGTTTATTTTGGCTTTTAGTTTCAGAAGCTTCAGTTCACGGCCATATGGTACTGTTGTTGTGGGCCTGAGGTGAGTCACATCATGGGCTGTGGTTCAGTTTCTTTAAGGGTGTGGTGAGCAAAGCTTCTCACATCATGGAAGGAGGCAGAAAGAACTGGAAAGATCCAGCGAAGAAAGGGATGAGGACCAGATAATGCCAAGTTCATGTCTCCATGACCCGCTCCCTTCAATTAGGACTCCCTCCTATTCCATCAACTACCACGAATGCCATCCAATCATGGTCTTATCAGTGGGTTATACACTGATGGAGTTAGATCCCTCATGATCCAATCATTTTCCAATACCCTGTCAACAAGGAAGCCTTCTACACAATGATCTTTTTAAGGGACACATCAGCATCTAAGCACACCCAGAAGCATGCTTCAGTAATTACCCAGGTGGCTCCCAAGCCAATCAAGTTAATACAATCAAGTTTATCCATCACACCTAGGGAGAGAAATAAAGCAAAGTTAATTTTTAACAAGTAGGGATTATGGAAGAATTAAAGTCAGAGACCGTGGTAAAAGACAATGACACAGTAGCCATTGTAATAGTGCTGGTTAGAATGAAGGACACGCAAGGTGTGGGTAGTAGTGATGAAATACAGGAAGAGGAAAATATAGTCAGAAAGTGGATATATGAATGCATTCCAATTTGGAGTTAGTAATGGTAAAGATAGAATCTGTGTGGTATTCCCTTGGAAATGAATGGCAAAGTTGGGATAGAGGACAAGCTCAAAGGAGGGGATGGGAAAAACCAGATAGAGTCTTTGTAAAATTTCCCACACATATAGTAAAAATTGCCAAAATAAACTCACAAGAAAATGACTGTAAATGAGGAATTAAGAGAAATTAAAAGAAATAATCTGAACATTAGATGTTATAATAAAAAAACTGATAGATACACAATTTCTGTTCCCTAATTTCACTTTAATTCAAAGATTTGTTTTTAAAGGAAAGGCTGAATAAATTGTTACATTATTTCAAGATTTTATGTTTAAAAAGTATTCAGTAAAATTCTTTATAGTTTGTGAATCAATGCTCTCAAAAATATATCAAGAGCCAGGTGTGGTGGTGCATGCTTGTAATCTCAACACTTGGGATGCTAAGGCAGGAGGATTGCCCTGATTTCAAGGTCAGCCTACATTATATAATGAGTTCAAGGCCAGTCTGCACTACATTCTCTCTCTCTCTCTCTCTCTCTCTCTCTCTCTATATATATATATATATATATATATACATATTTATTATAAACTTAATATTGACAACTGAAATGACACAGTAAGTCTTCTTACATATTATAAATAGGAGAGGAAAACTCTCACACACAGAAGGTAAGATCAGAGCAGCTTCTTCTTTTTTTTTTTTTTTTCTTTTTGAGACAGGGTCTCACTATGCAGTTCAGGCTGGTCTTGGGCTCACTTTGTAGCCCAGGCTGGTCTCAAACTTGCAAGGATTCGCCTATCTCAGCCTCCTGAGTGCTACGATTACAGGAGTGCTCCACCACGCTGTGCAGAGCAGCTTCTCAGAACAATGTCATATCCCTGTACCAAAGTGGTTATGTGATTAAGTATCAGAGTCCACAAGCAACAAGATTATTAATTTTAAGAAACTTGAAATTCTCACCTCAAAAGTGATGGTATTGGAAGCTGATGGAATCTCTGCTAGATGATTATCTCTGGCTGAATAAATAATATTAATGCCATTATGAAGTAGGCCTGAGACATATTCCTTGCTGTCTGCATTATGTGAAATTAGAATGAAAGACTATTTAGGGCATGGATCCTAACCAGACACTGACTCACTCTGTGCCCTGACCTGAGCTTTCCAGCCTACAGTACTGTGAGAAATATATTAGCACTGTTTAAAAACCAACAAGGCAAGCTGGGTATGGTGGCACATGCCTGTAATCTCAACATTTGGGAGGCTAAGGCAGGAGGATTGCTGTAGGTAGGAGACCAGCCTGAGCTACAAAGTGAGCTCAAGACCAGCCTGAACCGCATAGTGAGACCCTGTCTCAAAAAGAGAAAATAAATAAATAAATATCAACAAGGCTCTGTCGATATGGTATATGTACTGTATTTTTTGATTTGCATGTGTTAAACCACCCCTGTGTTCTTGGGATGAATCCTACCTAGTTGTGGTGCATAATCTTCTTGATGATTTGCTGTGTTGTGCTTGCTAGTATCTAACGGAGAATTTTTGCAATTATGTTCATTAGGGAGTTTTGCCTGTACTTCTCCATTTTGGTTGGGTACTTCATAGTCATAGAGAAGGATGAATCAGACTTTTATGAGTAAATGGATGCAATTTGATACCATACTCATAAGGGAAGTAAATCATTCACATATGTAAACATCATATTGTCTCCTTTGTGGGAGAAATTGAAAGAGTAAAGGTCTAAAATGTACAATAGATAGTGTGAAATGAGAAGAAATTGTTCAAAAGAAAAAGGGAGCCAGGATGCGTGAAAGGGGAAAGTACAGTAGGGAAAAGAGAAAAAAATGCAAGTCCATTATACTATTAGTGTCTCTTAGTTCACTAAAAAGGGAGGCTTGTGTGGGCCAGGGGTTTAGCTCAGTGGTGTAAGTGCCTACCTGACAAGCATGAGGTTGTGAATTTAACCCCTGGGAAAGAAAGAAATGAAAGAAGAAAGAAAGAAAGAAAGAAAGAAAGAAAGAAAGAAAGAAAGAAAGAAAGAAAGAAAGAAAGAAAGAAAGGCTTGTGCTAATGTGTATTGGAGAAACTTCTATGCCCATATCTTATACCCTGAGCAACTACTTTAAGCATGTAATGTATTAACTATTATTATTCTCCTATTACATTGTTAAGAAATTTTGTTTTCTCTTTTCCATACAATTTAAAAAAAAGAAATTTAAAACCCTGGCCTCTATAATTAAATGTAGTGGGTCAATTTTTTTTTAAAAGGCTTTGTTTCTGTTCCCTTGTTTTTGTTTTTATAGCAACCTGAAAGACTTAAGACAAGGATCTGAAGAAACTCATTCTCGAAAAAGAGATCATCTTAGTCCTTTTCCTGTCACTGGGACACAGCTTTGTAGGGATGGTTACAAGTGGAGATAGGCAGGAAAGTACAGTGTAAAGAGGCTGATGGGGCGTGGCTGACGTGCCAGATGGTTATAGAAATGACCACCTGCTGTCTGGAAATTGCCATTTATGAAACTTTTGCAGGTATGCAATGGTTATTTTTAGGAGTCTGCTCGATTGCAATTACTATATTCTCCTATACTCCATGAACCTTAGCTCACCCAAGTGACAGCTCACCTCAGCAATCACGGCGAACACCCTAATAAGCCTAGAATACACCAATCAGTGAAACAGTTTTTTAGGAATCGGCATGCTCGGAGCAAAGACACCAGGCGGAGAATTGCATTTCAGTGCTGCCTGTTACTTGCCCCACATCAGCTTGGCCCCATCTTCACACTATTACAAATAAAACCTCTGCTTCACGCTACTTTCCTTTCTGACTTTCTCATTCATTGTGGAACCTCATTTTGTGCTGGAGACCTTTGATTCTGAGTCATTCTTGCCCGATCCCTCTACTTCTCATTGAAGTGAAAATGAGGGGCCCAGAGACACGCTGAGGCTCTCTGGCCCCTCAAAATACACTTGCCTGATGCTAGAGTATCCAAAACCCACAACGTAAAAAAGGGAGGGTTTATTTTGATTCACATTTACAGTCTTTCCTGGTCAGCCATCTGCAAGGCAGAAACCTCAGAGTGGAAGGGCCTGAGTGCAGAAAACCTGCTCACATCACAGCAGCTAGAAAGCAAAGAGAAAAGGGAGTAGCCAGGAAAAAAGATGCCTTCCAGGTCACTCCCCAAGTGAATCATGTCCCCAGACCACACTAGCACATGCACACCCATTCTTCAGTGGATGAATACAATGGATAAAAGACCCTTATGATCCAACCACCTTCCCAAAGGCTCACCATTGAGCATATGAGAGTTGGGGGGGGCAATCCAGATTCAAATCACAACAGAGATACAGTTATCCCTCATTTTCCACTGGGGATTAGTTTCAGTATCCCTGTGAGTAACCAAACTGCAAATGTTCACATCTCTTATGTAAAATTGTGTGGTATTTGCATATAACCTATGTAGATCTTTTTGCATAATTTACACCTTTTCCAGATTACTTAAAATGCTTAAAACACTGTGTTACATAAATAGTTATAATACCACATTATTTAGAGAATGACAAGAAGACAGGTCATCCATGTTTAGTGCAGATGTAATTTTAAAAATACTTTAGATAGGCAATACTTACAATTTGTGAATATGGAACCCATAACACAGAGAGCCAAGTGTAATATTGTTAGGACAGACAACACTGTCCTAGTAATGCTGTGTAACTAAATAATCTCCAAATACTCCTGGGCAATAAAATAAAGGGCTAACTCTCTCTTATTCTAGATGTTCAATCTATTTCAGCATAGTGAGTACTCACCAGTCATGCAAAAATCCAGCCTGACATAGGCTTCATCCTACACTGGTAAATGACAACTGGAGTTTATCTGTGTCACACCTGTTCACAATTTGTTAGCCATGCAAATAAAGGAGAAGCAACAGAATATTTGCAAATGGCTCTAGTGATCAAAACAAAATAACGATAAAATAAACTAAATAGCAATAAATAAACACACGTAACTATTTAAAACAGGAAAGGCATGACTCCCAGAGAGTTAAATTCTGCAACAACGTATTATTGACTTGCATCCTCTGAAAAATCTATAAATTGGCACTAAGTATGCTTACCTCTTGTTAGGTTTTCAGAGCAATAAGAGAGAAAAATATATGTAAAAAGTACCTTTATTCTGAGGACATAGAGAGAACTCCATGACTATAAAAGCCCTGGCTTTCTCTGACCAGGGTAGGGCTTAGGGCTGATTGGAATGCTTTGCGCACACAAACAGGAAGGGGAGTTGCAATTGGGGCTGAGGAAAAGGCAGGAAGTGGTAGACATTCCCACTTTGGCCTTCTGCCATGTTAGACCACCGCCATGACCATTAGGCCACCACCATTACCGTACAGTAATTTATTTTAGGGCAAAACTCTTTCACCTTTTAACTCACCATTCATAAGAAATGAATTTTGTTATTGTGTAAAACTGAAGGTAGAATCTTCTAATGGAGTACGGACTAATTTAATCATCTAGGCTTATAGTTTTCTTAGAAAACTTGTAGAAATACTCTCCTTTGTCCTGTACCTCCAGTTTTTCTTTTTCTGTCAGAAAATTCTTGAAATTTCATGTTAGACATACTCTAATATTTTCATAATTTGAAACAAAGGACTTAAAAATGTAGTAAGTGCTATCAAAACTGGACATGATTTCAGAAAGAGACTGAGATCGTCCCACAAAAATTTCCAACTCCTAGTTTTCTTTTTTAGTAGCACTGCTTAGCTTTGCTGTGTAAGGACAAATGGAAACTGTATATGGAAGTATTTTGGTCACGCACAGCTGTAGTCAGACAAGGTTAGCAGCATGTGGTTATTGAAGAAGATAATGGAGGCCAAATCTTCCACAACGTTTTGAAGACTTTTGTTGTAACACTCTGATTAGTCTCTTAAAAGGAAGTTTGGTGCTAGAAGAGTTATCATATCACTTATGGATATTTGTTTTGATGGGAATGACAGGCAGTGTAGGAGAGCGGCCAGGAAGAAGAGCCCAATAACTAAACAAGTGTCACATAGCTGAGGCATACAATTCCAAGAGAGACAGGAAGTCAATTTCAAGATGAATCTACACAGGGCAGGAAGCGTCCTGCTGTAACCTCAGATATATAAGTCAATCCCAACACTCTCTGTGTGGCGTCAAGCAGTCTTATAAAAAACTGCTTCTGAGGGTTCTACTGGAAAGAGGAGTAACATCAATACAGACTGTGGAGAATGATTCATAGTATAATAAAATAGAGAAAAAGATCTCTCTATCATTTGTGCTTGAGACAGAAAGGAAAATAAAGGGGATATTATATCATAAAATGAACTTTCATCAAAGCTACGTATTTGAAGATAGTATGTTCAGAACAATAGAGCAAGGGAAGTTCTTAATAAATATTGATAGTCAGTAGAGCAAAATACAGAAGAACCTGAGCTCTAGAATCAGATCTGTAGGAATCAAAATCATCCTTCACATGTAACATGTAACATTTGTTACTTGATTTCTTTACTTTAAAAATGGAATAAATTATTAAGCTTATAAGCAAATTAGTTAAATAAATATAAAAATATAAATATATATGGAGTAGGGTATGGTAATAGTAAGCACTTAATTAACTTCATTCATTATATTTTTATTCACATTAAGTATATCTGATTGGAATAAGATACCCCCATAAGAATCTTATAAAGTATTAAAGGAACTGCTGATAATTTTAAGTTATTCTCACTAAACTATAGAGAGAAACTAGCTAATAATGATAAAATATTTTAATATAGCCATTATAAGTATGTTATCTAGCACCACTTGAATAACTATAAATATCATATTATGTTAAAATATTTTTCAAGGTATAAATGTAGTTTGGCTTTAAATATATATTCCTTTGGAATGTATACACTTACACTTAGAAACATACAAAATATTTCAAGAAAGCACAAAAGTCTTTTCATGATGGTTACCTCTGAGGAAGAAGATTTTCTGGATATGTGATTGAAACAAATTTAATTTTTAATGTACATTATGCCTTGTGTTAGAATTTTTACTAGAGCATCAAATAACATTTAAATAAAATATTTTCTTTACCCAAGCAGGAGTTTTTCTTTTGACTCAAAGCGCTTATTTTTGGTTTTTTGTTTCAATTTTTGTTATTTGTTTTTTGTTTATTTTTGTTTCAATTTGTTTTTTGTTTATTTTTGTTTCAATAACTATTTTTCTTTTGTCTCAGCTGGTACAATATTCAGAATTCAGAATACATATGTTAAATCATGTATGAACATTAAGAGAGCTTTATTTTTTAACTCTGGAACTAGAAGCACTTTGTACTGGGGTAGAGCAAGGAAATACTCTGTTCACAGATGACCTGCCAGAGCAAGATTAGCCTCATTGCTCCTTGCCAACATCCCTAAAGACAACCACAAGTATACTTAGATATCAGTACCATTATTATCTCTACTAGCAACAAGTCAAAGCATATGTGATACAAACACATTACACCACAAGCTTTTTATAACAGAAGTTTGTGGTTCAAGGTAGTCAGGGATTCTAAAATAGAGATAATAGACTTACTCAGAGGAGAAGGAAAAAAAGCAGAGTTTTTTCTAGTGTAATTTCTAGGAATGTTGTGAAATAGTCTTTTTATAAAGTGTTGGCACTGTTGACTATGCATCTTAAAAGGAACACACACCTTTTTTATTTCTAACATCTTTGCATCAACTTATCTAATTTTAACCTTGTCATGCCATGTTTTTTTCAGGGAGAGCTATTTTAATCTTTAGAGTTAACACTAATATTATTGACTTTTACATGTTATACAAACTCTATTCAGAATTGTTTTGCACTTCTCAAAACATTTGAGCCATAATTAAGCTCAAATTAATTTAAAATAATTATTCAGTAATTTATAATTGTGCCAATGCTGTTAAAAGATATTACTTCCGATTTGACTAAAAATAGTTAATCTCATCCATATACTTATCAGATAATTAAATTTAATTAAATGAAAGAAACTACCTTTAATAGAATGTATTGATTCAACTGTCATCCTCTGAAAAGTTTGGTTATGAATAATTCACACTATAACAATGCTATTTAAAGAAAAATTTTAAGCAGTATCTTTCTTTAATATAGTAATAATAAGATGTTCAATAATAATATAAAGTGGGAAAAGTTCTTATCTGTTTACATTTAGCTATCTTTTCAGTAAGTTCTTTTTCATGAATCCAAAGTAAGGCATGCTATAGTATACTTTTTAGTTAATAGAGGATTTAAAATCCAAGTCAGTATGTGGCTTTAAAACTCAAATATATACAATTGCAACAGCAACATGACCTCCCATTCTTCAACTGTCTTCAGTCATCCAGAATGTCACGCAGCCTAAATTCTAGTCAATTAGATATGAGTGTAAGAAATACCAGAATCTTAAAATACTTTCATTCCATTTATCTGTCCTTTTTTGTGCCATACATTTTATTTTAATGTGCTTTCAATCTCACAAAGTATTACTTGTTATTTACTTATTAACTTTTATTTATTTGAAGAATTTGTATTTGTTGTTATTATTATTATTATCATTATTATTACTGCTATTACTTGCAGTGTTGGGAATTAATCCCAAGGCCTCTATGCTGAGCTGTATCCCCAGCCTATCTTTCTTTTTTATTTTTTTAAGTCATTAAGTTGCCCAGGCTGAGTTTGAACGTGGAATTCTTCTTGCCTCAATCTCCCCTAGTCCTAGGATTATAGCCTTGTGTCACCATGCCTCACTACAACATTGTTTTTAAGGCTATTCTTGCTAGTTGTAATGTTCTAGATTAAATGCTATTTGCTTCAAGCATTTTGAAGATATAATCCTATTGGCATCTGGCCTCTAGTATTACTGTTAAAAAGTCAGCTGAATTTGTAACTGTTTCTCACTTAATAACAAACCTTTAAAGATTGCTTTTAAAATTCTTTATGTTTTTCAGAGATTTTATCATGATGTGTTAAACTGTGGCTTACTTTTATTTACTGGGCTTGTGATTAGGCAATAATAGTGTTCTTTGAATCTCTGACCTAGTATCTTTCATCAGGTTGGGAACATTTTTAGTGACTACTTCTTCAAATGTTATCTCTCCTCCTTTCTTTTGGCTTCTGCTCTCATCCAATGCCTAAGATTCACATATTAGATGTATTCCTTACATATACTACCATTTCTTCTATGCCTGATATCATTTTGTCTCTATGGTTTACTCTGAATATGTTCTTATAAAATTCAGTTCATTAATTCACCTTTCAACCATGTCTAAAGTGTAACACTTACTCATTTTTAAATTTAAATGTTTTTATTTTAAATATTAAAACAATTTTTATTGAAAAGCCATTGTACTTCTACTTCATAGTGACAAACAAAAACAAAACATACAATTTATGAGAGCATTAAAATACAAAATAGTGATAAATCTCACCACAAAATTTTCAAGACCTATACACTGAAAACTAAAAAGCATTATAGAGTGAAGATTTCAAGAAATTCATTTTAATATGAAACAGTTGAAGATAACAATTTTAAATTTATTTATTTATTTTTCTTTTTTTATTTATTTAAAGAG
This sequence comes from Hydrochoerus hydrochaeris, assembly GCA_004027455.1. Classification (NCBI taxonomy): domain Eukaryota; kingdom Metazoa; phylum Chordata; class Mammalia; order Rodentia; family Hydrochaeridae; genus Hydrochoerus; species Hydrochoerus hydrochaeris. The sequence continues at coordinate 109,527 of PVLA01000825.1, read as the reverse complement.
AAAAAATTGAAAGGGGTAGAAATAATACAGAAATTCAAAAAAAAGATAAATGGTAAGAAATCACTAATTGATAAATTACATATTGTCCTCTTAGAAATAGTTGTTCAAGTTACAAAATTAAAGCATACAAAGTAGATATTCAAACAGTGGGAGTGTAAACAGCTACACATGCATGAGTATCTACATGTGTTTCTATCCTTTCTGTGTTGGAGGGAAAAACAAAACATAGCAAGACAAAACAAAACAAATTCCTATAAAAATATGAAACCAAAAAGTCATATAAAACCACAGTACCAGGTGATCTACAATGGTTACTGTGTTGTCTCATTATCTTCAATAGAATTGTCTATATCATCAGGCATAATTGAATATAGCAGTATAATTGAATATAGCAGTACATAACAATATTAGTAAAAATAAAACATTGTAGAGAGTAGAAAACTTCAAAGGCAGGTAATAATCAAACCAGAGTGGATATTCTAGTGAATCTTGTCATCTTCAGTGTAGTTGCTTATACTCTCAGACTTGATACTATCAATCATAACAGCTTTGAATAAAATCTATCAATACAAAATGGCAATCTAACAAACCAGCTTCAATTAAAATCAGTCATGGTAAAACAGTGTAAGTTACACAGAGCTTCAGATTAAGTTAATAGGAAATCAAGGATGATTACCATACTATATCCTGCTATTTTCAGGATAACTGTCTGTGCTCTCAAATCTAATACAAGTAGACAAACTGGAACAGAATATGATCCATCTAAGCAGAGTGATGTGAGTAGTGTGGGCTTTAAATCCTGGTACACTATTAACAATATCCTCTGCCTTCTTTTTTTAGGCTATTCCTCCCCTTTCATTCCCACAGAGTGCTATGCATTTTGGGTCCCACCAACTCCCTCAGCTTTTAGAATGGGGAGGGGCAACCTGCTATTTACTTAAGTGGTTCCAAACCTTCTCACTCCTGGACTTGATCTCAAGTTGTATTCCTTTACCTACAAAAGCCTCAAGGTTTTCCTTCGTTATAGCTGAGTAGTTCTCTACTGCACATAACTATCCTGTCTTTCCAACCTATCTGCAGGTGGTGGTCGAGTTGCCCCTATTTCTCTCTGGCTCCCTGTAACATAGAGCATTGTTTTCTCATATTTGATTTTCGGTCCATAAAGTTTCTTTCAGGATGATTACATTTCCTATACAGAGCATCTCAATGGATCCTACCTCCCGATCTACTCTGCCTGTATTTCTTTTTTTTTTTTTTTTTTTTTAGTGTATAAAGACCATCTATGTTAGAGATTATAGCCAATCTTCTTTGGCTCATTACTGCTATGCTATTCTTCTGCCTTTGTTTATCTACTTTTCTCCTTTGTTCTATTGCCTGCCCCCATTCATTGAGGCCTTTCTGCCACTGTTCCTGAAATCCTGGTATTTTTTTCCCTCTCTCTAGAATATCCTTCAGTATTCTCTGTAGGGTTGGATTGATGGTCACAAATTCCTCCAGTTCCTCTTTGTCATGGAAGCATCTTGCTTCTCTATTAATTTCTAGTGACAGATTTGCAGGGTTCATCAATCTGGGGTGGAGGTTATTTTCTTTCAGGGCTTGGAATACTTTGCTCGAAGCTCTCCTTGATCTGATGGTCTGTGTGGAGAAGTCTGCCGTGATCTTGATGGGCTTTCCTTTATAGGTAATCTGTTTCTTTTCTCTGATGACTTTCAATATTCTGTTTTTATATTGAATTTCTGGTATCTTGATTATTATATGTCTGGGTATAGCTCTGTTTTGGTTGTAGGTGGCTGGGGTTCTGTATGCCTCACATAACTGAATATCATTTTCTTTTCCCATAGTTGGTAAGTTTCCTTAATTATTTCTGTGAATAGCCCTTGTAATTCTCCTGTTTTTAATCCTGCTTCTTCATTCACATTTCTTATTCCTAAATTATAGATTCTCGTGTTGTCTTCTAGCCTTTGTATTGTGACTGCCTTTTTCCTTGTTATTTTTAAGAGATCTTTCCTTTCATGATCACACATTGCAAACTTGTCTTCAAGTTTTGATAGCCTATCCTTAGTTTCTTTTAAGGCATTTTGCCAGGTTTCAATGGAGTTTTTAATTTCCTGGTAATCTCTTTAAATTTGCTTCATGTATTCTATATTTTCTTTATTAAATGTTTCTCTCCTTTTTTTGTGTTCCTCCCTTCTTCTGTCTGTGCCTTCTTGAGAAGTGCTTAGCATTTCTTTTATTAATTTACTTATATCTTTCTTAACCTGAATTCATATTTCAGTTTTGAGCTCATCTACAAGGTCCCAAAGATATCTCTTAATGTCCACCGAAGCCATGTCTGATATTGCATGTTTGCTGCCCTCAGTCTCTTTTATTTTTCCCTCTCCTGGATCAGTGTTCTCAAGGTTTTGGGCTGAGGGCTTTTTCTTGTTTCTCTCTCTTGTCATGTTTTTGGTTTCTTCCATACAGGTGTATAGGGGAGGTCTCAGCACCTTTCCTTGTTGATTATAGTTCTTCTGAAGCACACTGGTGAAGGATTTCTGCCCTCTCCTGTTTGCTCTTGTCACTGAGGTGTAAGCAGGGGCTGTATATGCTGGCCTCTCCCCTCTGGGTCAGTCAAACTTCATGTGCCTTCACCAGGTTAGTGTGTGCTAGGCATAGAGAATCGGTTTGGGACAGCTTATTGGGTCCTGGCCAGGGGCTCAACCCAGGCCAAGCAAATCCCATGAAACTGCTCTATGGAGGGAGCAACCAACTGAAGTCACTGTCGCTCCCAGTTCAGGCTCCTCCTGCCTGATTCCAACATGTCACCCATTTGGTCACACCCTTCCCGTGGTGGGGGTCTTATTCCCAGCACTGACCATGGATTAATGAAGGTCCCTTTGCCGGCTCTGTTCTCTGTTGGGCTCACCAACCCCCAACTTCAGCACAGCTGTGGCTCCTGTGAGTGGTGGCGGGAATGAGTTTGGGTGGCTCTGCAAGCCAGCACAAATTCAGGCCAGCATGAATTCAGGCCAGTGCAAACTTGGCGGGTCTCAGTGAAAGTGCTGTGCCTGCTAATTTTAGCTGTTCCAGTTGTAGCTCCAAGACTGCATGTTTGACAAGCTTTTTTTGTTTTAATTTCTTCCTGTGTCAGAGGATCCATCTCCCTGTCTGGATCTCTCCAGGATGTTTTATTCAGGCATATGAGTTGTTTCTCCCTGGGAGGCTCTGTATTTTGTTGCTCACTGATTGGCCATCTTTAGCTCTTCTCCAATTTTAAATTTAAATTTAAATTACATTTTATTTCTACAATATTCACATAATTTTTTATTTGATGAAGCTTTCATATTTTCATCTACAAACATTTTAAACTACATGTTTGGTAGCAACATTGTCTAGGTCCTCTCTGCATTTTTTAATATATTTCTCTTTTAATTTTCACTAAACTCATGTTATCTTGCATAAGTTGAAGTTGAATAAATACTGGCCTTGTGATTGAAAAATTGTAGAAATAGCTTGAAACTCCTGATAATTTTACTTTCTTCCAACAGGGTTTTATCTTTGGCTTCCAAAGGCACTTCGGATAATAGGTATTTGGTGAGGTCCCTTATCCTTCCCAACTTAGCACAGCTGCCGTATATAATCATATGTATGATACCAGCAGTCCACAACAAGTGTGCATCAACATTTTGGTGCCTCTGTCTGCCTCGATGTTTTCTCCAATTCCATGGAAGCCTATTTCAGAACTATACAGAGGTAAGAATTACAAGTAAATAATGCTTTCAGGGTAACAACCAACCAACACTGATAAATGTCAGTAAATTCCAGATTTTACTTTCTTCTCAGTGATTCTGAAGTAACATCTGCACAGTTTCTCACAAGATTCTCTGTTGGTCTAATATTCAGTCACTCTCAGCAGTAATCAGATGAATAAAATGTTTTTGTTGATATTTTTCCCTTTTCCCTGATTTCCCCATTCTTCCCTCTCTCTACTTCCAGAATAATCTCAAATATACTACTTGCATCCAGGTTTTTGTATCACTGTCTGCATTTTGAGCTGAAATAAAGAGTAGATCGCCTTAAACCAGTTGTGAATGGAGCTGATTTGCAGTTAGACTTTAATCTTAGCAAGGCAGGTCAGTTTGCACTTTTTGCTTTCTCCTATATTAAAATCCTTTGGGGAACTTAAAAGTCTGGATTAGTTTGTTATTCTCTTAGCTACCAATTAGAATTCAATCTCTCATCCTCAGCTTTGGAGTTGGCAAATGTCTCACTACCTCTCCAGAGCCTTCAGATTTATGTATTTATATTTCTCTTCAACCAAGTGAATTTACTTGGTTGTTACTTTCCACCCTTTCTGATCTCTCTTTAAAAATGTTGCTATAAATTTAATTTCATAAAAAGCCACCCAAATCTAATACAGTTATTAGATTGTTCAGCATAACTTCTTGAGCATTAACAAATTATTTAAGTACTATAATCCATAATCATAAAACTAATGCCTAAACCACTATAGCTTTTTAAATATTAAAATAAAAAGCAAAAGTTTATTACATAAATTATAGAATTTGTATTACTTATGACCATGCATGATTTCTAGGTATTGGAATTAAATATCTTCAAAATTATCATATGTTAAAATTTAGTAGCTTTTTGTAGATTGTACACTGTTTTGTACCTATAAGATTTAAGACATGAAGTGGTTAAACACTGAAGTTTCTGAACAGTTGCTTCGAAATGAAATTTAAAAAGGCATTTCATGACATTGCACAATGTAAGTCCTTGTTTATCTCTGAATGCAAGCAGAAAATTATTCTTTTTCTCCAAAATAAGTTTAAATGACTCTAATGATCAGTGTCTGCATAATGTTGATCAGTGGGAAGAAACATTTTTTTTCACAGGGAAAAATGCTAAGTGGTCACATAATAAAGATGCTGATACATCTCACAGTCATCTATGACAAAATGTAAAGTAACTACTATTTTGGCCTAGAATATTGGTGACACATCACACTTTTATAAAACCTGTGCCCTTTGAATGCTTGCTGCAATGAAAGCAGAGGAAGTACTAACTGTGGAATAACAGCTCCACTACAGTGTCCTTGGTATCTTGACTATAGTCACATAGATAAAGACTTGAGTCACAGTTCATTTAGTCTTGGCAAAATATGTTAGGATGATCTTGTGTATAAGACAATGGGAGGCCTATCACGACACTGACTCCTACTCACCTCCCTTTCCCCTTAGAGACATGGCATGAAACAGTTTATAGTCTCTGGGTTTTGATGAGACATGAAGCTTTCTGGCTCACTGTTCTCACAATAAGAGTGTCAGAATATAGAATTATTTAGTTTCAATCTATGCTTGGCTTCTCAATGATGAGTAACCCCACAGATTTCACTGATGTCATCTAACTCCTGTTATTTTAATATCATTCTTTTCAACTTGCAGGATAAGAAACTGACATCTTTGGCTTAATATTTTCACTGACTATACAAGTAATAAGCTGTCTAAATAAAATATGGCTCCCTATACCTTTCCCAAATAAGTTAGAGCTTGAGTTTGGATTTGCCTATCTTGTGTCTTTGTTTTACAGTAATAAAGTCTGAAAATTGCATAAAATACACTTAAAAGAGCATGAGGTATCATAGAGATATCTATCTCTATCATCTCTCTATTTCTATTTCCATCTCTATCTGTATCTGTATTCAGAAGTGAAGGAAAATTATAACAATTATAGTCAAAAAAAGAACAGTAGAAAATATAGTATAATTATGGAGGAACATAAGAGTGTACAGCATTTAATAAGGCTCTAATAATGGGAGAAATAATTTATGAAAGTTATGTTTCAGCTGTTTGTACAAATATCCCTCTATATTAGTTAGCTATGTATAGTTACAAAAGGGTGCATTTTAAAAACAGAAATAAGAGCCAAAAATACCAGTTCTCAGTTGCATGTAACAGTAAGGTTTTAATTAGCCCATGTGTGAGTAGGCAGGCTAGGATTTGTCAATCTTAGTCTACACTTAGCTGAATCACACCAGGACTCTGTCTCTGATGATCTTAGCTGTGCTTAGTCACTAGGCAGAGGGATGGCTGATACGGAGTCAACCTGGCTAGGTTGGCTCATTTCCACAGTTCTGTTATCCTTCTTCCCCTGGGGACAGACCAGAGTGCTGCCCCAGCATGTTCATTTTATGGTCACATAGAGGCATAAAAAAGGAGACCAAATCACACAAATGCTTTTTAAGGCATTATTTGTGTTATACTTGTTAATGTCTAGCTAAAAAAAAAAATAAATTGCTTACTAATCTGAGATCTGAGAGTTGGAGTATAGTCCTCCCAGTGGTGAGAATGTATTGCAAAGACATATGGCAGACTGTGGTTGTGTAATCCTATTACTGCCAAAGGAGTGAAGAGTTGGAACAATAATGTAATCTGCCAAAACTTCCCAGCTGAAGTCTCTTATCCAAAAGAGATGCTTCAATCGAGGGCAATTGTATACTCAAAAGACCATATCCAAATCAAAAACATGAGTGATAAATCTATGTATGTGCAAACAAAAGCATTTCACTGTTCATGAGCTTGGCAAAGAAGTATAAAATTAGATTATCATATATCAGCTTTCCTTTCACTAGGATGTTTTGTGCCTAAACTATTTAAGTGTTTTGTGTATTATGATTATCTCTTCAGAAAAGGGCAAAGATCTAGAAAAGCTCATGTGTCTGAGAGGAATATTAAGTTGTAAATATATATATATATATATATATATAAAAGTGTATAATAAATTGCAAACTCAGACATACATATGTGTAACAGGGTTTTTAAAATGATAGAAGTTTGTTTCTGTGAGCTTAATCATGTTATCAGAATACAAATCTTTTTTATATTTATAAAGTTTTTGATATAACTTAGTTTATTGACATAAACTAAATAAATAAACTATAGTTCATTGATATAATTGATATAATATATAATGATCGCATTCATCATAAGGAACCTACACCTGTACATGGTGTGTCTTATTTCCTCCTTCTTATTCTCTCCTTCCCCTCTCTTCCTTTCAACCCTTCTTTCCCTCCTTATTTACAGTGCTTTGTTTCCATGTTATCCTTTTTTCTCAATTTTTTTTCCTTATCCTTTTTTATTTCCTTGTACTCTGGCATTCCTCTTTCCTTTTAAACAATTTCTTCTATTTCAGAATCCCTATTGTATATTTTGGTTCTTATTTACACTTTCAGTTTCTCACCAGAGAAACAGTGCAGTGTTTATACGTGTGTCTGATTTATTTCACTTAATAGTACGGTCTCAAGGTGCATTCATTTTGCTATAAATGTCCCAAGTTTATCCTTCTTTATGACTGAGTAGTATTCTATTATTTACAAAAAAAACATCTTTTTTATCCAGTCATCCTATTTGACTTTTTTTCCAAGATTTAGCTATTACAAACTGTGCTGCTATAAACAAGCATGTACATGTATCATTGAGGTATCAGGCTTTTAATTCTTTCTGGAAGATACCAAGAAGGGGAATAGCTGGGTCAAATGAAACCTCTGGTCCTAGTTTTTTGAGAAAATTTTACACAGATTTCCACAGCAGTTGCACTAGTTTACACTCACAACAACAGTGGAGAAGGTTTCCTTTTTCCCCACAACCTGAACAGCATTTGCTATTGTTCAATTTTTGGATAATTGCCATAGTTTTTGGAAAGAAATGGAAATTCAGCAGAGTTTCAACTTGCATCTCTCAAATGATCAGTGATGTTGGACATATTATCATATATTTGTTTGCCATTTGTATTTCTTCTCTTGAGAAGTGTCTATTCATTTCAGATGCTCATTCCTTTGGATTGAGTCTTTAAATTTGGGGGTCTAAATTTTTCAATCGTTATATCTTGTAGATATTAGTCCTTTGTCTGAAGAACAACTACATAGACTTTTACCCACAATGTGAGTCATTTTTTCACTCTGGTGGTGATTTCTTTTTTGTGCAAAAGCTTTAAAATAAGGTCCCAGTTGTTGATTCCCTGTAACATTTCTTATGCCATCTGTGATATGTTCATGAAGTCTTTGCCTATACATATGTCTTCAAGAGTTCTACCTATATTCTCTTCCAGCAGATTTGGTGTTTCTGTTTTAATATGTAGATTTTTGATCTATTTTTATTTTAGTTTAGTTAATTGGGGTAGACAGGGGACTAATTTTAGTCTTTGGAATGTGGAAAGCCAGTTTTTCCAGCCTGTTTATTAAGAAGCTATTTTTCTTCCAATGAATATATTTGGCCCCTTTGTCAAAGATAAGGTGACTATGTCTGAAGTTGTTTCTGCGTCTTCTAATCTGGTCTACTGATGATCCTCAGGTCTGATTATTTGCCAGTACCATGCTGTTTTTATCACAGTAGTTTTATAGTATTCTTTCAAGGCAGGGATTGTGATGCCCCCTGCTTTGCCTATGTTGCCTAGAATTTTTTTGGTTTCATTTTGTTTTGCTTTTCTAGGTCTCTTCTGGTTCCAAACAAATTTTAGTTCTCTGTGGTATGCTAATGGTATTTTTATTTTGGAACTGGATTAAATATATGTAACATTTTGGGAGAATGGCCAGTTATTTACTATATTGGTTCTTCCTACCCAAGAGCGTGGGGATATCTTTCCATTTCCTGATATTCTCTTTGGTCTCCCTTTTCAGAGCACTATATTTTTCAGTGTAAGGATCTTTTATTTCCTTTGTTAAATTGATTCCTAAGCATCCCTTTTTTTTTTTTTTTGGTGCTACTATGAAGAGTATGCTTTCCCTAATTTCTCTATCAGTGAGTTTGTTATTTGTATACAGAAATGCTATTGACTTTTGCGTGTTAACTTTATATCCATCTGAAATGAATGAATCTGGTTATTCAATCTAGAAGTCTTTTGGTGGAGTTTGTGGGGTATTCATTGTGGAGTATCAGGTAATCTGCAAATAAAGATAACTTAACTTCTTCCTTTCCTGTTTTAATTACTTTTATTTATTTCTCTGTCTAATTACTCTGGCTAATGCTTCCAGAACTATATTGACTAGGATTGGTAATAGTGGACATCCTTGTCTTGTTCTTAATTTCAGTTTTTGACTATTCAATATGATGTTGGCTGTTGGTTTTTGATAGATTGCTTTTATCAATTTGAGATAAAGAATATCTATTCCAATTTTTTATAGAGTTTTATCACAAATGAGCAGTGGACTCTGTCAAATGCTTTTCCTGCATCTATTGAGATGACCATATAATTTTTGTGCTTGGCTTTGTTAATACGGTGTATTACATTTATTGATTTGTATATATTGAACTATTGTGCAACCTGGGATGAATCTTACTTAGTCATGATGTATGATCTTCTTGATAGTTTGCTTGCACTCTGTTTGGCAGTATCTTATTGAGGAGTTTTTCATCTATATTCATGAGGGAGGTTAGCCTGTAGTTCTCTTTTTTAGTTATGTCCTTCTCTGGTTTTGGTGTCAGGGTACTACTTGCTTCCAGGGATGACTTTGAGACTATTGCTTGTCTTTCAATTTCATTGAAAAGTTTGGTGGCATTAGCACTTTTCTAAATGTCTTGTAGAATTCAGTAGTGGATCCATCAGGATATGGGCTTTTCTTTGTTGATGTATATTTAAATAAAATTTTAACTTAATTGACTGATATTGGATTACTTAGAATTTTTATATCTTGAAAAAGGGACTCACCAACACTCTTGCCAGATTGCCAAAGTTCTAGTGTTAGGGTGAAGGTTCAAGGTCCTTTACTTGAGGGAGACATTCACCACATTGTTGCTGGCCTGCAACAATTGTTAAGGTCCTCTGCATAGGGGGAGGGGTTGCAGAGGCATCCACCAGCCCAACAAAGTACTACAGGTGGTATAAGGGGTCACTGAAGGTCCATGGGGCTGCTGAGGTCTTTTAGGTAAGGGGTAATGGTGGTCCACAGTGCATTGACTGCTGAGGTCTTTCAGTTGCAGGGAAAGGGCAGGCAAGGATCTCATCAGCTGCTGAGGTCCCTCAGGTTCAGGGGAACAATATAGGTAGAAATCTTGAGCGCATAGCGGTAGGCAAAGAGTTCATGAGCAAAATGCACACTGCATGGGAAGTACTTCAGGCAGTCAAACACTGGGATCTCTTCTTATTAAAGTTTTTGCACTTCAAAAGAAATCACCAACAGAGTGAAAAGAAAATCCACAGAATAGAAAAGAATATTAGCCAGCTGTCCCTCAGACAAAGAACTTTTATCTAGAACATAAAGAATTAAAAAACATCAGGTCCCCTAAATTAAAGACTCAATCAAACAATGGGCATCTGAGATGATCATGTACTTCTCAAATGAAGAAATACAAATAGCAAATAAATACATGAAGAAATGTTCAACATCACTGGTCGTTCAAGAAATGCAAATTAAAACAACATCGAGATTTCATCCCACTCCAGAAAGAACAGCTACCATTAAGAAATCAACTGATAACAAATGTTGGTGAGGCTGTGGGGAAAAGGAATGCATCTCCATTGCTGGTGGCAGTGTAGACTAGTGTAGCTGCTGTGGAAATCAGTGTGGACATTCCTTACAAAAAGTAAGGTTGGAAGTCTCATTCACTCTAGCTCTTCCACTTCTGGATATTTTCCCAGAAAAATTGAAAACATCATGCTATGTCAATAGATGTGCACTGATGTTTACAGCAGCACAATTTGTAGTAGGCAAATCTTGGAAACATCCCAAATGCCCATCAACCACAGTGTGGATAAAGAGAGATGTCGTATTTTTACACAATGAATATTACTTAGCCATAAAGAAGGATAATCTTGAGGCTCTTATAGGTAAATGGAGGTAACAAGGCCATACTCACAAGTAAAATAAATTCACATTGTAAATATCTTATTGCCTCCCTCGTGTAAAAAAACCTGAAAGATTATTAAGATTCAAAATGCACAATAAATATTGTGATAATGAAAGGGAAAGAAAGTGCTTAAAAGCAATGAACTACTGGCACAGGGGAAAGAGAGATGAAAGAAGGGAAAAGATTATATGTATATATAGGTATACCTATATATATCTATTTATATACATATAAAATTGTTTTCCTGATATGAGAGTTCACTGCTATGTACATCAGTGCATCAGTGCAAGATAGAGAGCTAGACTACTAATCTGTTAGTCATCCAAAGGAACACTTTGTGCTTTTATTGTTTCATCGTTTTATTATTTTTTCCTGCCTAAATCTTGTCACCTGAACAACTACTTCTAAAATAACAATATGCAATATATGTTAATTAGTGTTAATTTCCTACTTCTTTTTTTGAAATTCTATGTCATTTCTATCCTTTTTTCTGTTTTGATTTTTAAAATAAAAAAGAAATTCCATTTGACTCCCCCAAAAATAATTTTTTATCTTCTTGATTCAGTGTTGGTATTTCTTAAGTAATGAGGAATCTGTCAGTTTTAGAATCAAGGTTCTCATGGTAGGTACAGATAATCATTGGCTTTCTATAGAATCCATTGTGATTTTATAGTTTTCATTCCTAAGTATATAAATTTGTCTTTTTTTCCTTCTTTTTGATAAGGTTGGGTAAGAGTTTATGAATTTTATTTACTCTTTCAAAAAAACAACTCTTTAACTCATTTATTTTTAGTATTTTTTCTTAGTCTCAATTGTATTAATTTCTGCTCTGATCTTTATAATTTCTGCTCTCATACTAGCTTTGGGCTTGACTTTCATGTTTTTGTCCAGAAGCTTGAGGCTTAACATTAGGTTGTTTATCTGACCTTTTTCTGTTTTTCTTATTTCATTGCTATTAATTTCCCTCATTGCATTCCATAAATTCTGGTATGTTGCATTGGCATTATCATTTATTATAGGTACTTTTTAATTTTTTCTTTAACTTCATCTGTGACTCATTGTTCAATGGGTGGTATTTAATTTCCATATGTTTATGGAGTTTTTATGACTTCTTTTGCCTTTGATTTCCAACTTCATTGCACTATGGTTAAATACAAGAGATAATTTCAATTCTTTTGCATTTACTTAAGCATGCTCTATGGGGTAGTATGTGGTCTATTTTAGGGAATGTCCCATAAGCCACTAAGGAGAATGTGTATTCTGAAGTTGTGGGGTGAAACACTCTGGAGCCATCTACTAAGCCTAATTGTTCATAGGTTTGGTTCAGTTTGGATATTTCTTTACTGATATTTTTGTCTAGTTGATCTATCCCTTTGTAACAGTGAAATATTAAGGTCCCGATTACAATTGTGTTAGTGCTTCTTTGATTTTTCATGTACATTAATATTTGTTTTATATAGTTGGGTGCATCTGTATGTGGTACATATATCTTTAAGATTTTTATCTCTTTTTGGGGGGGTTTTCCTTTAACAAGTATGAAGTGACCTCCTTTTCTCTTTTGATAAATCTTAGCTTGACGTTCTCCTTGTCTGCAAGTAGAGTAACTACTTCCTGCTTTTTTCTGAGTTCCCATAACATGGAGTATTGTTTTCTATCCTTTGACTTTCAGTCTATGAATTTCTTTTTGAATTAAATATGTTTCTTCAATATAACATATTGTTGGATCTGATTTCTTGATCCATTCTGCCAGTCTATTTCCTCTTTTTGGTGAATTAAGCCCATTTGCATTGATGGTTATTGGTTTGCACTGCCATACTGTTTTCCTATTAATGGTTCCCTGACTTTCCCCTCTGTTTAACTGCTTGCCCTTCCTGGTGGCTTCATTATATTGGTACTCTTGTGATGTTGGAATTTTTATTATCTCTTTGTAGAATATCTTTCAGAATCATGTGGAAAATTGGTTTGGTTGTCATGAACTTCATCAGTTGTTCTTTGTCATGGAAGCATTTTAGTTCTCCATTAATTCTGAAAGATAATTTTACTGTAAATTATTTTCTTTCAGTACTTGAAATATTTGGCTCCAAGCTCTTATTGTCCTAAGGGTTTGTGCTGAGAAGTCTGCTGTGATCTTGATGGGCTTTCTTTTATAAATTATTTTCTATAACAGCTTTTAATATTCTGTTCTTGTGTTAATTTCTTGAATCTTGATCATTATATGCCTTGTGTGTAGATTTATTTTGGTTGTGTTTAAATGGAACTCTCTATGCCTCACTTATCTGTAAGTCATGTTCTTTTTCCATGCTGGAGCTTTTTCCTCTATTACTTCTGTGAACATGTTTCTCTCCTTTGTGCTGACCCTTGCTTTTTTCACCGACTCCAACCAATTTTTGTTGTTATTCTTTGCATTATTTTACATTTTTTGGATTGTTTTTCATTGTTCCTTGCTATTTTTGATAGAACTTTCTTTGTGTGATCACTAACCACACTTCTGTCTTCTACGTCTGATATTCTATCTTCATTTCTTTCATGAGGTTTTGCAAAATTCCAATGGAATTTTTAATTTCTTGTATATTTGTTTGAATCTGTTTCATGGATTCCATTTCTTTCTTATGTTAGTCATTCATGGTTTCCATGATTTTTTCTATCTCCCTCTAGCTTTTTTTTAAATCTACATCTACTCTAGATTTGCTAAGCAAGTCCTTCACTATGGGTGTCGTCTCTTCTTTAGCCTGTGAATTTACTTCTGTGCTGCTTTCCTCTATAGGTATATTTTTTTGCTGCTGTCATTCCAGAAGTTTCAGTGGAAGACTTCTGATTTCCTATGTTTTGTTGTCCCTTGGATTTATCCTGGTTAGATAAAATACTGGAATTGCATTTTTCTTCTGCATCTATCATTTTCTATTTTTTAATTTTAACTTTTTCTATATTGTTGTTTTTATTTTTCTTGTGTTAGGCAACTTTATCACTGGTACGGAGGATTCTCTAGGTATTGTCTCTTCCTCTGTCACGTCTTTGAGGTGTAGCTGCTGTTGGACTTTGTGTCTGTTACGAGATTTTGCTTTCTTACTTTATTAGGGATGAGGAGTTGCTATCCATTTGTCTCAACACCTAGTCCTTTGGTACTGGACTCTCATAATAATTGTGACCCTAGATTATCACAATGTTTTCATATAAGGATGAACAACCATTAACAACAAATATGGTATCTTGGCTAAAGTAGCACAATTAGCAATAACAATATCATCAGAACAGCCTAGAAACTGATGACATGTGGTAACTGCTAATCTGTTATATCTAACCATAGGAGAAAGATCTATGGCTATACAGCAACATCCAGTATAAACCAAACATCCAGTATAAACTTGTACACAGTAAGTTTTGCCTTGGTAGAGTGATTTTATCCTCTGGAGAAGTGGAATTTAGGAGGGATGGGGTCAAAACAGAGCAATAATTGAAGAGAAATATAGTGGAAGCAAGGCTAAAGGACAAAGTATGACCACCCAAGCTAGATGAGAGGACAGGAGAGAAAGAATGAAGGAGAAAACAAAAGAATATTGAGCTAAATCAAAAAGTACAGAGGCAATTTTCATTTACATGTAAATATCAGACCTGCCCTTGTCCCATCACCAGCCAAGCCCTCCTGCCTCTTTGCACCACTGGCCGTGAGGATGCCTTTATCTCACTGTTAGCCAAATCTGCTTGCCTGTTTGCACTGCTAGTCGCAGAGCAGGGGACTGTTTTCAGTCCTTTGTAGCTGGGGCTAAGACTGTTTTTGGCCCCCAGTCGAATGGAGTCTGGGTGTTCCCAGCTCCTGCTTCTTGGCAGAATTCCCCCGTCTTTTGCCCAATGGAATTTGTCAGTGAAGTGACCCTAGAGCTGTTCTGCTGCTGAACTTCCAGCCCTGAGTCCTTTAAAGTAAAATGGTGGTCCCTCCTGCCTGTTATTATTCCTACGAAAGACTGTGCACTGGGCAGCTTTTGAGTTTACTCATCAACAGCTGATTCTGGGGAGGGAACCACTGAGGAAGCAGTGTCTCATGTACTCACTGCTTCCCTGACTGTACAAGGCTCTCCTGGTCCAGATCAGATCTCAGTCTCTCAATGAAAAATAAAAATGCTTTCATCACCCACCGACCAGGGCAGTCACACAGCTTTTCTAGCTGCACAGCATGTCTCAGATCTGCCATAGTGAGCTGTTTCTTCAGTAATAATGAATCCTATTTTTTTTCTTGTCCATTGTAAATTCCTTGGTAGTTCTTATGTGCCCTGTACTCCCTTAGGATTCTCTAAAGGCTGTAGTTTTCCAGGTTCTTGGAACTTTGTTCTGGAAAAGCTGAGTAGCTGACACTCAGCACTCTGCCATTTTTCCTTCTTTGCATTCCGGAATAGATCAATATAATTATTTTTAAATAACTGTAGCATACCTTGCACAGAGAATTAATTGCTCCAACCAACCAAGAATATCATCCAGCTCTGTTTTCACATAGAAGAATATTTTCAGCATATTCAAAAATCTGAGGAAGAAGGAAATGAAGATCACTGAGTTGGTGAAAGACTTTGGTTTCCAAGGAATTACTGGGTGAATCAACTGATGTAGAAATATGTAAACTTTTAAATTTTGGATATCATCTTTTAATAGTCTTTTATGAATAATGAAGCAGAATAGCTTTTTTTCTGGTGCCTTACAGCAAACTTTGGATAAAGTGCTCACAGTATCAAGTACATTTTAATGTGTGCTATTAAGACACACATTAGTCTAAGTTTCATGGTTGATCTAAAGAATAAGGAACACCACATCAAATCATAAAGGAGAAAAAAATTATAAAGACAAAATCTTTACAATTACAAGATGGAATGACCATGACATAGAATTGAAAGTTTTTCAAAAATGCAATTACAGTACAAATATGTTCTTTCCACCAGGACCTGTGTCAAATGAGCAAAAAAGGTCTCAAAAAAGAAACTAAATTTAAATTTTTGCCATCATATTGCTCTGTTGTAGGCCTAAGAAGATGGATGATTCAGAGAAATCTTCTAAAGAGAATCTTTCGATCTAGGAGGTAAACATCATGTCTCTGAATCATTCAGCACTTACCTCCTGCTCAGTGCTCAGCAGCAAATTACCAGAATACCTGTCTCCATTCTCTTATCACCAAACATTATCTCCTCTTGATTTATAAATAAATGCAATTTCAACTCATCCTTTAAATAAATGTTTATTTTCTTAAGTGTATTTACATTATTGACTTTTAAAATATTACTTTACTATTTACTTACATCTCATTGATTTGCACATTCTTGAAGTGAAAAAAGATACTGTAATTTGTATCTGCTACTAAAGTGTAATTAAATTTTTCTGCATAGCACATCTATAGATAATATCATTAAATGTCAAATAATAGTTTAGTTTTTTTCTATACTTTATGGTACATAGAAACTCTTAGATCTTATATATTTATTTGAGTTATTTGCTTTAATAGCAATAGGAAAAATTTTAGGAACATTATAATTACTATAAATCATAATTCTTTAATGTAACACTAAGAATCATATTGTATTAAATTTTTTATATTAAACATGTTTTCAAGTAAGCAGTAGATCCCAGGAATCTGACAAGGGGTGTGTGTGTGTGTGTGTGTGTGTGTGTGTGTGTGTCTGTCTGTCTGTTTGTATTTTACCTCATTGGTAAAAGTCATAAAAGACTGGAAGTTGATAAGGTTTTCTATATGCAAGCATCTCAGAACAATTACTAACTTGTGAATAATAAAGTTTCTAAAAATTGAGAAGAAATAATCCAAGTTGTATTTCATGATCTGATAATGTATTTTATTACACGATTTTCAAAAAAACCATGAAAAAGGAAAAAAAGAATGTAATAAATATTTCTCAGATACTTTAAAATATAGCACATATATTCTACTATTACTGAGGTATTCAAGGCTGAGTAATGATCACCAAAACCAAGCTTTCCTTAGCCAGGAACTTGCACTGATGAAGAATTTCAAAATTTCAATATTAATAATGCCTCAACATCAAATTATAAATAGAATCCTTCCTCTCCAACATATGCTGGCTTTTGCAGTTTGTTGCTGCTTTAGGAAACCATGATTATACAGAAAAGTGTCCAGTGTCCTTTTTCTAAAAAAAGTAATATTTAAAACATTATAATTTTATAATTTTTTATAATACTTCATAAGATCTTAAAATCTTCAAAAAGTGAAAATTAGTCTGAACTCTCTCCTCCAGCATGCCTTGCTTGAAAATAAATGTTATCCTCCAGTGTTACTTCCAAAATGAGATGAAAGGGGTTGTACACCTATAAAAACTAACAGAGTTCCTAAGCAGGGGATGTGTGGTTCAAAAACAGGACATTTTAATCCTAAACCCTTTGAATTCTTACCATAAGCCAACTTTGTTGCGTTAGAGCTTTCAAAAAACATAAATTTTGCTCACTTAGAAAGCACACTTTTATTATCATTAGCTATATTTTGAAAGTTTCAAATAATCTATGACAAAAGTGACACATTAGACAGGTTCTGGAACAATATTATAGAATAAAAGAATATCCAATTAAAATGATATACTTTTATTTACCACAGAGATAAAAATAATACATATTGGTAACTTATTTTCAGATTCAATGATAAACATAATAATTTTCCATTATTCATACAAAATTGCAAGGAGAGAATAATTTGGTTTATCAGAATCAAGGAAGAGTACACAAAATTTTTCTTACACATACTTTTCATATAAGCTTAAATCATATTTCCACTGAGAATTTTGTTACTCTACATACATGGTCAGTTTTCCATACACTTAGGAACTAGTCAACTGAAAAATTACAGAAGAACATTTGGCAATTTGTATGAAGTATTGTATTAAAGTCAGGACTTCCTTAGACCTGTGAGTTCTGGGACTTTTTATACAATGGCACAATTGTACAATAGCCATAATAAGTTGCTCAGATCACTTTAGATCAGTATTGATTCTATTTTTGTGAATTTGCATTACAAGAAGATTAAGATTCATCTACACATATTTTCTCAAACATTGTCCCTTTTATGCCCAGATGCAGGCAGGCTTGTCAAACTACCACCAGGAACACAAGTTCTCTTTTTCTCCACCTGTTAAGCTCCCCAAGTCTTTAATTTGCATAAGATAAGATATAAAAGTGAACAACTGGCACTACCTGAATTAGATTCTTTAAAAATTTCCTGTAAATTACAGAGAATCTACACAGGATATTTTAAAAAATCAAAACTTCCTGCCTTCATTCAAAATTTGGAATGTATGAGTTAGGGTTGTGAAGCTTGTTTTATGGCTCAGAAAGTCCTGGTCTCCTAGAAAGAAAGGTTGTCAGTAAACTCTGCTCTGCTCCCATCATTACCCTGATTGTTCTAGTGGAAGCTCAGCAGTGGATAGCAGCAGCGGAGTTCCAAAGATCAACAACCTCATTTATTTTCTCTCCCTGACTGTGAACAGATATAGCCTGATAAGAAATGCTAAGAATAAAGATTACATATTATAATATTCACATTTCCCCAAAATAATATTATCCAGAGCACTATGACATGAATTTGACTATTTACTTCTGAGGCTTTCCACTTATATTTTATTAACTTGCAGCATCACACTTGCTTGACTGGCAGTAGTTTTATTTCCAACAAATCCCTAATGAATCATTTTCTGTAATTATAAATATTACCCAAACTTACAGAATATGCATATAATGGGAACTTTTTTCATTATTGTTAGCTATTGAGGCATAGCTGATACATAAATATTGCAGATATTTAGTGTAAACATCTTGATGAGTCTGAACACTTGCATTCTGGTGTTACCATGGTAATAATCAAGATACTAAATGTATCCCCTGTATCCAGCTATCTCCTTGTGACTCTCTGTGGTCTTTGTTTTGGAGATTTGTTTGTTTTGTTTTGTTTTTCATAAAATCATGATACGAAATCTGCCTTTTAAAAATATTTTAAAATGCATAATAAAGTATTGTTAACCATGGGTACTATGTTATACAGGAGACCACCAGAAGCTTCTTCTCTTGCATAACGGAATCTTTATACCCATTAAGGATACAATTTCCCATTTCTGCATCACTTTCTCCCAGACCCTGGCAACTACCTTTTTATTTTCTGCATCTATGTGTTTGACTATCTTCACTATCTCCAAGTGGAATCTTGGAGTCTGGCTTTCTGAGTCTGATTTACATCACTTAGAAAATGGCCTCCAGGTTCAACCATATTGTTAGCAATGACAGAATATCTTTCTTTTTAAAGTTGAACAGTGTACCATGGCATGCATATACTAAATTTTCTTTTTACATTCTTTTGTAGATGGACATTTGGTTATTTACATATCTTGCCTATTGTGTATAATATTCCAATGAATACGCAGGTATAAATAACTTCAAAATACTGATATCAGTTCTGTTAGGTCCAGACACAAATGTAGGGAATGAAATAGAAGGAAAATTTTAAAATTCACAAATATGTATAGATTAAGCAACATACTTCTGAACATCCAATTAATCAAGAAAATCAAAAGGGACAAGGTGTAGTGGCTCATGCCTATAATCCCAGCACTAGGGAGGCTGAGGCAGGGGAATCTTTGCCAGTTCAAGATCATCCTGGGTTACAAAATGAGCTTAAGGCCAGCCTGAACTGCATAGCTAGACTCTGTCTCAAAAAAAAAAATCAAAAGGGAAATAAAAATATCTTGGGCTTAATTAAATAAAAACATAAAAATTAAAATAAAAAATAAAAACATAAAAAGAAAAATTAAAACCTTATATGATTCAGCAAAAGAAGAGGAAATTTTATAGCAATAAGTGCCTAAATGAAGTAAGAAGAAAGGATCAGAAATTAACAACTCTCTTGTGTGTCTCAAGGACAAAAAGAGCTAAGCTAAAAGTTAGTAAAAGAATGGAAATACTTAAGTATTAGGTAAGAAATACATGGAAGAGAAACTACAAAATAATGTGAAATATCAATGAAACTAAGTTGTCTTTCTAGGAAAGATAGAGACAACTAACAGTTTTTAGGCAAAGACTCTAATAAAATTAAAAATGAAAGTACAATCATCAAATCTGATACTACAAAAGAACAAGAATCATAAGAAAATTCTACAAACATTTATACATCAACAAATTGAATACGGTAGAAAAAATGGATAAATTCCTAAAAATGAGCCACTTTCCAAGACTGTCATAAAGAAATACAAAATATGTGAACACCAATAATTAATCAAGGGATTGAGTCAATACACAAAGAAATATATATGTATATATATATATATATATATATATATATATATATATATGTGTGTGTGTGTGTGTGTGTGTGTGTCTGTGTGTGTCTGTGTGTGTGCGTATGTGTGTATACAAGATAGATAAGATGGTTTATACAGCCAGTTTCTCTTAGTTTATTGAAAAGAAAGGTGTGTGCCAACATTGTTTGAACCAGATATCATGCCTATATCCTGTACTCTGAATAACTACTATGAAGACAACGAGCAATATGCTAATTATTGTAACTCTCCTACTAACCTGTTTTCAAACTCTGTTGTATTGTTATGTTTATCTTTTTTCTTCAAAATTAAACACAAACAGACAAAAACATTGCAACAAAGAAAAGTGCAATGTCATTTAGTTCCACTGGTGAATCTTTTGATGCATTTAAATAGGAATTAATGGCAATCCTTTTTAAACGAATTAGGCTTTACATGTAAAAAGTTTAAGGGTAACCTCCTAAAAATCTAAAATGTAATTTTAAAATCATTGCTTTGTTTAAGATGCACTTTGGACAATAAAAAAGCAAGCCCTAATCTTGATTTGAAAATAACCTCATTCCTAAACTACTTAAAAGTCAGTTCGAAATATTTATTTATATTCCCTGCTTACAGAAAGCTACTTTTCATCTCTCAAACCATTAGAAAAAAGTCTCCATTCATTTAAAAAGGAGTAACTATCATACTTCTAACAGTTTGTTAGTCCATGTAATACACTGCAGTGAGATGTGTTATGTTGTCTGTCTAGCTTGATAAAGCTGACCCAAATAAAACAAAGGGCAGCGTGTAGGACTTGGGTATTAATGCTTATTCAACTCATGGCATTCTTCAACATCAAGATTAGGATTAGGGTGAAACTAGTCTGTTCAGATTTGCTTACCAAAAACACTATCATCTTCCAGTTCCACTAGAGGTATATAGACACTGGCTAAATTTACTTTGATTTTGTAAACTTAAGAGAAAATTATTTCCTGAAGGATACACTAACTCAACAAAAATGTATCACATAGCGTAATAACTAGCACTCACTGGTTGTTAGGGCAATTGAAAATTAATCACTAACACTTCATCACATTTATTTTAAAACAAGATTAAAACATAAGAAAAAAGATAAGATTTAGAATCATAATGTCTAAAATTAAATTCAAGCTCTGATATTTACCAGAGTGATGTGTTCAGCAAATATACTTAAGTCTCATTTCTCTTAAGAGTTAAAAAAACTTTTAAAAATGTCAGGAGAATCAATATATAAAGCATATAAAGATGCTTTGTAAACATTCTTGTATCCAAATACTCTTGATACATAAAATATTAATAAAACACACTAAAATGAAGCAAATATTCTAATTACTGTTACTGCATCACTGATATTTATCTCCTATTGTTCCTTGTAATAAGCATTACTTCAAATAACATTAACTTGGATTAAATAATGGAATGATTTTGGCACCACAAGAGTGCAGTACAAAGAAATAACATAGAAATATTGCTAGATTAATCATTCATCTTCTTGTTGCAATTTGTTCATTCATTTCCCATTTGTCTTACTGGCAATTCTTCTGTGTAATTTACTTTCATTCCTAGGACATTAGTGTATAACAAGATGAAAGATTTCCACTCATTAGGGGCTATGTACCAAACTATGATGATATCATGTTTGGAATATATTGTGTTTAGTTTTAATTTAATGTTGATCTTGTACATTTCACCTATCAGAATGACAGAAAAATCTGAGACAAAAAAGAAAATGTTAATGCAATAATTTGAAAAAGATTTGAGGTCTGATAACAATGAGAAAATTAGTAAATAAGGTAATGGAATTATAGGTAATAATATTGTCTAACAGCAGAAAAATGCATATTGGTTATGAAACACACATTTTTAAAAATATGGCATCATATTATATCTTTCATTAATTAAGCACTTACATAGGCTTGAACACACTAATTCAGCTGTCTGGAATGGAGGCCAGATGTTTTCCTAAGATTCTAGTAAAGTAAACATTGTCTGAAAATTAAATCAGGCATGGAGCAAATTGTTACATTTCAAACTATCTCAGACACCTTGATCATATCTGAAAATAACCTTAATGTTTGATGTATTGTCTAGAAATTATCTTTAAATACTGTTTATGAAATATTTCATTTCAAAGCTGTAAGTTATGAAAAATAACACCTATAATTATAATCATCTTTGCATTTATTATGCTTCAATATTTTCTTCAAAAAATTATAGCTTCAGCTTTATATGGCTGGTGCCCTGTTTTTATCTACTTCACTCCTGAGCTTCTGCATTCATTTAATCACAAAGTCTGGTCTTTTCATTTCTGTCTCCAATATTTTTCTATTTTTGCACACAACTGGGCTCTCTGCTTCTAATTTTATTACTGCTCTCAATCCCATGCATTCTAAGGTCAGCTATAGCAAATTAAGTCCTAACCACTAATATCTGAGTGTTTCATTTCATATTAAATATTTGTAGCAGTTGCCTATTGACTGAAAGACAGAGTCAAAGTCTAGAAAAGAGACACAGTAAACTTAGCAGTTAAATACAATCATATGGAAAAAAATGCACCATGAAGAAGTAAATATTTTAGATAAGGTCCAGTGATGTGTACTTTCAGTCAAAGTGCCATTTTCTTTAAACTTTCAACTAGAAAATCTACAAATCACTTTCTAAACTCACCACCCTATAATACCTCCTAATGTTGAATAAAGAAAAATTTTAAGCTAAAAAGGAGCCTTTCTTTTATGGGAGAAGTAGATCACAAAAACTGTTAAATATACAAAGAAATGTCTATGGTGTTGAGTTACAGCAGTTAACAAGTTGACAGAATTTTAATGCAATTGAACAATGAGGAAACAAAGCAATATACATGGCTCAGTGGAAAATTAAGTTGCAGTTATTTTGAAAAGGAAATATGTAAAGAAAATCTTAAACATGAATTATAACAAGTCTACCAGTTATTGATTATGTAACCTTGGAAAAAGGAAGTCCTCTGAGCCTCTTCCCTCACCAGAAAAACAGAAATGATTGTATCATATTGTCATGGCTTCTATCTAGTTGTTTCCCCCAAAGCTTCACAAACTCACAGGTTGGACTTTTCAGAGATGGCTGGAACTAGAGTGTGTAAATATCAGTTAAGAGTGTGTGGTAGAAAACCACTGCTCAGTTTAGTATAGTTCTGGGTGTGAATAATGGAAAGACCACACTGGGTGTGTGTAGCATAGACCAATAGGCTTGAAGCCTGGGTTGAATAAAAGGAAAAGGGAAGCTTAATGCTACTGCTTCTTGCTTTCTGCCTACTGTTCCACAGACTATTTTTAATTTTGCCCATCTTTGCCATGTTGCCCTGCCTCAGAGCTAACAGGCTGTATACTGAAATTTCTATGAACTGTAACATATAATACATTTTTCTCCCTTTAATTTGTGGTGTCAAGGTATTTTGCCCAACAACCAGAAAGTAACTAAGACACATGTCTTCGGTGGAAAATTTGAGGTGTAAATAATGGGCTTCAAATTACTCTCAATTTTTGCATGCTTTTTCTTCAGTGCGATCTTTTAAATTGTTGTTCCTTTCTAGGCAAAATTTTTACAGAGTGTGTTTACAAATGAAAAATACTGGGAGAAAGCGTGTATAATTAATTAGTAAAATTTGATACATGCTAAATATAATAAAAACATATGGTATAGATAATTAATAAATGGAACAGTCTAAAAACCAGACACATTTCTGAACTTAGACAATGTGAGTCCCATTCTCCAAGACTTTGAAGGTTGAGAATCAAGAAAAGCTATTTCATCAGGAAAAATATTAGCTGTATGTTTCATTTAGCACTTTGCCTCAAAGGATAGATTATCAATGAGGTCCTGAGAAGATGGCAAATCAATAAGTAGCAAGGTAAAGAGCCTCTCTAAGAGAAACAACTCAGATGCTAGAATTTACCACCATGGAGAAGACCAGATGAAAGGAGGAGTCTCACAACCCAGGAAGAAACTAAGGAAAAAGAAAAAAAGAAAAAAAGAAAAGTATAGACAAAAGGCTGGAGCCAGACATGCCCTCACCGGAGCCAGTCAAAATTGCAGTCACGCTGATGTCAGGGGTTGCTGAGTTTAACACCCTCGGCAGGAGGTGGTGTTGCAATGGAGAACGGAGCTGGCATGGAGACCTGCTTCCTGCCCAGACATATTGATGGGATCTGCTCAGGCTGGGTCATGCCCCTGGTTGGGACCCAATAGCCAGGGATGAAATTGCCCCCAAAGGTGTCCCAAACTGGCTCTATCCACATGACACACACTAATATGGTGAAGACCCCCACTGGTTGACTGGCTCAGAGGGGAGTGGTCAGGCTACACCACCCCTGCTTGCATTTCAATGACAAACAGCAAACTAGAGAGGGCAGCAATCCCTAGCCAGCATGCTTCAAAGGAACCATAACCACTATGGAAATGTGCTGGGACCTCTACCATATACCTGTATGGAAGAAACCAGAAACATGACAAGAGAAAGAAATAAGAAAAAGCCTCCAGCTGCCAACCCAGGGAATATGAGTCCAGGAGAGGTAAATACAGAAGAGATTGAGGGAAGCCAACATGCAATATCAGACACGGCATCAGCTGACATAAAGAAATATCTTCATGACATTATAGATGAACTCAAAACTGAAATATTAACACAAGTAAATCATGATATAAGAAGACTAATAAAAGAAATGCTAAGCACCTCTCAAGAAGACACAGATGGAAGAATGGAGGAACACAAAAAAAGGAGAGAAACCTTCAATGAAGAATATAAAAAAAACCCTAGAATACATGAAACAGATTCAAGGAGATTACTAGGAAATTAAAAACTCCATTGAAAGCTGGCAAAATTGCCTGAAAGAAACTCAAGATAGATTATCAAAAATTGAAGATAGGTTTGCAATGTGTGATCACGAAAGGAAAGAACTCTTAAAAATAACAAAGAAACAGGCAGTAACAATACAAAAGCTAGAAGATGACAACAGGATCTATAACTTAAGAATAAAAAATGTGAGTGAAGAAGCAGGAGTAAACACAAATGAAATACAAAGGCTATTCACAGAAATAATTAAGGAAAACCTCCCAATCATAGGAAAAGGAAATGATATTCAGATATATGAGGCATACAGAATTTCAGACAGCTACAACCAAAACAGATCTACATCCAGACATAATAATCAAGATCCCAGAAATTCATCACAAGAACAGAATATTAAAAGCCATTAGAGAAAAGAAACAGATCACCTATGAAGGCAAACCCATCAAAATCACCACAGACTTTTTGACACAAGCTATCAAATCAAGAGCTTGGAGTAAAGTATTCCAAGCCCTGAAAGAAAATAGCCTCCAACCTAGATAGAAGTACCCTGCAAAACTGCCTCTCAAAATTAATGGAGAAACAAGATGCTTCCATGACAAAGAGGAACTGAGGAAGTTTGTAAACACCAATACAACCCTATAAAAAATACTGAAAGACATTCTAGAGAGACAGAAAAAAAAAACACTAGGATTTCAGGAACAGTGGCAGAGAAGCCTCAAGCATTGGGGCAGACAGTGGAATGGAGGACAAAAGTAGACAACCGATGGCAGAAAAATAGCATAGCAGAAATAAGGATGAGAAGATTAGCTATAATCTCTGACATAGATGGCCTTGATACACCAACAAAAAGAAACACAGGAAGAGTAGATCAGGAGATAGAGTACATTGAAATGTTTTGTATAGGAAATATAATTAACCTGAAAGAAGCTTTATGGACTGAAAGTCGAATATGAAAAAACAATGCTCTATGTGACAGGGAACCAGAGAGAAACAGGGGCAGCTCATCCAGCAGCTGCAGATAGGTTGGAAAGACATGACACTTTTGAGCAGTGGAGAACTAC
This sequence comes from Hydrochoerus hydrochaeris, assembly GCA_004027455.1. Classification (NCBI taxonomy): domain Eukaryota; kingdom Metazoa; phylum Chordata; class Mammalia; order Rodentia; family Hydrochaeridae; genus Hydrochoerus; species Hydrochoerus hydrochaeris. The sequence continues at coordinate 83,498 of PVLA01000825.1, read as the reverse complement.
TCAGCTATAACAAAGGAAAACCTTGACGCTTTTTTAGGTAAAGGCATACAACTTAAGATCAAGCTCATGGGTAAAAAGGTTTGGAACCACTTAGGTAAATGGTGGGTTGCCCCCCTAATCTAAAGACTATTGGGATCCAAAATGTACAATGCACCCTGTGAAAGTGAAAGGAGAGGAACTGTCTAAAAAAGGAAGCCAGAGGACATTGTTAATAGTGTATCAGGATTTAAAATCCACATTATTCTCATTGTTCTGTTTAGTTTGATTATATTCTGTTCCAGTCTGTCTACTTGTAGTAGATTTGAGAGCACAGTTATTCTAAAAACATGAGGATATAGTATGGTAACCATCCTTCATTTCCTATTAACTTAATATGAAGCCTTGTATAACTTACACTGTCTTATTATGACTGATCTTATTTGAATCTGTTTTGTTAGATCACTGTTTTTTCTTGACTGATTTTATTTGAATCTGGTATGGTTGATAGTATCAAGCCTGAGAGTAGAGGCAACTACTCTGAAGATAACAAGATTCACTAGGATACCCATTCTGGTTTGACTATTAAGTGCTTTTGAAGTCTTATAATGTCTCCAATGTTTTCTTTTTATTAATATTGTTATGTACTGCTATGTTCAATTATACTATGCCTGATGATACAGACAATTCTATTGAGGATAACAAGAGACATCATAGTTACCAATGTAGATTACCTGGTATCGTGGTTTTATATGTCTTTTTTGTTTAGAGTTTTTCTAGGAATTTGTTTTGTTTTGTCTTGTTTCAGTTTGTTTTTTCCCTCTAATACAGAAAGCAGAGGTAGAGACTTGTGCATTCGTAGATCTTCTAAACAGTTTATGAGAACTGATTATATAATGTGCAATGAAATGAACAACTACTTTAAGAAAAAGAGAAGCTAAGGTACCCAGTGCTGATTCTGTAGCATCATGATGTGAAATCCAGCAATACTATTATTCTTTGTTCAGAGTGATTTTAGTCTGTTTTGTTTTGTTTAATTTCAACATATGTGAAGGTATGGACAACTATGTTGAAGAGAATGAGAGACACTATGGCAGCCACTGTTGACTTCCTTATTGTCTGGTCTTGAAGACCTAAAATGCCTTCATCATCCAAACTGATTCTGATCAGTTTTATACTATTTTATTTTGTATTAATTCACTGTATGTGAAGATATAAACAACTATTTGGAAGAAAACAAGATACAGAATGATAGAAACTGAAGATCTCTGGTTGTCTTGCCTTGAAATCTGCATCACTTACATTTTCTTATGATCTGTTTTGTTCTGTTTGTTATGTTTAATTTTACCCTCTTTAAAATAAAATTTAAAAAAATAGAGACATTACTATATCCATTGCTGATTCTGTATCTTCATGCTGTGAAATCCAGTAATGCTTTTATTCTTTGGTCAGAGTGGTTTTAGACTGTTTTATATTTTTAATTTCAACATACATGAAGGTATGGACAGCTATTTTGGAGAGAACAAGAGACATCATGGCAGCCATTGTTGATTTTCCTATTGTCTGGCTTTGAAGACATGTAATGCCTTCATTACTCTGTTCTGATCAGTTTTATACTACTTTCTTTTGTATGAATTCATTGTGTGTGAAGATATAGACAACTATTTAGAAGAAAACAAGAGACATTATAGTAGCCACTATAGATCTTCTGTTTTCTTGCTTTGAAATCTGTGTCACTTACATTGTTTTCTTCTGATCTGGTTTGTTCTGTTTTGTTATGTTTAATTTTACCCTCTTTAAAATTAAATTTTAAAAATCCCCTACCCCCAAAAGATAGATTACCTAGGTTAAGAAGCTATACTAATTATTGGGCTATAGCTAATGATCAGAAACTTGAAAGAAATAAGATTAAAGGCTTGTGACTAAGAACATTAGGGAAGAAATGCTTATTGAAACACTTCCAGATAGAGTAGAACATTGATAAACTGATGGATGAGTTCATCCACTCAGGATATAGGTTGGCCCTTCTTTCAGTAACTTAGTGACTATTTAATGGGCCCCCAAACGAAGCAGGTGGTCACAGTGGCATAATGCGTGGCATAATGTTACAGAATTTCTTTCATTAAGACTGATCGCTCTGTCACCTCTAACAGCTAGTGTTTAAAAGATAAAGTAAAACTTCTGCACTCTCTAATGTTGCAAGCTGTCATGCTAAACAACGGCATTTTGACTTCCATTACAAAGAAGGCAACAAAGCATCCTCATGGAAATAGACAATCATTAAATTTTTAAATTTTCTTTCATTACTTATCCCGCTTCTGTCAGAACCGCCGTCTGTGGACTTGCTAAATGTCTTCTGTACCCAGTGTTGTATCTCTGTAACACCTTTTGCCTATATCAAGCAAATGGCAAAAGAAATACACAAAAGACTAATCCCCATGAGATTCATTGATTTTACTTATAAAACATATAAAATAGTGCAAAGACTGAGTGATGACTCGATTTCTTTTATAGCTACGAGGCTAAAAGTCAAGATAATTCTTCTCTTACTCTTAGTGGCTTCTCACTTTTATTGTAATACAATTATATTCTGGATAGAGACACTTTTGCTAAGAAGTTTATTCAAGTTTATCTCAGAGACCAAACCTATATTCCTCAATGTAATCTAACACTAAGAATTGTAAATAAAGGGAAATAGCATATATTGAATCCATAATATGTGCTAGATAAAGTGTTAGTCTATTTTGCAGATGAAACAGCCCCATAGAAGGAAACAACAGAGATGGTGTATACTTAGATACAGATTGGAGGATATGTGCATTTATTCCAAGCAGTGTGATATTTTAGTATGTAATGTTGTAAAAAGGTCAATTGTTGATGAAGAAAGTATCTACGAATGTTTTAAACACACTAAAGTAAGAACGGCCTCGTATCTACTTTAAAGAACATGTAGTGTCTCTCAAAGTGGAAAACTGCCCTGTAGAAAAATGTTGAAAATGAACACTTTTAAGAAAGCATATTTCTTTTTATTTTGTAATCTGCTTATTCGCCATGTCTTCTCTAAATGCAAATGCCTCCAGAACAAGAATAACGTCTATCTTGAATGCTCTTAGAACTACAGTTCCTCAAGCAGTGCACAGTTTCTTGGCAAATGCTCCATAGACATCTATTATATGACTGAACAAATAAACAAATAAATGAATAAAAACCATAAGGTATTTCCTAAGATTTGCCCCACCCTTTCATAGATCTCATCTACCTATAAATTGAGTTTCAGATGCCTAACTGTCTAAGGCATTCTTTAGTATTCATAGACCAAGTTGTTCTCTCTGATGTTAAAACTCTGTTGTATAACTTCTTGTTTTGAGGAATGACTATACCCGGATATTTAGCAAAACAAATATGGAATGAAAAGACAACACAGACTACTGTAAGACTATGACCCTAGTACTGACTACCCCTAACAAGCTGTGAAGTCTTGACCAAATAATTCAGCTGACTGGAGCAATTCTTCATCAGAAAAATGACTAGATGTTGGATGTTGAGTTCTCAGACCAGTCCTGTAATCTAAACCATCTCTGAATTACATTGTTGGTTGTTTTTTTCTTTCTTCAGGAGAGTGGGATATTTTTCTTTAGTCTGTACTTTAACACAATGACATTTTATAAAATAAGGCATACTTACTTGTATCTTTTTATTTATGACATACAACACTAAAGTACATAACATGTAAATATAAATCACAAAAATAGAACCTATTACTACTAGAAAATATGTCATCAATTGAATTTTATCAACCAAGATAATTTTCCTGTTTTACTGATTATATATTTTAAGTGCAGACTGTGTAGTTTCCATCCAAAAAATTACTCTACAATAAAATGGCTCAAGATACTCAATTTGACCTTAAAGGTGAATTAGGTAGCAAGTAGTATATAGTAGAAACAATTAAGGATTTTTCTATATACCTTAGATAATCAGATCATACATTTACTTCTGTGGACAAACCTTAATTACTGCCATTAAATGGCTGAATTGATAACATTTAAAGGGCTTTGATATTCAATTTGATTTTTCTTAAACTAATTAAAATACAAAGAATATATTTTGTTTTCACTGACTTTACAAAAACCCCTGATTAACATGCCAGATGCCACAGCTTTTCAAGCCTGACAAAGGCTCCCTGGAGTTAACGTCCGTTCGGCATTTGTTGCCAGAGAATTGAAGCAGATTGTGCAAAGCCACATAATCATATGATTTCTCTCCAAGTGAGGAATTACTGCTACAAAAAAGAATCCACTTAGTTGACTTTTTAAAATAAAACAGGTTTAAAATAATAAAATGCAAAAATATGTGGATAATGAAAAATTCTAAGACAAAGTCACTGGTACAGTGTCACTTGACATGCTAGCTTGGAAGCCCATATTTCAATTCATCCTTGTATGTTTATTGTCATGCAATGCAAAGTGCATAGGAGCTGAGCTAAATGGAGAGGTGCTTTGGTTCATGCAGATTGTGTGTATTGATATTATTAAATTAAAATGGAAAATAAGGAAGATTAAATTATTTGATCCACTTTGATTTTTAAGTAACTAAGATTATCATAAGCAATCATGGATAAAAGTCAGCCAATGAAATAACAGTCTTACAGCTACCTACAGTGTTAGAGCAACCTTACACTGTACCACTGGGACTAAAATGGTCAACTGTGGAAGATGTCATTAATTCCTTCCCAGTATCTATTCTTCCTGGTTTTTTTTTTTAACAGAATCATGATTCAAACAAAAAATATGCCATCTTTATAATGGATACTAATAATCAATTATGAGGGCACCTTTTCTGATTTTGCAGTTTTCTTTGAAGCCAAAGTAGCTAAGGAGCATGTGCTTCACAAAAAGACTTAAGGAAAAGTCTGCAGAACATGTTTCTGAGGAAAATCTTTCTTTCACAATAATGTACCTTTCATTATGTTTTTCCTTTATATTCTCCATCATTGTTCTGTTATTGTTGAGATGGAGTTACTAAAAGATTTCCCAAAAAACTACAAAATACTGACACTTACTAATTAGCAGGGTTCCTGAACCAATTATATCCAACATCAACTTTCAAGATTCTTATTATGTAAGAGAATAAAATAAAATGAACTCTAGCCACTTACTATTGCAAGCTAGATTTTCTATTACTTGAAACCAAATGTCTTCCTAATTATTAGACCAACAATTTAGAATTACATCTCACTTTAATCAATTCTTGTTAACAAACCAGCATGTTTTGCCTAAATTGGCCATTTGATCAATTCTATTGTCTCCTATTTAGTCTATTTGCCTTCAGATGCTCTCTTTATAATACAAAACTCAATTCATGTCCTCTTAGACTTTCTGTATCTTCCCAATTCCCTCAGGACAAACTTTAAAAGTCTTATAACCTGGATAATGTATTCATTGATATGTATCTCTAGCCGCATTACTTTATTCATTAATCTAAAGATTATATATGCACTATACATTTATTAATGATCTCATAAGTGTGGGGCCAGCACATTCCTACTTTTTGTAATTTCCTTTTTATAACCAAAAAGAATGGCCAAAAAGTATGGATTTTCACTTGATCCCATTTGAGAAGCTTTAACCAGTTAGCTAATCAGGCCTTAGACTAATTTATTGTCATATAAATAATACAAAATAATTTCTGATTTTCCATATCATGTATCTCAAAAATATTCAAAAGGAATTATCCTTCCTTTGTCAATATTTCTGCTAAACAAAATAGATTCATCCCATGACCCATTAAAAGAACACAAGTGAGCATTAATTGTCATTTTCTAAATCTCTATTCTTAGATAATGTATACAATTGTTTATTTCTATATGAAATAATAGTAGGTTGAATATAGAAGTATTTGGTTATTTACCCAATTAATTATTAATATATGCTACCAAACTTCCCCAGGAAATATACCTGATTTTAGAGTAGACATTAGTAAAGCAGTAGGACAAAAATGTAAATATGTCTCCAAAATCTCATTTAATTAGGCAGAACAATTGCACATGTGTTTTAATATTAGTTGAAGCAAAACAATTTTGATATTATTTGAAGCAAATTATTCACAGAAATACACATTGGCAAGGTATCAGATAATATTAAGCAGTCACAAAATGATACACACTTCTAAAACATTTTGGCATGTAGGGTAAAATACAGTAATCAAAACTGACATGAACTCATGTTTTCAGGAGTTTAAAATAAGTGTTTCACCACTTTCTTGCTCTTCAGATGATACACAGTGTAACACTATAACTTGAAGATTCCTTTTCTCACAACATTTATATAGAAACATTTCAAAAGTAGATACTCAATGCAAGAAATAAGTTTATACCAATGTTGTAGTCCTTTTAGGTTTCTATTACAAATATGCCATAAAATATGAGTCTTAACAACATTTATTTACCATGGTTGTTGAGCCTGTGAAGTCCAGGATCATGGTACTGGCAAAATAAAGAATCAAATGAGGGCCCAATTCCTAGTCTGCAGATAATGGTCATTTCCTTGTATACTTTCAATAAGGAAAAAAGATATGTGCTAACTTCTTCTACATCTTATGTGGAAATTAATCTCATCATACAATCCCATGGTAATGATCTCATTACCTCCCAAAGGGCCCACCTCCTAACTCTATCTCATTGGAGGTTAGAGTGTCAACATATGAATTTTCAGAGTACACACACAGTCCATAGCAATCATGTGTATATAGAAAACATTAAAATCAAACTACACTGTGAAGGCGTACAGGCTAGTAAGCAAATGTGTATTAAAACTCACTTCACAAAGAAAAGAATAAGCTCCACTCCTACTCAACAGGTTTATCCTTGAACAAATATGCAGCATGTTGAATGTTCTGCATGAGATATAAAAAAATAAATCTTATATTTACATGATGTTTTATAGTTGTAAAATCTTTGTTTTCATTTGCTTTTTTAATTTTCATGTCAAATCTGTCAATGTAGATATTCATTTAGAATGAATTATCTACATATTTTAATTGTCTTTAATTATACTAGAAAAATTATTTTTATGTACTTTTTATTTAAAATAGCAACTTTTAATATGAAATCACAATCATTGGAATCAAGAATACCTACATTTGAATTCTGACTGTAAGGTGTTCTGGTTGTATAATGTCACCTAACTTCTCTAATAAAGAATTCTTCCCGAATTTGTTGACGTCCTTTAGAAGACTAAGTATTTGTCATATTTAAAGTGCCTACACTTTAGCACAAAGCTTTGAATATAGAAAAAACCCAATATGCTTCCTCACAAACCCTCTTTCATCTCCTTTGCTCTTCATAAAGATATATCTGTGAGTTTTAGAGAAAGGAAGGTTGAAGTGACACATATTTTCTACTTCATGGAAAAATGCCAAGTCTATGTAATTTTTCCTGAGCTCATCCTAAGAATAAATTTCAGCTACTGAAATTTCATCTGCTGAACTTCTGGTCTAGTTTATAAAAACTGAATAATTTGCTAGTATATTATGTTTCTACTGCCACATAACAAAATACTCCAAAACTAGAAACCTCTCCATACCACATTATATTCAAAATTCCAAAAGTCTATTACAGGGACAAAAATCTTAAAAATTGTTAAAGAAAGTCAAGGAATCACATACAAAGGCAAGTCCATTGGAATCACAGCAGACTTCTCTATGCAAAACTTAAAGGCCATGAGGGTTTGGAATGAAGTGTTTCAAACCCTAAAAGATGGCAACTTCCAACCCTGATTATGTATACTCAAAACTTTCTTTTAAAATTGATGGAGAATTCTTAATAATGGTCATTCTTTCAAGAGTGAAATGGGATCTCAGTATTATTTTGATTTGTATTTCTTTTTTTTTTTATCAGTACCAGGGATCGAACTCACGACCACGCACTTGCAAGGCAGGCGTTTATGCCACTGAGCTAAATCCCCAGCCCTGATTTGTATTTCTTGAATGATCAGTGATGTTGAACACTTTTTCATATATATATTTTCCATTCATACTTCTCCACCAGATAACTGTGTATTCATCTCAGATATCCATTTTTGGATTAAGTTTTTGCATTTCAGGGGAGTCTGACTTTTTCAGTTCTTTATATTTCTAGATATTAGTCCTTTGTCTGAGGAATAGCTAAATTTTTCCCTTCTGTGAGATGTCTTTTCACTCTGTTGATTTATTTTGCTGTGCAAAGGTTTTTTAATAAGATGAGATCCCAATTGTGAATTCTTTGTAATATTTCCCCTGCAATTAAGGTTTTGATCATGAAGTCATTACCTACACCTGTCTTCAAGAGCTTTAACTTGTTAGATTTGTTGTTGATCCATTTTGATTTTAGTTTAGTGTTGGTGAGAGACATTGGTATAGTTTAGTCTTCAGGATATGAAAGCCAGTTTTCTAGCATCATTTATTAAAGAGGTATCTTTCTTCCAGTAACCAATAACAAATGCTGGCAGAACTTGGGGGAAAAATCCTTCTCCACTGTTGAACTGCAGATTGGTGCAACCACTGTGGAAGTCAATATGGAGATTCATTAAAAAAAAAAAAACTAGGATTAAAGGTCTCATTTGACCCAGCTATTCTCCTTCTTGGTACCTTCCCAAAAGAATTAAAAACATCACAACACAGTGATATATGTGTACCCATGTTTTTAGCAGCACAGTATATAATAGCCAAATCTTGCAAACCACCCAAGGGCCTAATGACTGATGAATAGATAAAAATACGTGAATTTTTTTTCACAACAGAATACTACTCAGTCATAAACTATAAACTAGAGGCATTTATAGCTAAATGGATGGAACTTTTAAATATATCCTTAAGTGAAATAAATTGAGGAGAACATAAATATCACAGTCTCTCAGGTGTGAAAAACCGAAAGTGTAAATAAGAACAAAAATGTGTAATAGATATTGAAAAAAGGAAGAAATTGTTCAAAATGAAAGTGAAACTAGGGAAGGAAAATGAAGGAAGAAAAAAGAAAAACAATGAGGAAAGGATGAAATGGAAACAATGCATTGTAAATAAGGAGGGTTAAGAGGATTTCAAGGGAGAGGAAGAGAATGGAGAAAAAAGAGGAATAAAGATATATTGTGTAGAGACAAAAATTTCCTATGGTAAATGCAGTCATTATGTATATATAAATTGTACACACAAACTTAATAAAAAATAAAATTGTTGGAGAAATAAGATTTTTTTCCATGACAAAGAACACCTCAAGAAATTCATGACCACCAAACAATTTTTAAAATTTCTCAAAGATAACCTACAAAGAAGCCAACAGTATAAATAAGTAAAAAAGAATAAATACTCCTGGAAGGTTAAAGAGGTAAGCAAAAAGGGGAAAACAGGAAATTAGCAACAGAAAAATAATGCAAAAATAAGTCAGTACTTCTCAGTAATTACTCTCAATGTGAATGATCTCGATTCCCCATTCAAAGAAACAGATTAGCAGAATGAGTCAAGAAAGAAAACCTACAGAATATGCATCCTACAGAAAACACATTTAATTAAAAAAGAAACTCGCAGATTAAAAATCATAGGATGGGATATCATGCAGTGCGAACACAGAAAGGAGCATGAGTTGCTATCTTAATTTCCAACAAATTGGACTTCAAGCTAAGACCAATCAGAAGAGACAAAGACCACTGAGTATTAGTTAAAGGAACAATTCAACAAGAAGAGCTGACATTTATAAGCATATGTGCACTAAATACTAGTTTCATAAAACAAACAGTAATGGACATGAAAAATCACATAAACATCAATACCATAATATTGAGAGATCTCAGTACTCCACTATCAGAAATAAACAAATCAACTAGACAAACAAAAAATTAGCAAAGAAATATCAGAGTTGAATCAAAACTTCAAACAAATAAACTTAATAGATATGTACATAATGTTACATCCAACAACAGAATACACATTCATCTCAGCAGCACATGGAACTTCCCCAAAATAGCCCACTCATTAGACCATAAAGGATGCTTAGTTAAGTGAAAAAGAATCACAATTATACATAGTATCAGATCACTATGCAGTAAAAATAGATATTAATGGCAAAATAAATCACATACACTACTCAAACACATGAAAAGTAAACAATACTCGCTTGAGTAACCAATTGGCAACAGTGCAACCAAAGAAAAAATTAGACAATTTCTATCACCCAATAATAATACTAACGTGACATACCAGAAAATTCAATGAAAACATTCCAAAGTTTCGTAGTAGTGAATTTCGACATCAGAAAAAGAGAACATATAAGAACATAAAAGATATCATAAAAAAAAGAGCAATTCAGACCCAAAGCTAATATGAGGAAGGAAGTTACATAGATCAGGGTGGAGATTAGTTAAATTGAGAATAAGAAAACAATACAAAGTATCAGTGAATTGAAAAGTTGGTTTTCTGAAAGATTAACAAAATAGACAAACCCTTAGCTAGTATTACCAAAATGAGGAAAGAAAAATAAAAATCTGTGCCACTAGAAATTAAATAGGTGAAATTCCAAAAGATTATGCTGAAACCCAGCTCAATGTTCAGAGAAAATTGATAAATTTCTAAATACATATGAACCACTGAAGTAGTTAGAAAAAAGTAGAAAAATCCTGAACAAGTCAGTATCAGTTACTGAAATTCAAGTAATAAAAGAACTACTAAGGTAACTCCTTGTCATGACAGCTTCAGTACTAAATTATACAAGAACTTTACAGAAGAGCTAATGCCAATACTCAAACTCTTCAATGAAATCAAAAGGGAAGTGGTACTCCCAAAGTCATTCCTGGCAGAAAGCATTATTGTAATTGCAAAATCAGAAAAAGAGTACTACAGGTCAATTTCTTTAAGGGATACAATATAAAATCCTCAATAAGACACTGTCAGGCAGAATGCAGCAAAGCACCAAAAGATCACACACCATGGCCAAGTAGGATTCATTCTAGAGATGTAGGGATGGGTCAACTTATGCAAATCAATAAATACAATACATAAACAGAAGCAAGGAAAAAAATCACATGATCATCTCAAAATATCCAGAAACATTTGACAAAATCCAGCATTTGTTTATGGTTAAAAAAAAAAAAGCTGAAAAAAAACAGGAACAGAATGTCTTTATCTCAGTCCAATAAAAGCCATCTACCACAAACCAACAGCCAACATTATTCTAAATGGTCAAAGACTGAAAGTTTTCACTCTAAAATCAGGAACAAAACAAGGATGTCTGCTATCACCACTCCAGTTCTTGAAACATTAGCTAGAGCAATAACACAAGAGAAAGAATTAAAAGGATGTGGACAGGGAAGAAAGAAGTTAAATTATCATTATTTGCTGATGACATGATGTTCTGCATAGAAGACCCCAAAAACTCTGCCAAAAGACTTCTAGAATTAATATCTAAAGTCAGCAGTGTAGCAGTATACCAAGTCAACAATCAAAAGTCATTAGCATTCCTGTGCATCAATAAAAATATCACTGAGAAGAAAATTAGAGAAACAATATCCTTCATAATAGCATTAAGAAAAATGAAATACTTATGTAATAACCTAACCAAGGAAGTGAAAGATCTCTATAATGAAAACTATAGTACTCTGAACAAAAGAGATTGAAGAGGTACTAGTAAACGGAAAGACATCCCCTGTTCCTGGATAGGCAGAGCCAATATAGTCAAGTGGCTATACTTCCAAAACTGTTCTGTAGATTTAATGCACTCAAAACACCAATGAAATTCCTCACAGAGCTGTAGAAATAAATCTTAAAATTCATGTGGAATTAGAAGACATCTAGAATAAAAGAACAATTCTGAGCAACAAGGGCAAAGCAGGAGGCATTAAATTCTTGTGCTATAAATTATACTACAAAGCTACAGTAATAAAAATAGCACGATAATGGAAAAAAAGACTTGTGGTCAGTGGGACAGAATAGAACATACAAAAACAACTCAGGAACACTTGGATATTTTAATTTGGGCAAAGGAGTAAAATCCCTTTGCTGGAGAAAAGATAGCCTTTTTAACTATGATCCTAATAAAACCAACTATCCACATGCTGAAGGTTGAACCTGGACCCATATCTCTCATCATGTACTAAAATGAAATAAAAATGGATCAAAGACCTAAACATTATAACAGAAACACTTAATCTGCTGGAAAACAAAATAGGTAAAACTCTTCAAGCCATAGGTGCAGGTAAAGATTTGCTGAACAAAACCCCAATTGTGCAAGAAATCATACCAAGAAACAACAAATGAGATTGAAACAAATTAGAAAACTCCTGCATAGCATAATAAAACACTAACAGAGTGAATAGACAACCCAGAGAATGGGAAAATTTTTTCAGATAATCCTCAGATGAAGGAATAATATCTAGAATATTAGAAAGAGTTCAAAAAAGTCCCCCATTTAAAGACCCAATTAATTTCAGATGCGCTACTGAAATGAATAGACACTTCTCAGATAAACAAATATAAATGGCCAATAAATACATAAAAAAATGTTCAACATCACTGGAGATTTGAGAAATGCAAATTAAAACTTCTCTGAGATTTCATCTCACTCCAGAAAGAATGGCTATAATCAGAAACCAATCATTAATAAATGCTAGTGAGTATGTGGGGGAAAAGGAACCCTTCTCCATTGTTGGTGGGACTACAAGCTGATACAATCATTATGGAAAACAGTGTGGAGACTCCTCAAAAAACTAAAAGTAGGAATTCCTTTGACCCAGCTATTACCCTTCTAGGTATCTTCCCAGAAGAGTTAAAGACGTGATATCACAATGATGCATGCATGTTATGGCAGTGTGATTCATAAGAACTAAATCTTGGAAACAGTCTATGTGTCCATCAACACACATTTAAAATGTGGTATTTGTACACAGTGGAGTACTACTCTGTAGTACAAAGGATAAACTTGAATAATCTGTAGAAAAATGGATGAACCCCGAGACCACAACATTAAGTGAAGTAACTCAGACACACAAGCTTAAACACTGCATGATTTCTGTTATCTAAAAAACAATATTGCAATCCAGTTCAGACAATGTATCTAAAAGTGTACCTTGACTTAGTACAACTGTTTTACATATTTTATATATCCTTTGACCTATAAGTCTGGATTTTAATCTGTTTATTATAAGCTCTTATTAGTGAATAAGTAAATCTCATGCTCAAAAAATAAAGATTGAGGGTGGAGGGAAAAAGAAGGGAATTGCAATGTTTTCTGTACGTGTATCAATTCACTATAGTGGTACATAATGTACTGTACTACTAAAATTTTAAAAAAAGAAACAAGAAGAAGAGAAAGAAAAAGAGAAAGAAAGAAAGAAAGAAAGAAAGAAAGAAAGAAAGAAAGAAAGAAAGAAAGAAATTAAGAAAGAAAGAAAGAAAGAAAGAAAGAAAGAAAGAAAGAAAGAAGGAAGCACCTCCAAAATGTAGAAACTTAAATTAACAAACATGTATTATCACACCGTTTCTGGAGAGTCAGGAACTTAGGCAGGACTAGGTTAAGAGATTCTGGCTCAGTTCCTTTCTAGAGGCCGCAGTCAGTTAATGATGGTTACAGTAATCTGAAAGTTCTGAAAAACCCAACTCCAAATTTACTAAAGGAATTTGTGCTAGAGATTTCAATTTTTCCTCACCTGGGCCTATCCAAGGAGCCCTCGTGCAACGTGGTAACTCTTCGTAGAGCAAGAGCTTCAAGACAAAGAGACCACGGTGGAAGCCATAATTTTTTACAACTGACTCCTGGGAGTGACATACCATCTATTTTACCAGTCATTATTGGCCAAACAGACAATCTGAGCAGCTACAATTGGGGAGGAACACACAAAGGTTTGAATATGAGTAAATGGCAGAAAGCTCAAGAGCATCCAGACTTAAATGGGCATAACACACTATAAGAAATTTGATTTAATATTTAGTTAATTGGTAATATGCGAGAGGTATGGTGCTAAACTGACATTTTGTGGTGTTATACTCTTTAAAATTCACAACAATGAAGCAAGAATGAATATCCTATAATTTTTGCTTTATAAACTTTGGAGAGTATAAAATAGATACCTCTGAGCTATTTTCCTGTTTAGTACATCTTGTCCACTTTATAATAGTGGCACCTTTTTGATACCCAGCCTCCAAGGTGGTACCTAATGACTTGAAATATTTAATCAAATTTCTTACACTGTCTCAGGTCTTTATAAATCTAAATACATTCAGAATTTCTCAAGTTAGTCACATTTAAACTCTAGAAGAACTATTCTTGCCTTTCCTTTCTTTAAGATCTCTGAGTTACAGAATTCATTTTAGTGATACCAAGTGATTTTCAAAATTATTTTTGGAATTTTCATATATACACACATACTGAGTGAAATACTTGAGAATAATGGAATAATGCTTACACTAATTGGTATACAATAAGTACTATACATGTTTACTAAACATAAAATTTTGCCCTTTGTTACAAAAAAGGCAAAATAAAATACAAGTATATGTTAAATATTTTTGTTAATATTGCAAATTTCAGAGAATCTTAGAGAAAACTAAGAATCAATAATATGTACATAATTTTTTAAAAAACACCAACAAGAGAAGCAAACTGTTTTCGCCAGGCTAGAAACCTGGATTTCCAAATAATTATAATTTGAAGAAGAAATAAAAGTCTCTTGTTGTATGTAAAGGTCAGTTATCATTCACAAAAGCAAAACTTCTTACCTTTATTATAGTATATGTATCTACTTTCAATGAAAATTATATCTCAACCCAAAACCTGAAATTAGGGTAATTTAAAATCATTTCAAACATGTCAAGAATGACCTCTTTTTAGTCTTATCTCATAAGTACTTTTATATTATAATTTATAATTCATGATTCTGCAAAAAATGAAAAAGTGACTTTCAGCATTCATTTAAAAGCAATTTTAAACTGACAAAATTGTTCAAAGCTATGATTGAAGAATTTAAATATTCATACATTTTTCTATACTTTATTATTTTTAGTTATAATAACCTACAATTTAATAATCTCAACTATTCAAATTCAATAATAAAATTTTGAGGATGATTAACAGATTTTTAGAATTTTACTTTTTAATCTTATAACATTAAAGTATATAATGTGAGAATGCTTAAAAACAATGTTGATAGATGAGGTTAATGAAATCCCTTTCTATTTCTGGACATTTATTTTAAAAATTGAAGCATTTCTGAGTATGGCTGCACACCTCTCTAATCCCAGCACTCCAGCGGCTGAGGCAGGAAGATCATGAGTTCAAGGTCAGCCAAGGCTACATAACTAGACACTGCCTCAAAAAACAAGAAATAAAACAACAACAAAAAATTAAAGCATTGTCTTTAGAATGTGATTATTGGGAGTGATTGGAATGAGCAGAACAGATAACTTTCTCATGTTTAACTTCAGAATAATTCTAAGGTAAAAACCCAAGATCTTGAAGTTGATTCACTTATTTACCCTGTTTTCCTCTGGATTTATCTTCATAACAATTAACACTATGTAACCTATTATATATTCATTCTTTCATTGGTTCATTGTCTATCTACTCACTAGAATATGAACCCCACAAAGAACTCCAGGTCCATACTAGGTGTTTCATAAACACTTACTAAATGACTTCGGATGTCACGAGTTGTAAACTAGGTGCTAAACATGCAATTACAAACAATAGGGAGCTAGGCATTACCTTGATAAGACCTATAGTTGATGGAAGATATAGACAAGTGAGCGGGCAATTGAAAGAGCAAGGTCAGCAGCACTATGAAGAAGTGGAGAAAAGCAGTGGTGACTAATTACTACGGAATGGAGAAAAGATTTCTGAAACTGAAACTCAGGCTTGAGAGGGGTCAGGAGATAAACCAAGATTTTGAGAGGTAGGAAGGAACTGTTCAACATAGAGGCAACTTCATATGCAAAGGTCTCAAGGTGAGAGGAAGAATGGCCTGCCAGTAATTCCATGTAACTCATTTTATGTTTAAAATGAGGGCAAAGGGGTATCAGTTAAGGTATTTCCAGCACCAAGTAACAGAAAAATCACCTGTAAATCCCAGAGGTCTGTGTAGGCCATCAGAGCAGGACCCACATTATTCTTTCCTTTCATCGGATCCAATTCTTTGCTGCTTTTTTCATTCTTGCATAAAATCTCCATATTGTGGTCTCACAGTGATGGTCAGCAGAGTCCAGATTTACCTGATTCCCTTACATCCAATAAAGAAAAGAATAAGAAATGATTATTAACCACAAAAATTCTGAAGTTCAAATTGGTTGCCTCCATTTAAATGACATGAAAAAGAGATGGTAGCCTAGTCTAGATCACCTGCCCACTGCAAGTTAGTTAGCCTCCCAGAAATTACAGGGAGCAGGGAAATACCAGGAAATCTTTGCAATAGGAAGAGAAAAAAACAGTGCATGATATTTTCCATATACATTTAGATTGCATCACAAAAGCAATGAAGAGTCATTGAATAAATCAAGAGAGAGCCACCTACATTTTCATCTTAGAAAGAGCAGTCTGCACTGTGAAAAAAAAGGTGAATAGAAAAAAAAATTTTTTTTTTTGGTACCAGGGATCGAACTCATGATCTCATGCTTGCCAGGCAGGTGCTTATGCTGCTGAGCTAAAGGCTATAACTGCATGCATATTTAAGTGTGTAAGATAGGTGACTATATTACTAAGTTTTTGTTAGATCATTGAGCAGAACTGTTTGCAGTCTCACTGTTTGAATGTCTACTTTGTATGCTTTAATTTTGTAACTTGAACAACTATTTCCAAGATGACAGTATGTAATTTATCAAGTAGTGATTTTTTTAGTGGTTTTTTTCCCCCTTTGGAATTTTATATTGTTGCTACCCTTTATTCTGTTTTGCTTTTTTTTTCTCTTTAAATAAAAATTTTTTAAAAAGGTGAATAGACTCAAGATTTTTAAAAAGGAAAACTGTGAGGAAGCTATTGTAAGGGGCCAATAGCAGAGATAAATTGCAAAAAAAAAAAAAAAAAAAAAAAAAAGGAAATGGACTTAGACAGTTGTACCAGAGAAACTAAGTGGGAAAATAATTTTGGGAAATAATGAATTGTTTTCTAGATAAGAGTAAGGCAAGCCTCCTGGTCACAGCCTTGCAGTTGTTTCAGCTTTCCATGTTTTTTGTTATTGCAGATTTTAGAGATGTTTGTCATTCTGAAATTAGATATAAAATTTAGTAATTAAAAAGACACACCTCTTTTGGGTGGTAAAATGTTTGCTCAGTAATTGTTAAATCCTAGCGTGTTTTTCTCCTAATGTTTGGTTGGGAGGGAAAATGAGATTCTCAGATCATATGATAAGCCATTTACATTTTCCTTCAATAAAATATATAAATGCATGTTAAATACCATGTTCACAAACAAGACTTAACTATATTCTGATTCAGTAAATAAAGAAATAAACATTGGTTAAATCATCAAGGTCAAGTAGAAGCACAAAAAAAGAGAAAGTAGAATGTTATTTTAAAAGTCTATCAAAATAAAAAATATTGCAAGGTAGCCACACTAGTTCTAAAAATACAAGAAGCAATATTATATAGGACAATGTCCACCTGATACATCACTTGGAAATCTATGCAGTAAGATTAGCAGCTGCAGCATGGAAGTGATTCAGCAGCAGATGTGAAGCAAACTCCTTGTTTCCAAATTTGCTAGAAGGATAATACCTTGTTAGGAAGGAAAGAGTCTGAGTTATACAATAATGAAATAGACAAATGCATAGTAAAAACGTGCTTCATAATCATTCAATGAAAATTTTGAGATAAAAAAAGAAAAAATAGAAAATTGGGGGAGGAGGAAGGGAGGGAAAGAGAAACAAAAAGAAACCTTCAATAAGGTAATCAGAAAGGATTCTTATGGACTGGATGCTAAAAGGAAAATTTTAGAATAGAATCCATTCAATATTTAATTCTAAGCTATTTTTATTAGTGTGGCGATAAACTTCCATAGTCTCCCCACATTTTCAGGAAAGTCTGGTATATGTAGTGGTGTTGAAAAGAATGAGAAAAGGAGCAGTAACAAGAAGTATGATCATCCCTAGGCATTACTTTGATAACAGTTCTTGGAGAGAGTAGCATTTATCTCCTCAAGAGGAAACACAGAAGTTTCAAGTTGTATGTGTCATTGCAGATTACCCTGGGATTAGGTCTTATAATAAGTAAATTCAATGTGAAATTTTCTTACAGTAGTGTTCATTCGTGTCTCCAATGAATGACATCAATGGCAAACTGAAAAGATGCCTGCAGCATAAATGAGTATTTCAACAAAACAACTGTAGTGTAAAACTGACCTACAAATTACTGTAACACAAATGCACAAACAGTAGTGAAGTTCAATGCACTAATAGTATGTGAACCTAAAAGATGGAAACTTTCTTCTTGGTTACGATGGAATATTTCTATAAAAATACATAGTTTTAAGGGCCATTGCTTTCAATATCCACCAATACTATATACATTTTATGGACATATAATTAAAGCTCTAGTCTTAATTTCAATGCTGTGTGTATGATTTGAGCAAGACTCTCAACATACCCAGGGCTCAGTCCCTGCTCTATAATTTGGAAGGTTTTGATTGGATGATTGCACAAATTCTCAGCCTAAATAGCCTGTTTCCAATGGCAATACATTATTGGCTTTTTCTAATGTGTGGAATTTCTATTCTTCTTGCGCTGTTATTATAGTTGTTGCTGCTGCTGGGGATTGAACCTAGGAAAGTACATGCCAGGAAAGTACTGCATGGTTGTTGAGTCTTATTATTTGTTTAGTTATATCATGTTTCAGGTTGCTCAGTACCTTACTGATCTGTTTTGTTATTATTTTTTTATTTTTTCTTATTTATTATCATTTTTATTTTATTTATTTATTTATTTTATATATTTTATTTTGAAGGTAGTAAAATCCAGCAGAACAACACAGGACAAAGCCAACTGAGGCAGTGTAGTGGAATTGGTACAGAAGCTCACAGCAGGTTACCAGGATAACAACAATAGGTACAGTAGTACATCTGGTTTTCTTCACAACAGTTTTTCCTTCAATCAGGTAGAGCTATATCAAAGGAAATATCGAAATTATAAAAACAGAATATTGAATAGAGCAATACCATTGATCAGAACAGAGCAAAACAGAGATAAAAATATTTGCCCTCAAAGAGATGGCAGAAGAAAATCCCCCTTACTTGCTGCATTGCATATAGTCAAACTTGCTCTGGTCTCTGGCTCTCACTTGCTGGGGGTGGGGGGAGATACAAGATGGATGTTTGATTCTTAGCCCGCGTGCAGGTAGGCTCACAGCCGTCCACCAGAGAGGTGAGCTGGCTGCCTGTTTTCCCAGCGCCCCAAGTTCCAACATGCCATGGATCTCAGGAAAGGCTGATATGGTTCTCGCCCTGGGGTGGCCACAGCTTGGGAGGCCACAGCCACTTACCAGAGCGGCATGCTGGCTGCCTATTTCCCAATGCCCCCTGTTGAGTCTTTTTTTAAAAGGACTTCTACTATGTCATTTATCAAAGTGAGACAAATTGCATATATGATGTGCAAACCATCTACTAATCTTTTTTAAAACTATATAACTTATTTCAAAAAAGAAACAACACAAAATGGCCTACTGAAAACAACAACCTTTTGCAAGCACCATCTTTTACTATTATTCTCATGCTAAGTTTTTACAACTTCCCAAATTTAAATGTTCTATTAGAAAAATATGAAATCAAAATGATTACTAATTGCTATGATAGGTTTCCTTGTGGCATAACTTCATTATAAAATCACTTTTAGGAAATATATTGATTTACCTAAGTATTTTTATACACACACATATATAATATAATATATATATTTATACACTCATACATATACATATATACTTAAATATTAGTAAACACATCCATATTTATGATTTAATCAGATTTTAGGTATGATTCAAAGCACAATACACTGTTTCTGTCCAGAAAGCTCATTAATTAATTCTGAACTTTCAAAAAATGATACTTTAGAGGAAAATGGCAAGGATGTATAGAAAGAATGGCAGGAGCTACTCAGGTTCTCAGGTTGAATCATAACATTTCTGTAAAATGGGAAGAGTAATATCATCTAATGCAAATAATTGTTGCAAGCATCAAATAAAATTATGTTTGTAGAACGTGTGGTATCCATAATTATTCAGTAAATTGTTTCACTTAATCTTCCCTGCAAGTCTAAATATCCCAGTGTTACATAAAAGAAAACTAAGGCCAAAATCATAAATCCAGCTTTGACTATTGGTATCCTGATCTGTCAAGGTGACTCCAGAGGCACTGAACTGGACTCATGTGCTACTAGCACCTTCCCTATTTATTATTACCACATTCAAAGCTTATTTCGTCTACCAACAAAGTTTTGTTAACAACTAACTGTTGGATCAGGCACCAAAAAGGGAGCACAAACTTTGATGACATAGATTATTAACTGGAGTAACTAATTTTTATTCCAATCTACAATTTCTTTGAAGTAAGTGGTCAAGCGTGTTATTCCAGGTATGGGATATAGGCACTTGGACAACAAAACTAGGAAATTAATTAGCTTTATTCAGTGAAGCAGGGTAAACCTATTACAGGTAGCAGTTAGAAGCACAGTCAGGTTGACAGAGTATTGAAATAGTAACAGTTAGGTGGTAATTCAGGTAGGTGATGCTTACACAAGAGGTAAGAACAGATGTCCTCAAAGGCAAGTACAAAAACAAAAGCAGGAAGCCTTGTAGCAGATAAAATAAAATAGGAACAAGAGTTAAAATTCAGAATACAGTGAAACTCCATCTAAGGCTATCTATGTGATCAAAAACATGACCTTGGGAGTGTGAACGGAATGAAATGATTGAGGTAAATCCATTGCAGAGGACAGAAATGAATTGTCAATCATATTCTATCCAAATTTGCATTGTTTCAGGATTTATTATCTCAGTGTCTCACTGTGAGGAGTACAAATCCAGGAAAACTGCTTTCCTTGTGATAACTCGTTAAACTATCACTAACTATTCTAAAGGTTTTATGATTATTCCACACGTATGATTGAGAAAAATTAAGTGTAATGAGATTTATCTAAGATCAAACAACCAGTAAAGGGAAGAGCTAAAATATAAATATATGCTCTCCATATTAGGAGCCCAACCTTGTCACAACTAGGCAAATGGGCTATGATTGGAATGTTTGTATTCCCTGAAAAACTCATGTGGAGACTGAATCTTGTGTAGCCATATTGAGAGGCAGGACCTGCAGGAAGGGATTAGGCCAAGGGGTCTCTGCCCTGATGAATGACATAGAGACCTACTAAAAGTTCTGGTCGTTCCTTTACTTTTCCAACTTCTATCTTCCACTTTTCACATTTGTCACATAAGAATGAAGCAGCAAAGTGCCTTCCTGGAAACAGAGACTAGTCCATTGATAGCAGAGACCCTAAATTTGTCAGTGCCTTGATCATGGTCCCCTGGCCTCTCAAACGGCAAGAAATAAATTTCTATTCTTTGTAAATTACTGTCTCAAGTTTTTTGTTCTGGTCTCAAGTTTTTAATCTAGCAAGGGACTAACACAGATCCTGTATCTGCACAATCAGCAGGTAGCACAGAAACTGGCAATAGGTAGCTGGGCTCATGTCACAAGGTTCAGGATTCGATGTGCAGGTTCAAAACTGTGGTCCATGACACAGGAGATATAAAATAGCCCATATATTAATCAGCATGTGACAAATGTCCAGTAACTGTTATTATGAAAGTAATAATTACTACTATTGGAACACGGAGAAGAGGACTCAGGGAGTGTAATGAACTGAATTTTGTCTTCTTAAAATTCACATGAAGCCTTCACTACAGCACCTTCGAATGTGACTACATTTGGAGAAAGACTCTTTAAAGAAGTAAACTGAGGAAGGGGCCACACAGGGTGGAGATAGGCTCCAGGGAAGAGCTCAGTTAATGGATCAGATGCAAGGACAAAATCATGGGTAATACCAAAATTAGTTACATGCCAAACTGGCTCAGACTTCTTAACCACCTTCTGTAAAGAGAGGAGGAAAGCTTGGAGAAGACAAAGGGATGTCATCCTAATTCTAGACACTATCAGATGCATAAAAGCCATCCTACTTTCTAGATCCAATTTAAAACCTCAATATATGCTAGGCCTGAACAAAGTCATTGTAGCTGCACTTTGTCTATAATCTTGCTTTTCTCAAAGATGCATGTCTCAAAATAATGGCAAAAATTTCCTAAAAACAAAATAATCCAGAAATCAGTAAGTTACATAGAGTATCAATATTTACTTATAATGTCATTGTCATCTACCAATTTTTTTTAAGTGAACACTATTTTTTTTTCATGTTCACCGAGGTATTTTTGTAAACTTTTATGTGTTCTTAACCCTAGCTCTGTCCTCAAAATGGATAGCATGGCTTGGCTTGAATTCATGGAATTTCTCCAGACAAATGACATCAATCAATAGCTTCCTTCTATATTTTGACCACCACTCACAAAACTACTGAATACAGAACAAAGAAAGTAAAAATTAAATACTGTTATTAAAATCACTGCTTTCCATTCTTCGTTAGTAATATATATACTTCATTCTATTATCTTTGAAGGTCCTTATTTTTAAAAATTGAAAGTTTTTGGGAATCCTGCCCTGAGAATGTGTATCTGGATTATTTTTCCAACAGCACTGATCACTTTGAATCTCTGTCATATTTTGGCAATCTTACAAAGGTGAAGACTTTTTATTATCATATCTGTTATGGTGATCTGTAATCAGTGATCTCCTATGTTGTTGCTGCCATTTTTTTGAAGTACCACAAACTGTGTGTGTAAAATGTTACATTTAACCCATAAATCTTTATGTTCTTATAGCTCTACTAACCAAATATCTCCTACCTCTCTTCTCCTCAGACCTCTTTATTCCAGAGACACACTAATATCAAAACGATGCCAATTAATTGTATTACCATGGCTTTAGAGAAGTAAAGGAAAATAATGATTAGTACATACCTCAACTTAAATCAAAAGCTAGAAACGATCAAGTTTAGTGAGGGAAGAGGGTCAAAGAGTAGGCCTCTTACAAACAACAGTAAGCCAGGGAATAAATGTAAAAAAAAACAACAACAATAACTGAAGATGACTAAATGTGCTACTCTACTGATACACAAACAATAAGAATATAGTAGAATATTGTAGCTGACTTGGAAAAAGTGATGATGGTTTGGATAGCGGATAAAAACAGCAGTAAGAGCTCTTTAGGTCAAACCTTAATCCAGAGGAAGGACCTAATTCTCTTCAGTCACATGAAGGCTAAGAGAGGTGAGGTAGTAGAAAAAGAAAAAGTTAAATGAGCAGGAACTGACTTATGAGATTTAAAGAAAGAAGCCATTTTCATAACATAAAAGAGCCAGGTAATATGACAAAGGCTGATGGAGAAACTGCCACAAGTCATCTAGAATATCCAGCTAAGAAAACTGAAGAAGGTGGTTATGCTAAACATTCTCCATACAGATGGTACAACTTTCTATTGAAAGAAGATGTCACTGAGGACTTTTATGGCTAAGGAAGTCAATGCCTGACTTCAAAGCTCTAAAAGGCAGGTTGAATCACTTTCTAGGGACTAATGTACGTGGTCATTTTAAATTGAAATCCACTCTTTTTTGCCATTCTGAAAATCTTAAAGACTACACTAAGTCTATTCTGCCTGTTCTCTATAAATGAAACAACAAAGCCTGGATGACAGCACATCTGTTTACAATATGGTTTAATGAATATTTTAAACACATTGTTGAAACTCATGGCTCAAAAAAATTTCCTTTAAAAATATTACTGCTCATTACCAATGCATCTAGCCACCTGAAAGTTCTGACGGAAATGTAAAATGAGGTTAATGCCTGCTAAGACAACATACATTCTGGAGCCCGTGTTCTTCCTCTGGCTCACATTATTTTGTTATATTTTTATTCCAGGAGTCTGGAACTAAACCCACAGTATGTCTGAGGTATTGCATCTATTGCAGGCAAACAGTATCGAAATATTTCAAATGAGCACATGTAAGCTAAAATCAATTGATGATAGTATAACCATTTACAATTTCAAGATGCAGCAGATGGTATACAACGGGAAGTAATTAACAATTGAAAATGTAGCAATTTCCCTACTATGAAAGATCCAAATTATAAATTTTAAAGAGCATAATGAAAGATGATAGGAAACAGGGAAGTGGTTCTTGTGCAGATGGGGAGGGGGACCCACGGATGGAGACAGAGGAAAATAAGGAGGACAAAGTGAAGTAAAAAGGATTAGCATGTGAGATGTGTATGTACCAACTCCCCACAATGAATATATTCATTATGGGTCTCAAACATGCGCTAACAGAAAAAGAAAATGCTTTGGACAGGCTTTCAACTATCAGAATTTAATTGTAACAAAAATATGCAAAAGAACTATGTACCAGTTTATCTTTCCTTTAGGCATATTCCTCCTTTTCAGGTAATTCACTTCATGGGATACTGACATGTTTCACAGTTGCAATGGTAAGACCCAGAGCAGGAAATCCTCATTTGCCAGGAAATGCTCTCCATCCAGGAGTAATAAAGCCTAAGTCTATGTATATTATAACAATCAAAAGTATCAATTTCTAAGAAAAGAATGCTCAAGGGAATTTCTTTAACTTTACTATTTAAATGATGATTTTAAATTAGTACACCATAAATTTCCTACTTACCATCAGGAGTCAAGGATACCATAATTTTTCAACAGTATATTGTTCATGGTGAAACACATTTATTTATTTCCCTTTTCCCTTAGAAAAGAAAACAAAGCAGATGCTCTAATATTTACCATACCATGCCAATTAGCGTGACGCTAACTTTTAGAATGAATGATATTGACACATTAAAGACAATTGTAAAGAGGCCATTCAGCTGAAGGGAGAAAAATTTGCCCCCTATTATTGAAATTAGCACTTATCTTAGTCTGTTCCATGCTACTATGAAAAAATATCTAAGTAATTTTTAAATGATGTAAGTTTTTTGTTTCATAATACTGGAAGCTGTAAAGTGTAAAAGAGTATCTCCAACATATGGCAAGGCCTTCCTGCTACCTCATTCTATGGAAGAAATTGTAAAAACAAGAGAGCAAATGGACAAAGAGATAAATTCACTTTTATCTGAGGCCCACATGAAATAACTAACCCCATTCTACAACGACAGCGTTAATCCATTCGTGAAAGTGGAAGTCACGTGACATAATCACCTCTTAAAGTTCCAGTGTTTCAACATTATTGCATTGAGGATAATTTAACACCTAGAC
Source organism: Hydrochoerus hydrochaeris (assembly GCA_004027455.1). Classification (NCBI taxonomy): domain Eukaryota; kingdom Metazoa; phylum Chordata; class Mammalia; order Rodentia; family Hydrochaeridae; genus Hydrochoerus; species Hydrochoerus hydrochaeris. Next base: position 58,160 of record PVLA01000825.1, on the reverse strand, counting down.
ATTGTGCAGTATAATCAAGCTACATCAACACCTTCTTTTGCAGGTAGTTGAGACAAAAGTATAGATGATTGAAATTGTAAATTTAGGTCAGAAATTCCTATGGACAGTTGCTACCTTAATGATGTCATATCTGAAGTGAGAAACATGGCAAGAGTTTTGAGAATCCAGGTATGTACCCTTATATACAAATGACATTTTAAACACAAAACAAAGGGAAAAGTAATTCTTAAAGTATATATTTTGATTATTTTAAACTGAAATTCAAATAAGATTACACAAAGTTTATTTTATTCTTTTCCAGGATGCACCAGAGTTCTATAAAGATATTGGTAGCTTTTAAGCTACCATGGAATTATACATTTTCTGCAAACAGTGGTTGTTTTTTTGAAGATGTCAGCGACTGAGGATTTAATGTTTGTATAAAAGAAGCATCTTAGCACTCAGGGATTTTCCATGGGAAGCTACAATATGAATGAGAATCTCAGTATATTTTTTATTCACAAGAATTAGAGAGTCTTACAGATGAATTAAATATCGAACATTTTTCTGCTTGTTATACAGAGCAAACATCTTCAGATTACAAGAAAAAATATATTGTTCTACATGTTTCAACATATTTGTTATGTTTTCTCTACTCTTTAAGCCTGAGACAGTGGTGTTTTTTTTTTAAGCTTATAAAATGGAAATCACTACAAAGAAATTAAGCCTCTATAAATTAACTGCCTAGGTCCTCTCTTGAGAATTTAGATTTTTTGTTAAATTCAAGAACTCTGTGCCCTTATCAGACCTAAGATTCCAGGAACTCTAATTAAAACTTGGAAAGTTACAAGGCCAGAATATCACTAATAAAATCAATTATTTTTGTTATTTCAGTAAGATCAACTAAATTATACTTACATGTATTAAATACCTATTTTGTGTACACACTGCCCTAGATACTGGTGCCTGGAACCCTAGCGATTCTATTTGTAATTCTCTTTTGTCTAACTCAGCTGATGATGTCTGAAGAGAAAGTCTAAACTGGGACCCATGGACAGTCTGCTCACTGTCTCCCTTTCAGGCATTTTCCAAATTTCAATTCTATGCATGGAATCAATGGAGCTCTGTGGAGATCCATTACTCCAGCCTGTGATTTCATCTTGGGGAACTTATCTAGGGCCATTTTCCTAAAAGTTGACTTGGAAAGAGAATTGTTCCCTTTAATCCAAAGTATTGTTACTTTCACCAAATAATATAACACTGGTTCCCAGAGAATATCCCTGTTAAACTGTGTGGCATGCTCACATACATTGGACTTGGTTGAGTCCTGAGCCTTGGACTGCTAGCTTGTGCTCACATGGGAGATATTATGCTCAAATGCACATAGCAGATATCATGCAACCATGTTCTTATTGTGATGCCGGTACTTCCGGTCTTCAGCACCTTAGGATAAATAGTACACCAACTTTTCTTTGTAAGATTCCCAATACTGTACCCTGGGGATCACTGCTTCCACAGACTTTCTGCCATATATGAAGGCTGCTCTAGGACAGTTGTCTGTTTTATCTGAAGGCTTTAAATCTATTGCTTCTCAAAACCATAGGGCTAATACGATCAGCACCCTATTTGCTTCACTATATAGATATAGTGCTAGATGATATCCTATCTATCCTATAGTGATAAAAGATGTCCTAGCTATCTTATAGATACAGTGATAGATGATGATGCTCTTCCAGTTCAAACAGCCACATGGACAAGGGAAAGCTACTCTTCGCTTGAATGGAACACTCTTCTGTTTTCACATATGCCCCATCTCCTGGATTTTCTATTACATGCCATGTATGAGAGGCAAGTACATGCTCAGCACAATAGCAAGAATGTGGTAATTACACCCCAAAGAATGTAAAAGAAGACACAGACAGTTAGATGTGTTGATTTACTCTAATACCCTAAGATTCCTAATTATACTCCATCAAAAAATAAATCATGTACATTTTTCTCAGTGAGCAAGACTTGAACTTGTGGGTATTATTAACAAACCACAGCAAGGACTACTGAGAGGATCACTGGAAGCCAGTAGTCCTGGCAGCATAATGTAAGCACAATGTATGGTGCATACAAAGTCTTGAGGAATGATACAATCACATTAAATATCTGGAAATTGCAGAGACAAATGGATCTAGATCATCTCAGATTCCAAGGAGCCATTTCACCATGAACTGGAACAGTGAAGCCACTTCATTCTTATGGAAAAAATTAAGAATAAGAAAAGATAGTGCCTATGCACAGCAAAAAATTCTCATTTGGATGAGATTTAACCATAGTACCTCCCTACTCGGTATTCCAAGTCTTCCCAGATAAATCCCTATGTCTCAAATTGGGATGAGTTCTGAAATACCTTCTAACCAAATATTTTTAGGTACAATACTTACAGGAAAAAACATTTTTCAGAGTTCTGTGCATCACAGATATGATCTTGATGGAGCAAAAGTTCCTAAAAATAAAACTATGAATTATGATATGTGACAAGATAGAATATAACAACAGAAGCATTAACATTTCTGATATCTTCTAGATTGTAGATTCTTAAATAGTATTTGAGGAAAGAGGTAACTGGTGAGTAGGGATTTACTAGGAAAAGAGGACAAAAAGATTACTATATGCACAAAGCCTCTGACACAGGAGTGTGAATGACCACTGTATTTTAAAGGCAAAAAATGAGAAGCAGCAGGGTCTAGCAGCCAAGAAGGCTCCAGGCCAGACCAAGACTATTGAACATGTTAAATGCTTGTCCTGCGAGATCTTGCCCTGAGAGCAACAGGAGTCTGCAGGAAATGTTTTAACAAGAAGATACATGACATGATCAGATTTGGGTTTTAAAAATAGTACCCTTTTAAAATTGAAAACACATTTAATGTGGGAGTCTATCCAGGGAGGCTGATTAAAAGGTTGCTGGCGGTAACTAAGGTAGCAGATGACTGAAGTTCTGATGCTGAGTAGAGTAGTCATAATATGCAGATAAAATGATAAAATAGGAACATATTTGGGTGAAATTTGCTAATTGACTACATTGTGGATGACAGGACAGTTTTGGGGAAACCCTAGATGTATAATTACATATTTGCTAGATTGTGATATTATTCATGGAAATAGGAACATTGGAGGATGGGTTTTCAAGTGAAGATGATGAGTTTGGTATAAGACAGTTTATATTTGGGAAACTCTGAGGTATCTATGAAGATACAAAAAAATCTAGTGTTACACATTGTTGTCTATGATTTTGACTACAGCATGTCTAAAAAATAAGTCATCTTTCACTTATGTACATGGTTTTGACTCTTCCATATGGCTTGCTAGAGACTCACCATGGCTTTATTTTACTACATCCACCACTAGGAACATTTGATAGTTTCTTCCTTTCCAGAGTCTTATAAACTAAGTAGCAGGGCCACAGTGACTGCAGAGACCTTGCTAATTCTAGGCCACATAAAAAACAGTGTTTTGATTTACTTTCCTAACAGCTAGAACACCAATTTGGCATTTAGCCCATGATCCAAGGAATCTTTCTAAGCTTCTGTTTTATGATAGATAATGTTAAATGGCATCTATAAAGGCTGTGTCTCTGCACTCTCAACATTACTGAAACCCTAGAATTTTCATCAATACATCATGCTCCTGAATTTTAGTGAGATCTATATCTAAAGCAAAATAAGAGAAACACAGAAATACCACAAGTTCTCACTCATTTATGGAAAATAAAATGTCAAATTTGTAGAACAGACTGGAATCGTTCTCTGTACAGGCTGGGAAGGGCAGGAGTATGGGGGAGAGAAGTTAAATAAGGCACAGAGAAAAAAGAAAGTATATTTTACTTTGCTGTGACACAGTAAGATAACAATTGTTCTTAAACAATGTCTGATATACTTCAATATGACTTGAAGATTACAAAATTCCCAGGACATAAAGTGATTTGTATTTGAAGAGATAAAGTGCTAATTTCTCTGATTTGACTATAGCATATTGCATACATGCATCCAATTATCATACTGAACCCCATAAATATGCACAAATGCTATGTATCCATTTAAAACACATTCATATGTCAAACTTCTTACAGGATTCCTGTTAGCTTGATGCTATTAAAGTAATGAACCAGTAGATTTATGATGTACTGTGGAATGTCCAAGGAATGATGTTCAAAATAGCATCTGACTCCATAGGCCCTCAACCCAGCAGTATATTATGATAGTTCTTTTCAATTACAAGTATAAGCTTGGGTAGTATAGCCTACAATTTCAAAGGGTTTGGTAATCTCCTTGCTCTGATGTGCAGTTACTTTGGCAAGTCCCTGTAGAATTTGGGGTGTAGTGACTTGCTACCATATATATTTGTGGTGTGGAGTCTGTCTTCAAGAGGACCTGGCTTGTTACTCAGTTGATGGACTCTAGGTCTAGTTCTGAGAACTGGCTTATATCTGGAAGTGAATAAATGGTTATAATTTTCCATTGCACTGGATGATATTAGATTCTTAGTCATTCACTTTTAGTCTATCTAGGCCCTAAAAATACCCAAGTTACCTAGCTATTACCACAGATTCTTCCACGTCAGTGCCTTTTTGAACACATTGTCTACCATCCACTATATTAATATCTTCCAACTGTCTCTAATTTCTAGTAATGACCTGACATTGGTTCCTATTCTTGAGTAATGCTACTATTGCACAGATTTGAGATGCCTGCTTTTCAACATTATTTTCTACTGCCAACTGTGCCTACACAGAGCCATCACCACTAAGCTTCTTGTTGTTTCTGGTGTCCCCCTCTTCAGGACATTCATTAATTTTTTGTTAGGAAACTATGCTGAGAAACATCTGAAAAAACATCATCTTATTGGTATCCACTTCTTTAACTTTTCCTTGAAGTTATAATAAGGACTAGTATCTTCACTTCATATGCACCACCATTTTTTCCAAGTTTCTGATATCTGCCTTTGTGTCATAATATGACAGATTATAGGTATTTTTTTCCAAAAAAGTTGAATTCTAGGTATTAGGGCAGTTCCCACTATCAACAAGCACTCCACTACTCAGCTTTGAACCATAATATATAATATAATCAATCTAATATATACTATTTGGTTATACATGTATAAAATGAACCCCGCAATCTATATTTTCAAAGGAGATGGTGCTTTTTATTGGGAAAGTTTTAGATTTATAGAAAAATTACAAAGATAATACAGATTTCCTATATACCTGACACCTAGAGCTGTGTACTTATTAAATTAATGAACTAATAGTCATGCAGTATTATTAACCAAATTATATTTTATTTTCAGATTTGTTTAGTTATTACCTAATGTCCCATCCAGTATATAACATTCCCTTTAGTCATCATCATGAAATGAATGTATCTGTCTTAACTGGCTTTCATATAAATCAAATCCTTAAATATTTTGTTTATCACCATTTAGCTGTATATTGTACTTCTCCAGATCAAAAATAAGATACAGAGAGGTTTAAAACTCACCTGAGTCACACAGCTATTAAGTGGTGGAGCCAGGTTAGCACCTGCATTCTTAATAGCATTACCAGCTCCAGAAGATGAGGTGAGTTTAGCTGAATCAGGGCAATAAAGGGCACAAGAAATGGAAGTTGTGTTGAATGTTGTGAATTCAGGATTGAAGGGTACATGGAGGCAGAAAAATGTATCTCACCAAATGGATATTTGAAACCAAGTTCAAGAACTTTTATTTAATTAAAAACTGGTTACTTACACTGATTTTTGTTCAGTAAAAATGCTTTCATTTTATTTCATTATGATGCCAATCTGAGAATCTTTTTTTTAAAATGACTGAAAACTGAAAGAACATGTGAAGTCCATTTTAGTCCTTTAACTATTTACTGTTCTCATCACATAAACTCATATAATAAAAAGTTTGCTGTTAAAACAGATTTTCAGTCAGAAAAGGCTTTTAACACCATCTTTATATTTTATTGGCAGCATGACATTTGGCCAATCTGAACTTTAAGATAATTCTTAAATTAAAAAAATATTGTATTACTCCCTAGCAAATGGATTAAATGGCATCATTTATTTACAATGCATGGCCTTTACAATAGACCTAATGATTGTAATTTCTCCACTTCTTAGATTTTATACTTCACAATTTAAAATATGTATCCACTTCATAACTTCCACTTTAGTAGATAGGTCTGTGTGCCAGTTGTTAGTATCAATCACCAATTAGGACTGGTTAATAACACCAGTACTTGTGAACTGAGATGACATCTGAAATTATTTCTAAATCCCTCAAATTTACAATAAACCTTTTTTATATATCTAAAGAATGAGCTTTTCTGAGCACATTTTGCATGATGTAAAATAGCCTCCAGCTCACATAAATTGACATAATATGATTCTTTTCCAATAATTTTAACGGAGAGGTCAAGAGAGGAGGCAAGGTGGCATCTATTTGCCACTATGTGATTCTGGGGCTTCTCTGTGATTCATCTTTGTTGTATTTAATGAAATAATGTTGTATGCTGTCTTCAAACTCCACTCTACTATATAGCTTGTGTTCTTACTGTCTCAACCAAAGATTCCTAGATTCGTACCAATGTGAAAGTTATCCAGGCTGGAATTTTGATAGAAACAACAACAACAACAACAACAAATGTTTACCTCTAAAAATTCCTAAATCACTCCCATCATACAGGTTTAGAATGTAAATTTATACTATTTGGATAACATTGAAAAGCTGATACATGCACGATATATGCAAATATATGTGATTGAAGCCACATCAAGCTCCCACAGAAAAATCTCTGAGGAAAATGAGCATATTTTCAAGCTTAAACTATACAAGTGTAAACAAAATACTTAGAGTAAGAGTCAGTGTAAGCAACAGTCATGAAAATTATATTCCCAAGCATTTAAAACACTGGAATTATTTGTTAAAAGTTATTCAGTTTTTTTACATAACTGTGCAGATAATATTAAAACCACAAAATGGAATCTATAGACAAGGCCTTGAAACTGTGAAAACAAATGCAAGTGATTTATAGAAATTGAAAACATTGACTTTGAAACAAAACAAATCTCTAGGGGTTGGTTAGATATTGCTGAAAGATAATTAGCAAAATAGAAGAAATATGACAGGAAAATGAATGAAATAAATGTTTTGTAAAAAGATGTTAAAGATGCTAAAAAGACAGCATTAAAGGCACAAACTAGAAAAAAGTATTAAGTTTAAAATAAGAGCAAATTTTCAAGAAACACCTAAAACTTTATCAATTTGATAAGAATATTAAGTATTAAAGATCAAGAAATACAAATACAATGAAACAAAGCCAAATCTATATCGTGCTTTATCATAATGAAACTGAAGAATGATACAAGGAGAAGCAACCAAAAAGATTGGAGTATCAAAAAAAAGGCAAAGAAACAAAAAATATGAGAGAGATGACAAAATTCTCATGAGTAAGAAAAAAATGTATTTGGAGCATAGAGGAATTACACATTTTATGACTTAAATAAAAACAACCTAGAATTTTGGCCCTAGCTAAAGTGTTATGATAAGAATGGAATAAAGGCATTTGTAGGCATGTGAGGATTAAGAAAATTTCCCTCCAAAAAGCTCTCACTATAGAAATTTTAGGAATGTATTTTAAGAAAATATAAGATCCCACAATAGGAAAAAAAAAAAAAGCAAGACAAAATCTCTCTGAAATCAGTGTTGTCCCACAGTGGAAACTCAAAAATTGTTAGAAAAAAGAATATATGCTTTTTATATTTAAAATTTTTATATTTAAAATCAATGTGTGAACTGTTCAGGACAAAAGCAGTACCTCATAATTTAAAAACAAGTTTTGAATCAAAAGTATGAAGACCATAAATAAGATCAGAATAAATTTCTTTATTCCAGACTTACCAGGAGTCTTCAGTTTTTGAACATTGGTAAATTAAAGATTAATATCAGGTCTTGTCATCCATTTTTTTAAATAATTTTCTCTTACACAAAAAATAATCTTAGGACACTATTAATCTTTCCTCTTTTTTAAAGACTATCTGGCCACTATTTGTGTCAACATTAAATAATAACATGAGTATTAATAATAGGCATTAATAATCATTCAAATCAGAAATCTTAGAAGTTTCCATGTATCTGTACTTTCTTTACTGATTAAAGACCAAACATTCTTTCTTTGTTTTTATCAATCATCATCCAAATTAACACATAAAAACAACAAAATTATTTCTTGGTAATTATTGAATCTCTCCCATTTACCATATTTACTCAAATATCATATTGGGTGCCTTTCTTAAAGTCCCGAACTCCCCTGAAATGTAATTCAAGTAGAAAAGGGCAAAACGCAACTAATTTGAACAGTTAAAATAATCAATTCTTACATTTCCTGGATAGAGATTTTTTGCAGTTTGAAGATCAGTTATCTTAAGGGAAAACTGTCTTATCTCTGGGATATTCATTAATACTCTTCCCTCAGCAAGATATAAATATAAATGTAATGGTGCTCTTGGTTTTTCTTGACATTTCTGGAAATAGCAGCTCATATGAAGTGTTACTCCTTCTGACATTATTTTTCAAATGTAAGTATTTTAAAATTTAAACATATTCTTTAAAACTATGTGCTCAAGCTAAATTTCATTTATCCTTTCATGAAGTACTTGGATGTCCATATAGTTTATTTCTTATCAACAAGATTCTTACTGTGCTATGTATAATGGCCCCCAAAGATGTTCACACACCAGTTCTACCCTTTTCTACGTAAAAACGAATGTGCATGTATTATTGTTAAAGCTACAGACCATAAGGAAGGGCGATGGCCCTAGATAATGCATATGTGCCTAATCTAATCACAGGAGCCCTTAAAAGCAGAAGGTTTTCCCCAGACAGAAAAAAACAGAAAGATTCCAATTTATGAGTGGAACTCAATGAATTGCTGCTGAAGGGAGCCACATGAACATGAATACAGTGCCCTTCGGGAGGGTCTACTGAGAAGCATCAAGCAAGTGGAAAATTTAGCTTTCACGTTCACAAAGACATGAATTTGGTGGTCAGTAAAAATCCAGACAACTGAGAATCTTGACTTTCTGTGACCTTGAACAAGAATGCAGCTCAGTCACTCTGTACCCAGTCTTCTGATCCACACAACTGTAAGTTAATAAGTAGATATTTTTAAAGTCACTTTTCAATAATGTGTTACAGCAACAATAGAAAATTAATAGACCTACATAGCTCTTCTTTTCTACAGTTCCACTTATGGACATGAGCCTATCTTTTCCTTTATTTTCAAAAGCAGGATTTGACAATATCTATATTACATTATGTGTCATCACAGCACAGCCTTCCCTTAATGCCTACTCTGACATCCAAAATGACATTATTTCCTCTCCTCCAAGATTTTCATCGTTTCTATTACACCATTTTTTGGGGTTTTTTTTTTGTTTTTGAGAAGAGGGCCAAAATCAGGAAAGGAGCTTCTGTTCTTGTTCTCTGCCTTTTGGGAGATGAAGTCATCAGCAAGGCGAATCCGGAACTTGTCGGATACTCTGATTTTAGCCAACTGAGACTTCCAGCAGATGTCCAGAAAGTCCCTCATTTTGCCTCTGTGCCAGTTCTGTAATCAGTGTCAGGAACACATCATCCATCACTTCCATCTGTTAGTCTGTCACCTTCAAATGTAAGAACTATATAGAAGCAACACTTATGTATTTGGTTCTGAGATTACAATAATGTTACTCCAATGCTTCTTTTTTCTCACAAATGCTCTCTAATTTGAAGTCATCTTTAAAACATGTATACGTATGGTGTGCGACATGATGTTTTGATACATGCATGTATTTTGAAATGGCTGCATCAGGCAACTAACATATGCATTATTTCACATGCTTATCATGTTTTGTGGTAAGCATATTTAAAATCTACTCTCCTAGCAATTTTCCATTACTCAAAATGTTGTCATGAACTATCATCACTGAGATATACAATATATGTCTTAACTTAGTCCTGCTGAAGTTTGGTGTCTTTTGACATTTCTCCAACTACTTTCCATGCAACCACTCCAAGCTCCATTAACTACTATTGTACCCTGATTCTGAGTTCAGACTCCACAGAAAAAGTATCATCATGTGGTTTATTTTGTGTTTGTCTAGCTTATTTCATTAACATAACATCCTCCAGTTTGTCCCATGCTGTCACAAGTGTCAGGAATTATTTCTTCTTTAAGGGAGAATAGTATTCCATTGTAGAAAGCACCTCATTCTCTTCAAGCACTGATGAACCCTCAAGCTGATTCCATAACCTACTGTTGTGATTAATGCTGCCCTGTGCATGGGACTGCAGATTTCTCTTCAAAAAAATTGATTCATTTTCTTTGGCTCTATAGACAAAAGTAAGAGTGCTGGATTATATAGTAACTCCATTTTTAATTTTTAAGGCCCCTCCATGGTATTTGCTACAATGGCTATACCAATTTCTAGTCCCACCAACACTGTACAAGGATTCCTATTTCTTCACGTTCATCCCAGCACTGTTATTGTGCATCTTTCTAAACAGTAACAGCCATTCTAATGTGTGGTTGGTATCTCACTGTAGTTTATTTTTACCTCTCCCTATTGATTAGTGATAATGAGGTACTTTCATATATCCTTTTATACATCATTTCCTTGAGAAATGTTTATCTGGGTCTTTTTTCTAATTTTTAATCAGATTTCATTTTTTTGCTAATGAGTTGTTTGAGTGCCTTATATATTATATATTATGCTAGGACAGACTACTTCAAATAGGGTAATTTATAAAGAACGTAACTTTATTTCTGACAGGTTCAGTGGGTACTCAGGTCTCCTCTTTTTCTTAGAAATCCACTAACTCATCTTGGAGGCCCACCCTCAAAACCTCACCTAACAATAAATATCCCTCCCAAAACTCCACTTGCATGTACTATCACCATCTGAATTTGAGGATTAACTTTTCAAGATATGAAATTCTTGAAACATTAAAATATAGTAAGGCTTTTGTCAGAGATTTAAATATTTTTTCCCACTCTGTAGGTTCTCTCATTACTTTTAGATTGCTGGGTTTTTTTTTTCTTTTGCAGTGTAGATTTTTAGCTTGTTGTAATCCCATATATCTATTTTTGCTTTTTTTAGTTGTATTTTTGGGTCCATACCCACCTCCCCAAAATCCTTGTCCAGACCAATGTTGTAGATCTTTCATCCTGTGTTTTCTTTCAGTAATTCTACATTTTCATGTATTAAAAGTTGACATCTTTAATACATTTTGTGTTTATATTTTTCTATATTATATGAGATAAGGATTTTATGTCTTTCTTCTCCAGATAGATATGCAATTTTCATAACACTATTCATTGAAAAAATCCTACCCTTTTCCTATGTGTTCTTGGCCTCTAAACTGCAATTGACTGTACTTGCGTAGACTTTATTTTTGAGTTCTTTATTCTGTTCCATTGGCCAATGCATCTGTTCTTATAATAATATCATACTACTTGGATTATTTACTTTTGTAGTAGATTTTTTAAGTTTTACTTTTATCAGTATAGGTTCATTCATTTTATCATATAGGTTCAGTATAAATTCATTCATTGTAGGGGCTGATAATTATACATAATACATCTTAATTTGTTTCACATCCCCTTTTCTTGTTCCCTCTCTCTCCACCTCTTGGTCTTCTTCACATTTGCAAAAGGTCTATCTCCCTGTTTCCTTGTGTATCTTTTATTTTGCTCTTTATTTAAATTTTAGGTGTCTCATATCAAAGAAAATACAGTACTTAAGCTTGTAGTAGTATATTTTGAAATCAAGTAGAATGATGATTCCAATTTTGTTCTTTTATTTATAATTTTATTTCTTTATCTACTTAGGGTCATTTGTGGTTGCAGATGAATTTTAGGAAGTTTTTACCTCTGTTTTTTAAAAAGGTCATTAGAAACTTGATGATGATCCCATTAATACGCAGATTGTTTGGGGTAGTTTGAATATTTTAACAATATTAATTTTTCCAATCTATGAACATAGAATATCTTTCCATTTATTGGATTCATCTTATTTTGCCTATCAAAGTGTTATGGTTTTCAGCATACATATCTTTTACATCTTTGGTTGGGTTTATTCCTACATATTTTAGAGGAAGGAACAACCATTGTCAATGGGATTTTTTATTTGTTTTAACATTTTATTGGTTAATTCTTTAGAGTTCCATATATAAGATCATGTCATAAGTAAACAGAGGCAATTTAACTTCTTACTTTCCAATTTGAATGCATTTTATTTCTTTATTTATCTAACTGGTCTGGCTTGGACTTTTAGTATCACACTGAACAAAAGTAGCAAGAATAGGTTTATTCTCTCCTTCCTTATGTTAGAGAGAAAACCTTCAGCTTTCCCTTCTTGAGTAGATGTTCTCTGTACATTTGTTATACAACACCTTTATTGTACTGAAATACATTTTTGTACACCTATTTGTTGATAGTTTTAATTATGAAAGGATGTTGAATTTAACCAAATCTCTCTAAAACTATGGAGATGGCAGTATGATTTTTGCCCTTTAGTCTCTTTTTGTAAGGCATCACATTTATTGATTTTTGTAGGTTGAATTAACCTTGAGACAAATCCCCCTTGGTTGTGGAGAATGATCCTGTTAATGTGCTCTTGAATTCAGTTTGTTAGTATTTTTCTCAGGATTTGAAGTCATTTTCATTGTGTCAGAGACTTAAAATTTGCTAACTCATCAACCCCAAATTCCTTTCTGTAGGGCTTCAATCTCTCTTGCAAGATTAACTTTATTTTTATGATCTTTCTGGAAGACCTTAAAGGCATTTTGAATGCATTCAGCTATCTGGTCTAATTGCTGCTGATCATGATAGTGCATGGTTTTTCAAAGCAAAATATATTTCTCTGATTCTCCCTGCAATGGGGAAAAAAAAAAATGAAGAACAACCAGAAATCCATCGATAAGCTATAATTTAACAGAAGCCTCTTATATTGTGCTCTTGGATCTACATTTATTTCAAGAGATTGGATTTGTGATAGGTTTCCATTCACTTAGAAAGCAAGTGTGAGAAACAGGAAGCTAAGTTAATGTTGCTGTCTCTAATTTTTTTAAAGGAATCCACACTTTTGCAAAATGAGTATTTTTAGTTTTAATTTTTAAATGCTTGATTTGGTTGAGTAAAGCAGCTGAACTCTTAAAATGGACTTGAAGGTACTGACATTAACCCATGGAAGACATTCTACTACAGGGACTAATTCAGGTTCCTGCAGTGAAGGAAAGTATTTTGCAGAAACAATTAAGAACTCAAAATTTAAGAGAAGCAGATTAGGCCTGGGTGGGCCTGACCTAATTGTAAAAAACTTTTAAAGGCAGAAAATGTCTTTGTGCTGACTGGAGAAAGAAGTCAAAGAAATGCTGAGAGGAGTAATTAAAATGTCTAAAATGTCTGCAGTTCCCCCACTGGCGGGTATCCTGTGTCAAAGACATTGGGTGACCTCTAAGAGCTAAGAGTAACTCCTGGCTCAAAACTACCAAAGAAATGGGGACCTCAGTCCTTCAAACTCAAATGGCTTGAAGCAAAAAAAGTTAAACAAGGATAAACTTTGTTTTTCCCGGAACATAAAGAGAAGAACTTATCCTGATTAACAACATGATTTCAGCATGTGAGACACTAAATTTACTGTTAACTTATAAGATTCATAATAAAACCACCATCAATGCTAAATTAAAACCTGATGTGCTGTTACCCCATCAGACTCACCTTCCAAAAATCAACCCTAGCCAAGTACATTTTGAGTAAGAAAAAGCAGTACCTCTTTATCTGTTACAAATTTTACAAGAAAGCTAATTAATTTGGAGTCTCTTGGGTTTCTTACCTTGACATTCATTTAGCTACAAATATAATATGACTAAGTTTTATTCTTCAGGACTGCTGCATATAGATCTATAAAATTGTAGGTTTATTGACAAGCCCTTGAAGCCAGAAGTTCTCTGATGCAATAACAGGTATCCACATATAGGAGCTCTGAAAATGCTATCCTTTATCTGCCAGGTGGTAAATTTCATTAAAAAATTATACTTGCCAGAAAGTGTGGTTGAACCAAAACTGCCTGCCCTTAAGGCGATGGGGGAAACTGAGTTACAAACTTGCTTTTCTTCCAGCTCTTTATTATAGTCAAATCATTTGCTTTCAAACAAACTGATTTCCTTTGATGCTCAGAATTTTTTTTCTTTCTTTTAAAAGAATAATATTTTCTGCTATATAAACACATCTACCTCCTCCACATGACAGTTTGGTTTCTGTTACTTCCCACTGCATAAGTTTCGTTTATTTTGATCTGTTTTGTTGATATTGGTTTCTCCAAGGAGCTCCCAACTCCATGAAGATTAAGGGATATCTATAAATTAGAAGGAGGGTATCCCCACCTAATGTGTCAGCTATAGATCCAGTCCATTCAGGAATCCAATATGGGTATGTGTATATCGTATATTATATTCTGCTTACTCATTTTTTCTCTAGGTCCAGTTATTTATTTCCATTGTGAATACAAGAATTCATTCCAATAGGTCACCTCGACACCAATGAGATTAAACTTCAGCACTTTATATTAAATTTATTTATGCTTAATTTATTTGTTACTCATGCTTAAAATTGGAGTCTGATAGAATTTTGAAATCATAAGTTTTATGTCTTAGTCTATCCTAAATAAATGGTTTAGGTTTTTTTAAATAGTAATTCTGCTCATGGAATTATATTCTTTTTAGAGTTTCACTCTTCCTTTTAGATTCAGTTTAGTGTACTCTTGGAAAAGTCACATAATCTTGAATCAAATAGCAAAGATTCTTTTCAGTTTTTATGAAATGGGCTAACTTTTTAGTCAAGAATTTGGCTGCTATAGAATGACAAATTTTAAAAGATTCTTTTTTTAGTACCGCCCAGATACCTGAACTAACTTGAAAATATCACAAGTCCCTAGCAGCACTTCAGTATTTTGTTCAAAACCAGTTCTTCAACATTTTGGCAGTCCACTTCTAGAAATATCATTTCACTCTTTGTAAATTAGTAGCAACAAGTGCCATATAGAAAATTAGACAAAACAGTGGAATGTCATCCGTTACAGAACATATTAAAGAAATAGATTTCACAGTGTGTAATGTTAGGTCTACAATCTTCATAATAAGTCAACAAAATATTATTTCCTTTCAGGATCAATATTACGTTCTTGGAAGCATTGAAGCCCAGACTTAATGGTACAGTACAGCATCACGGTTTTTCTCAGAAATCTAGATTTTCTGTAACAGGACACACTGTCTCTAGAGCCCCAGGAGAGCACTCTATTCATCTAACTTTTCCCAGCTTTTCATCTATGTGGCATCATTTTGATTTCCAAAGAATTCTCACCTGATTTCACTGAACATGTCCTCTTTCAGCCCTGATGTATCAAGGGCTTCTATACATTAGAAAGCTATTTTCTCTCCTCTTCCTGCTGTAGTCATCCATCTCCACTCTCTCAACATTTGATACTGATTCTTACATATTAAATTCCTTTAGATTCTTGCACTTTCTCCTCTTTCACTAGCAGTTACTCCATTGTATGAGAGAAGTCATATTTGATAGAAAGAACACTTATCACAAAACTACATGGACTTGATATTTCTAAGCCTTAAGCAAGTATTGTGGCTTGTGTCCAACTGTCCCCCCAAAAACCTCATGTGGTTATAAGTGGGCCATTTCAGAGGAGGCTGAATCTAGGATGCATGATACTGGGATTAAGTGTGTGATGCTGGAGTTAAGGGTGTGACTCTTAGTTACTCTTTACTCATTGCTGAGACAAAATATCTGATGTCCAAAGTTAGGGAAGGACAGATTTATTTCTTACAGTTCTTGGAGGTTTCAGTCCATACTTATTTGGCTCCATAGGCAGCGTGGCATGGCGTGGCAGCCGTTCACGGCTGCTACAAACAGCAAGGCGTGAACCAGCGAGAGAGAGAGAGAGAGAGAGAGAGAGAGAGAGAGAGAGAGAGACTGAGAGACACACCTTCTTCCCGCCATTACATCATATGCTGGCTCCATCCCTAAGCAGATGAAACATTTACACCACCAATCCAAGTGCCAGACAACCAACCAATCATAAATGCTAGATTTGGTCAAGTCTATAGTGCATGAGGCTTGGGGGCCACTGACAATAAGCCATGACAGTGTGTGATTACTAAATTAGTCCTTTGCTTTGGCACAGTTCTTGGTATGGATGATGGGAAAGGCCACCCTGGCTGCAGGGGGACACCACCCAAAGGAGAGGTAGAATGGGAGTGATAAAAGGGAGAGGCAGGCTTCTGCTGCTTCTGCCTGCCCTGCTTTGCCATGGACTGTTTCTTTTCAGTGATGTCTCTCTGATGTGCCACCCTGCCTTGGAGCCAGGTGACTGTGGACTCAAATCTCTAAAATCTGTGAGCCAAATTAAACCTCTCTTCCTTCAACTTGGGGTATTGGGTATTTTGTCTTAGAAACAAGAAAAGTAACTGAGGCAGTAAGTTACAAGTTTTGAGCATTTATTTCTCCTAGGAAAATGAGAATAATGATTTGTATACCTCAGATAGTGAAGTGACAATTTTTAAACTATTAAACTATGAAAATACTGGAAACTTGTAGCTTAGAAACTGGTCATTCATTGATTCATTGCTTATGTAATTAAAATTTATATTAAAATCTGTAAAATTTTCTTTTTAGTACCATCTTAGGTGTTCAAGGCCTTACTTAGTACTACCTTGTTTTAGAATATTTTTGCTCATCAAAGTACAAAATATTGGGAGACAGTATTTTTTCTATTTTAATTAATATACTAATTAAAACCACTGTATTCTCAAACAGCATGAATATTATTATTTTATTTATTTATTTTGGGTACTGGGAATCAAACTTGGGACCTTGCACTTGCCAGGCAGGTGCTTGTATTGCTGAGCTATATCCCTGGCAAGCATGAATATTAAATAAGCATTATTTTCACAGACTAAAATAAAATCAAGAGCTAGACAGTGATTTCCATTCATATGTACTGAAAGCAGTAGGTTGGAGAGGCTAGAAAATTACTGAAGAAATAGTTACTTTACGCATCTAAATATTGGCTCCTTATGAACTCCAGTAGCACCAAGTTGTTCTAATCTTTTAAGAATAATTTTTTCAGCATATAAGGAGCCCTCACAGACTTATCAGTGATCATTGTCCCTTAATCAGCATTTACAGACAGATAAAAATCTTCAAGATTCATTGGACTATGGAAACAGTATTATCTTAGTCTTATAAATACCTGAGAACTATTTCATGGATAAGTGCTTTTGGGGGGCTAGTGCTTATATAAAAAAGATGGGAGGAAATTAGCACACAGCAACAGGGATCCATCCTGGAAGTAGAGTCCAGCCCTCACTAGATACTGAATGTGCTGATATATTCATCTTGGACTTCTAGCTTCCAGAACTGTGCATTTATAAGTTTATGTTCTTTACAAATTATCCAACATCAAATATTTTGCTGTAACAGCACAAATGGACTATGACAAGGATAGCCTGGTGACAGATCTGAAATTCACTAAAAGTATGCAAATAATTTCTCTTTACAGAAGGATTATGTTCAAATTCTTACTTTTTAATTTGTATTTTCTATGTTCTTGAAACTTACAATAATAAACATCTGTCACTTTTTATAATCAAGCAAAAACAATGCATATTACCCTTCAGACACTTTCTCATATTATTTCTTTCCAGTTGTCAGAGAACAACTTGTTGCCAAATACCAGGAAATTAAGAGCAATTATCACCAGCTGGTTATCTGGTAAGAGTAGTCACTGGACTGTAACCCACCCAGCATGAAATAGAAAACCTTGAAGGAATAAGGTTGGTGATTAATCAAACTTGGAAAATTAACATCTTAGGATAGCATACATCAAGCTCATCTACTCACTGAGGACTGGGCATCATTCTTGAAAATATCATGCTAATAATTTCAGCAACCACACCATTTCATGACAAACTGCTGACTATCTATCTAATGGAAGGACAACTTCTTTCACTTGAAATAACTTCAAACAAGCTGTGAGGATTAAATTTCATTGTGTCAACTTGACTGTCTTGAGAGCCACCTAGGGACTGATGGGGCACACTTCTCCTGTCTAGATAGGACAGGGAGCTGTGGCCTTGGTTGTTCTTTAACCCCTTGCTCTCTGGTGCTGTCTCCCTGCTCTGCTTCCCAGTTGCCATGACCTAAGAATCTTTGTTCTGCTGTGTAATTCTGCCAACCATGGACTGAACCCCCTGTAAACTATGAGTGAAATGAAACCACTCCTTTAAATTGTGCATGTCATGTACTGTGCCCCATGGTGGGAAAGCTGGCTAATACATAAAATATTCTTTCTTTAGTCACCATCAGGTTACAGTGCAGACAGGACAGCACTGGACTGCATACATACTGGTTTTACAGTGATAGAGACCATGCAGTCCTCCCCACATGCCCTTCAATTCAGGCAAGTAAACAAAAATGTATGATGATTGATAAGATGTGAACATACATATTAATTTTAAGGTTTTATGGAGATGTTAAAAATGGCATGACATTTCCTCACTCAAACTCTGATCAATTAAAACAAACACAAAATATAGGTAGATAAAGTTAAAATCAAGTAAAACCCTTCTATTAGAGAGCAAGGAGGCTTCCTTTTACTGACCCTTCCTTTTACTGTATTATATAACTAATTTTGTTAGAAGCAGTCTTCATGCTGCTTAATATGAGGGTAGAAGTTTCCACTACAAAACTGTTATCTTAGAGAAGCAGAGCATTATTTTTCTCTCTTTGAGCATAGTGATACTACAGTAATTGTTCAAAAGTATCATTGCTGTGCTAGCAGTCAAAGCATCACCTGAAAATTTGTTTAAAAAGCAGTTCATGGGCCTATCTAGACTTACTGAATCAAATCTCCATGTAAGGATCCCAGAAATCTGTGTTTTAAGAATACTCTAGCTCACTGGAGGAAATAGTTTTAGTGCTCAGTATCACAATAAAATAGCTATAATCTACAACAATTCATTATATATATCAAACTACAAACTGCCAGGAAAAAGATAGGAGTTTGCAATACATAGAAATGATAGTTTTAAAGAAATCAAGTGCTAATAAACTGAAGTGATCACTATTCATTATGTACACATATCAAATTATACTGTACTCTTTAATATAAAAATTATGTGGGTATTAGAATTTTTTAAAGCATCTTTAGGAGACTTGGACTCAAACTAAAGTTTAAAAGTCACCTATGAAAGAAAATTAGCACAAAATTAAACAACTCATGCATATATTCTCTTTTCAATCTTTCCGATAAAATAAACCACTACACATTTGTGGAGAGAAGTGAGTGAGGGTAGGTGAGAGATTAAAAGAGTTGCACTATTAAAACGCCATTTAGACAAAGGAATTACTGAGAGCAGGAAAGAACCCTTTCCCCTAGCAATCTTCTTTAGTTTGCTAACCCACTACATTTAAAGATCAAGCCTATAACGAAATTTGGTGTTTACTTGTTCTCTTTGATGGTGATTACTAGATGATCATGGCAGTTTGGTTTCCTCTCTTACGAGACCACCTTATCCCACACTGGCCTTTCCTCACCTTAGCGCCTCTTTTGAACCATAAGTGGACACTGAAGATTTCATTTCTCAAAATTCTGAAAGATTTAGGATAACAGTTCTTTAAATTTGTTAAAGAAGATTTTAGAATTATGACTGACCCCTCCAAAATGAAATAGTGATGGCTATTACCAAATGTCATGATATGCACAAGTTTATTTATGGACCATTTTTATAACAATGAAGAAAAGTATTCATTCTTAGGTCTAGAATTTTCAAAGTCTTAACACAGAGTATTTAGCTAACAGTCCCTTGGTCAAACATGTGAATTGAAAGAAAGCATCTACTTGCAGCACATCAGGTAACAGACCTTCTAGTCAGCCAACTACTCTTAAATTTTTAAATAAAAGAAATTAACTATGATCCAAAATATGTTTAATAATGCAATAATTCATATAATGAATAAAATTATAAAGCCCAAAATTGCTTATATAACAGTACCAACCTGTGCACTGTCCAAGCTCTCCTTCCTTGTTAGAGAATGGGTTTACTCTGCTGTCCTATTCTACAAATTATATCCAAGGAAACTCTTCTTCTAACCAAGGGCTATGTCAGATTGTATTTTAGGTATGTTGAACTTGGTATGGTTGAGAAAATTAAATCTCAGTAGTTTCACACGTCAAATTCTACTTGGAATCAGCAACTCTCCAGTCACCCTTGATTCTTACATTTGTTTAAACATGGGGCTTTCAGTGACATTGCTCATGTAAAGGAGAAACTTAGATTGCACAGCTGCTTTTAAATGCTTTGACATAGAGGTGACATATAATGTATTTTATAGTCCATCAGAGAGAAATAGTCACATAGTTACTTATGCAGGGAGAAGGATAGAGAATATACAATAATACATGGGATTTCATAAGCAGTTGATAACTTTGCCCCATACATTTATATTTTAATAAACACTATCAATAAACCCATTTCCCATAAGATATAAACCACATTTACCCACATAAGATTATCAATAATTTTAATGATAACGTTTTGTTTCCTTTCTTATTTGTTGTGTTTTTTAACTACTTCAGAATTCAGATTTTTATTGTCATTCCCATTGATGCCAACATTACAGAAAAAGAATAGAGCTCTAAATGATTAATAGATATAATATGGGATCTCAGCACAAAGATTAACAAGAGTCAGATAAGTATTTGGTAATATCTGTATTTAACCTAGGGTTTGGAAGGTAAATGATGCTTAGAGTTTGTTGTAGTCAGGGGTTGTACAGAGAACAATTAGAATCAGGACACAGAATTTATACTATTATTTTATGGTAGTCAGCCAGAGTTTAATACAAGAAAGTGCAGAATGTCTATCCACAACACCAAAGACATAGAATATTCAGCCAAGGGCCTAGATCCCACAGAAATGTCCTGCCTAAGTCCAGATGAAGACCCAGAGCTCATGGAAGTGCCTCCCATGAGTCCCAACTGGAGGTCTAGAGCCCACAAAAAGGATTCATGCCAGTCTCTTTTACAGATCTGTGCTGAGAAGGCCCAAAGGTCAGTGCCAGTGGGGTGAAGGAGTTGTGCTGGTAAGTTGAGGTCTCTACACTGGAGTCGAGAAGTCACATTCATAATAAAGACCAGAGTTGTCCTGACAAGCACCACAGCCATCCTCAGTGACACAGAAGTCCTGAGCTCCTCCAGTGATAACATCGCTTGAGTTCATGCCAGAAAGCCAGCATGATGAAGTTTGTCCTGGAGATTTAGCAACACATGTCTTCCCCTCTGGAGCCAGGAAGCGGTGCTTGATGTAAAGACCAGAGCTCCCCCAAAGTGAACCACAGCCACTCTCACCAACGAGGTGTCAACTCACGCTGGGGAAGCTGGTCATGACGCGCTCCTCCAGGAGAACCATCGGCTCAAACAGCAACACTTAGGAGAACCCAACATAGCCTCGTTTCTCCTTCTCCACGTCTCTATTTATGCTGGCAGCTTTCCTCAGGGGGAACATCTGTGCTCAGCACCATGCTTATTTAATTCAACTAGCATTAAGTTGACCATCAGTTTTCAATTCATAACACAGTTAAAATAAAATTGTGACTATGTTAATATCTCTCTTCCCTTAAGTACACTCAGCAAATAATTTTTCTGAACTATATTTTCTTAATGAATCAAATTACAAAACAGATGTGAAAATATCAATGAATTTCTATAGAGGTTATTAGAATTTTGAAATGTAGGTCCTCAGAGTAAATTTCCTGACTTCTATACAATTTTTTAAAACATATTCTTTTTCCCAGTAGGATTATGTTGAACAAGGGGAGACCCATGCAAATACAGACATATTTCACTGGAAAATGTGAAAGCAAAGAGACCTTGAATTAAATTCAGTGTGTCTATTTAGTCCATCTCTTGTGAGGTTTCTGCCTCTACATGACTTTGCTTGGAAGTACACAGATTTAAGAAAAACTAATTTAATTAATTTGTCATACTCTGCATTCACTGCTGTGGTAGATTTTCCATAAAACTTGGTAAATGCCATGGTTCTTCTCTGGAAACATCCTTTTTCCATTCTGCTGTGGTGAATGTAGCCAAGTATTTTTAGTTACAGTCCAGTTTATAATATTCCAAACTTAGTACTCATTTACCCTTTTAAACATTAATCTGATATTTATGGAAAATAAAATCAATAACTGTTTTCTGCAATGATTGATTGTCTTCTAAACTAGAAACTATAAATTACTGAAATTCTATTAATGACATAAACTTCAATATGCATATTATGCAAAAGAGTGAATTCCTTGACTATGTGTATTACCTAATGATTTCCTTTATAATAAAGAGAAATAATTTTAAGAAGCAAAATAAATTTTATTTATAAAGGGGAAATTTTAAGTTGATGTTTGTCCTATAATAGTTTGTATTAAGGTTAAATATATACAGTATGTGACACTGTTTCACAAAACTGATTTAATATTACATTTAAAAAAATTATCTCAGATCCTAGTATTGGGTCTGTGTTAGCCCATACTCAAATGTTTTACATTACAAATATGCTATATATATATAATATATATATATATATATATATATATATTATATATATATACATGATTATTCTAACTACTTCATCAGAAAATATTTTATATTAATCAAGTGATAAATGCAGAAAACCAATTCAAATTTGCATAAATGAAAGAACAAAAAAATATTTTAAAAGGCAAAGAAAATAAGAGAAGGGGAAAACAAAAAACAAAACAGCAGATCTTGAACTCTTCTGGAATAGATGATGTATATTGGTTAACCAATCAGCTTGCGCCCTTTCACACACAAATACATACACATACATATAAAATAGGAACTGGAATCTGTAGTTATGGAAGCCAAGAAATTCCACAGTATATGTCATCCACAGGCTGGAGAAATGAGAAAGCTAGCAGAGGGGTGATTGCATCCAAATGGAAAAGCATAAGATTGAGCAGAGAGAAGCAAGAAAAGATACTGTAATTAGTCCCAAGTCCAAGCCTGAAGGCACAAGAACCAGAACCAGCAGCATCTAAGAGCAGAAGATTAATGTTCTGGCTGATAGAGAAAGAAAAATATTCTTCTGTTTTTTGTTGTTGTTGTTGTGATTGCTGTTGTTGTGTTTGGTTCCTCAGCAAATCATATGATGCATATTCACATTGGGGACAATCATTTTCACTCAGCATCAGGTAGAAATGCTAATGTCTCTAGAAACACGCTCAAAGATCACCCAAAGTGATATTTTACTGGCTGTCTCTCTTTTTGCATACACACACACACACACACACACACACACAAAAACACACATCACTCTTTTTCTCTCCACCAATGCTTCTATCTCTCTTTTTAACTAACTGCTAATTTTCCTGTAAGATTGGTCATGCAATGCTCACTTAAATTTTAAAGCTTGAATCACAATTTAAGTTTAGAAATAAACTACGTCAACAGGAAACTCTGATTGGTCCATCTTAGATCAGAAGTCCCAACAAACTTATTTTTACAACATGAGGAGTAAGATATTCTGATAGGCCAGCATCAGCATCACCCATTCCTATTACTAGATTTAATAGATGGGAGAATGAAGAAAGTACAAGTAATAAGTAACAATTAATAAGTAACACTATTGTTTACTTAGTATAGTTCCAGGAACATTTCCCACTATAGTATGTCAAGGATTAAACAATGCAATAATCCTGACACAGTAACCTTATTGTCTTCTTTTTTAGGTAAAGAAATCAAGGGCCAGAGAAATAATGTGTATAGCCAAGCTATAATTCAAGTAATCTGACCTTATAATAGAATCATATAATAAACATAGTAAATAGATAAAAAATATTTTTTACCCTGCCTCCTACAACTACTTTATTTAAAAATAGTAAGAACTTTGCAAAATATAAAACTTCATATTTTAGATTTCCTACTATTGTCACCTGTATTTCTTTTTATGGTATTGTATATATTAATTTCATACTTCTCCAGAAAGTCCATGGGAAAAAATATTTTCTATAATTCTGTATTTATCCATAATGATATATAGAAAAAAAACATACAAACAACATGGAGATAAAATATGCTATAAAGAGGGAAAGTGATTTTATAATAATTTTTCCATTAGCAGCATCTATAATCCAAGATGTTTTAACCATATGAAGATCAGACAGATAGTACTCATTTCCTTAGATGCCCATGAGTGTAAAGCAGGAGGTGTTAGTCACATTTTCGAGAATTAATGTGAAAGAAAGTGCTTTGTTTGATCTCAAATTTACATCTTTCGTAATTATTTGCTGTTCATGTGCCTTCACAATTCCTGCTTTATGTCCTTTTTCCTCAAATCTTACCAAGTAGAGAATGAGCATCTACCCTTGTGAATACATTAGAAGTTAGCAATACATAGTCATAAGTTTCTTTATGAGAAAATTAACAGCAGATAGAATAGCAATCCTTCATCAATGTGTTGTCACTTACAGCAGTGTGGTATGTTGATGAAAAAGTGAAAAAATCTTTGATGCTATTATTTAACTAAAATCACATAGTCATTTAGATTAATAGACACACAAGTCTAGCCTTTATTGTAAAAATATCTATTTCTATAAGAAATATTTTATATATGATAGTATATAATATAAACCATAAAATGTTATATAAAATATATATATATTTCTATAAAGGATATAAGCTACAATGTTAAATTTATTTATATATATGTTGAATAGCATATATATTAATTTATGTATATTGAATAGCATGAATCTTTACCATAAAATAAATATAACTAGTAAATTTTTATAGATAGGTATATGCCTATAGTAACACTAACAATGGTAACTATTTTATTTAATGCTTACCACATATCCTATGTTCTATTTCATGTTATATGAAAAATTTAATTTTTATAAAAATTTATGATATATAGCATTAGTGTATCAATAGAATATATTATTAAATGTCCATATTCACATAGTTAATGTGTCGGGGAACCATGAGTCGAACTCACACAAGTTAAACTCAATATTACGGCAAGAAATGACGATGGTAAGAAAAAAATTGAAGAAACTGGTATAAATAAGTTGTCTGCTGCAAAGATATTTTTAAAACTCAAATAAATGTATTGCACTAAAGTATAGGGAAAAAAATTTAAAAATAAGTCATAGTTTTTACCTTGCAAATTAATTGGAAAGTATAATACTTATGGTTAGTTAAATGTTTAGGAATGTAAATTTTAATTTTTTCTTCTTAAATCTGGTAGACTACTATCATGTACCAACCTAGTCCAGTGTCCTACTTAGAGATATTTTAGGATTATTATGAGTATCCCTCGTTTCAGAACAAATACAAGTGTTGAATGTTAAGTCAAAAAAATATTATCTTTCTAAACATCATGACTTCCATTTTTAGTATGTAAACAGATAACTTCTACATAATGTTAAAATGAACATGACTCATCATTTGCTTCTTTTTAAAAATAGTTTTAGACTGTTATTTTTCCTCAATGTATAAAAATTATATTCATTATTTGAAATGTTACTTATCGGTGTATTTATTCAAATATATGTATGCACATACAACATTTGTGTATTTGTGTTATGAGATACTATGAGAAACTTAGTTTCCATTTGAGATAATTTATAATGTTGAAAATCTAACATTTAAATAATGAGGAAAAGTTAATACTATAATAGACTTTGTCACACATGAACATTTGCAAAACAGTAACTATATAAATAGCTCTCAAATATTTATAGTAATAATGAAATGTGTTGTTTAAGCATGATGGGCTAATTTTATGAGTCTTAAAAATCTATAGGGGTTGATGTTATGAAATAAATCAACTGATGTTATAGGGACTTCTTAAGCTGAATGGCCTATCAGATTTGTCCCCTACCTGGTTCAATGATCAGAATTTTATATATATTTGTGGTTGAGATTGAGAATGTTCCCAAAAAGCTTTATATGTTTGTAGACACTGCTGTTGGAAGGTGACTGAACTGTGGGGACACTGTAGCTAAAGGTGACGATAGGAAGTGGGACCTGTTAGTCACAGGGGACATAAGATGGAAAGATAGAACTCTCTCTCTCTCTCTCTCTCTCTCTCTCTCTCTCTCTCTCTCTCTCTCTCTCTCCTTCTCATATGCCATGAATTAAAAAGGTTTCCTCCACCATATTACCAACTGTGGAAGAACTAAAATTTCGGGAAGGTGAACTGAAGTAACTCTCTCCTCTTTTACATTATGTGAGAGAGACGTTTTGTCCTGGTGATGAGGCAATTGACTCAGACAGATTTGGGGAGAAGTGAGATCACTAATGTGACTAGCTGATCATGTGATTCAGTCACTTTTGGAAGTTGTTTACCAGGGGAGTTTTGAAAGATTTCAAGAAGCCACCTGGAGAAGCAGCCCAAGAATGATGCAAGCCCAGCTTGATAGGATAGTTTGGGGGATCCAAGAAAACCAGGATGCTGATTAAAAAAAAAAAGTCAAATGGCAAAAGTCCAGGCACGGGACTTTTCAGTTGGGAACAAGGATTCTGTTGACAAATGGACTCAAGATTTGTCCACTGCAAAAATATATGAGTTATTCTCTGGCAGAAAATTCTTTACATTTTCTCATGTCCTGAAACTTTATGGAAGATTGAGATTAAAAGTTGGTAGACCAATTAGTCATGTGGAGGAAATTTTAAAACAGCCCAAAACTCATGGGTAAGGCTGAGGCTTTTAGCCATGTTTATAGCAAAAACCAAAAGGGGACAGTCCACTTGAAAAGTTTTCAGTTTGGTCAGAAAGGAACCACCCACAAAAGTAGTCTCTTGGAGAGTAAGGATGTTGAAAAGATTAAAAAGAAGCAAAGTACTTTGCATCAGGACAATAAAAAGGTTTCCTTGAAGGCATCCTGGGAATAAGCAAGATCCCACTCTTCCCAGGATATGCAGTGAAAAAATTAGAGTTTGTTTTTTGAAGACTCCCAGGGCAATATACTGTATAAGGGCCACATAAGAAGTTGATTCCTGAGGACTCAGATCACAATGGTCAGCCATTTTGGCACTCAGAGGCTTCTGTAATCATCATAAAAAGGGGCCTGGCTAGTTCTAGAACTAGTAACATAATTTGGCATCATCCACATGGTGCTAGTTTTTGGAGCATGCATAATGTAAGAATTATGGGATCAGGGTACCTTCCACCAAGATTCTAAAGGTCTGAGAGCCTGGACAGTGTTTCACAAAGACAGGAGTTTATGAAGCCATGATAGCGAAGCCAAAAGTACAGTGGGGACCCTAAAAAGGTGTCAGTCCAGATTACTTGACCTTACTGTCTAAATTCCTTCCACTGTGCCCTACTTCCTAAAAGTTAAACCACCTTTCCATAATGTCACAGCTGGGAAGCAAGCTTCTGTCTTTTGGGATACATTTTGAAAGTGACTTGAGTCATAGGGACTCTATTTTCATCAGTGCATTAATAAACTTGTTAATTCATAAATAAGTGTCATGTCAGAAGGTGGGAACTGTTTGGAGATGGGTCACTTGGACATAATTTAGAAGGGGATATGTTTGTTCCAGCTTCTCTCTTCTTTCTTTTTCTGCAACCTGACTGCCATAGGTTAAAACAGTGTTTTTCCACCACCCCTTTCCTCCATGCCATCTCTTCCTTTGAGCTAGCCAATCAGGCTCTGACTGAACTCTCTGAATCTATAAGTCAAACTAAGATTCTCCTCCTCTAAATTGTGGATGCCAGGTATTTTGTCCCAGCAACAGAAAAGTGAATAATATAACAAGTATTACATATTGATTTTAAGTACTGTATAGATTTCTTACCAATAAAACATGTCAAAAATTTAATGTAACATCATATATAAAACATCTGTGAGAAGACTTAATGTACTTTAAAGAGAATAACATTAACACTAAGTATTATTGCCCTTATATTTAGTAATACATATGAATATCACAATATGAATATTTTCTCTATATATTAAATGACTTAAATAGAAATTACTCAAAATAGTAGTCATCAACCTTTTGAAAGTCATTATTTCAAGATAAATTCAAGTTCTTATAAAATGACATTCCTTTGTCTATGAAATTTGCATATTTCTGAAATTGATCAGTGCTGTCTGATATAGTGTAAATATTAACTAACCTTTTTTCATAGCTCAGCTATATCAAACACTGAAGCTAATGCTTTGAAATATCCTCATGTTCTTCTCATTAGAATAGTTAGAAAATCAAGTAGATGGTCAGATCTTTCATTTAAATTCTGTATGGTTGCAGTTACTTGAGGAGGCCTCATGACAGCATATTTGACAAAATGTAAAGCTACTTGTACCTTGGCTACCTAAAATATACCTACACCTGCTTTATTAAATTAATTAATACCTCAGAGTCCTAATCTTGTCTCCTAAATGTAGACATTCAGATTAATGGTTCCCAAAGATCTATTTACAAGTCTCTCTCTGAATACTTCAAAAACAATCCACTGGAAATCTTGATTACAAATTCAGACTCTTCAAAAAAAAAAAAAATTCAGACTCAAAGACCTACTCCCGACATGCTGAAAAAAATCCCAAAGCCTATGGTGAGAAAGTTCTACAGTTGATTCTGCTATAAAATCAACCAAAAAAATCACTGGATTGAATGAACTTCAGGCTTTTCTCACAACACTAACATTCAGTGATACTGCATTTCTAGGTTAGTAAGAACATTAGCTTCAAATCAATCTTCACGTTTTATGTAAGATAAAAATTTGGTTTATCTCCACATATATAATATAGTGTAAACAAGTTTAATTTTATTCAAAAGGACTGAATAAACAAAATGAGTTTCAAATTTAGAGCCAGTCCCTCCCCACTCCTTCCTTTCTCTCCGTCTCCCTCTCTTTCTCTGTGTGTGTCTCTGTCTCTCTCATTCTCTCTCTGTCTCTCTCCTATCTCTCTCCCAAAATAGCTTATTATTATCAATAACACAGTAATCTAGTTACTTAATCATAGCTGCCAAAGAAATCTGGTAGCTTAATCAAAGCTACTCAATAAATATTTGCCAACTGTACATAATTAACCTCCAAGTAAATTCCATATAGATGGCAAACATAGTTTTGTCTATGCCTAACACAAATACCTAATAATTCATGGAAAATCCATTTAATAATTAAAGTTGGTGATAAAACCAACTGTTCCAATGTGCTTCTTACTTCCTACAGGTATCTTTATACTTTTTAAAGTGCCTTTGAGCTACTGAAGTTCACAGAAGTAAAATAAACTTGAAATACTAAAAGAAAAGATAAGAGGTCCCAGTCTCAGGGATGTCACCATTTAATAAGGGGGTCAAAGGTAAGCCATTTCCTTCTCTGAATCTTATTCCTTCATCACTAAAAGGATGAAAAGAATACTACTGCCTCATGAATTTCCATGCTCAATAAATAAAATAATACACTAAAAATAAAATTGTTCAAAATAGGGGCTGGGGTATACTATAGTATCAGAGTGTTTGAGTAGTGTACCATCATGTAGGAAGCCCTGAGTTCAATCTATAGTATACTAAAAAGAAATCTAAAAGTGCAGAATAGGCCATAACATGTAAAAGTATACAATACTAAGTTTGTACTCTCATCACCAATTTTAATGAGGATGACATAAGCTTTAAATTTTCTTAAGCTACAGTGTACTGTTTCTCATTAGCTTGGAAACTATTTTTCTTTAGATTTTCCACTGTGAAAATATGAAAGATAATATTTATAATTTCAAGCTCTTGTGTCAATTTGTTCCACTAATGTGTAAGACGTCGTGTGGGTCTTAGTCATTTAAAACTGCAACATATGAAGTATTCTCAGTATTTGGGAAAATCCTAAAATAGAAGAAAAGTGGCATAAATGCCTGTAGCCAAAATGATCAGTGGTGGCAATCAAAGATGCTCCTATCATAAGAGACTGACTGTAACTTAATCCTTGATTCTGGCTCCACATGTCAGTTATGTCATAGGGTTAAGGATGAGAAGCCAAACTTCTTTAGTGGTGGTCCAACCTCTGCCACTTTCAAGCTTCGCTCACTTGAATACAGTCTCTGTGTTAGGCAGTATTCCTACAAGTGAGAGAAATATTTGATGCACAAAATTCAAAGACAGAATTTAATTTGTGTCACCCTTTAAGGGTATTCACTCCACAGTCAATTGGCTTCAAGACAAAAACATGATGAAATAAACAGCATGAAAACATCATGAAAAGGTGTATTAAAGCAAATGTTTTTTTTTTTTTTCTCATGTTGGCCAGGAAGTAGAACAGGGGAACAGTGCCAGAGAAGAAATTAGGAACCATCAGTACTGAGTCACACATCAATACCTCAACCAGACACATGAAAAGTATGTTTTACTAATCTCAGAGGTGGTTCCCAAGCCAACCAAGTTAACAATCAATCTTCACTATCACATCTTACCACTTGATGCACGAACATAACCTTTTAAGACTTGATCTTCAAAAACGATAAATTCATAATTCCACCTAACATGGTGCAGCTGTCTTACAAGCAGTTTTCCCAAGGTCTCAGCAGTATTTGCATTTTTGAAAGTCTAAATCAAAAACTTTTCTGAGATACAGGATAAACTCTTAGCTGTGAACTGTGGTACAAATTTTAAGAAGTTACACAATCCCTATGTATAATCACACAAAGTGAATATTTCTTTTTCAAAATGGATTAGAAATGTATCAGACTAAAACAAAACTGAAATGCAGCATGGCAATCATTAATTCTGTAGCTCCATGTCCTACATCCAGGCTATGTGTTGCTGAGCTGTGAATTCCAAAGGGCTTTAGCAGCCCTGCCTGTATGGGGATATGAGTTGTGCACAGGGCCTCTCTCCTGGACTAGCTCTGCTCACAGCTTTAGCTTTCCTGTCAGACATTCCATATTCCTCATAAGGTCTCCACTGCACCTCTGGCTTTAGTCTCACAGCTTCATGCTCTGTCTTTTTGAGGACTCCTTCCCTTGCCTTCCAGATTTTCCTTTAAAATCTGGATGGAAGTTTTGCAGATACAATTTATGCATTCAAGATTTCGTATGTTCTATTTTCATTACTATATAGTTAAAAATAGTTTTTCATTGTTATGTTACTTTGTAAAATTTGAATAACCGGAGCAAGTCACATAATGCAAAATTTTAATGGAGTGGAGAAATAGACTGTACCCTTACAGGTTAAAGGAACATCAATGAATATTTTCTGAATATTAATTTTATCAAATACATTTCCAAATAGTAAATGCAGATCTAATTCCAAAAGTATGGTATGTGTAATCAATATAGAATGATTAAATGTGATTGTTATGGCTTGTATCTAGATGTCCCCCAAAAAACTCATGCAGTCATGGGTGGGAATTTTATAGAAGTGGCTGAATCTAGTGTGTGATTGATTCATGATACAATGCTAGGATTAAGACAGGGTGTTTACTAAACCACTGATTGGAATGTCCCCACAGACTGGATACAATATAAGAGACAAAAAGAGGTTCATCTTTCCCTCCATTGTTGCTTTTGCTACATTGAGGGCACTATGAACTGTTCTCTGTGACACCTCTCTGTCATGTGCCATTCTGTCTTGGAGCTAACCAACTATATACACTGAACCTCTGCAAAATATGAGTTTAAAAAACATCTCCTTTAACTTTGGGTTTTGGGTATTTTGCCTCAACAACATGAAATATAACTGAGTCTATAATTGAAATGGTGGTAGAAGTAGACAAGATCAAGCACTTGAGCACATTGATTACAGTTGCTTTTCATTTTTTATTCTCAAAGAAATGTAAATATGATGCTAAGGAATCTTTATGCTCATTGTTAAGACTTGTTTTTCCAGTAGAAAAGACTTTACTTAGAAATTCAAGTGCAAATAATGAGAAAAGCAAAAGGTAATAGGAAGTAGGAAAATAGACCTTTCTCAAGTGGGAAAAGAATTAAGAGAAGGAGAAGGAAGAAGAAGAGGGGAAAGCGATGAACAAAGAATCAAGATGTGTTATGTGC
This sequence comes from Hydrochoerus hydrochaeris, assembly GCA_004027455.1. Lineage (NCBI taxonomy): Eukaryota > Metazoa > Chordata > Mammalia > Rodentia > Hydrochaeridae > Hydrochoerus > Hydrochoerus hydrochaeris. The sequence continues at coordinate 26,026 of PVLA01000825.1, read as the reverse complement.
ATGTACAAATTCCACATAAGGAATGTAATCACAATGTACTACACACACACTAATAAAAGAGAAAAAAATGTAAGCAAAGTTATGTCATTAAAATATTCATGGTAGTAGAATTCTTGCACAACAAACAGGTGGCATGCCACTTAGTAATTTTTAAAGCAAATCAGAATTTCAAGTGCAACATTATTTTTTAAAGTAATTTTAAGCACTTTATTTGCATGGCTTTTTTATTTGTAATGAAGTATCCAATATTTTTATAATGACACTGATATAAAGAACTGAATTGTTCATATACATTCATGAGATCTTAGCAATTTTTATGTATAGGCCTAACAGGCTTGCTCCAAATACTGTATCTGAAAGAAAAATCTGTATTGCTTTAGCTTTACAAAAATACTCATAGGGGCAATTCACATTGTATTTTGCTAGAACTTAGTACTTATAAAGAAATCATATGCAACACAATTGAATCTTTTGACTACTAAAATAATAAGAAACATGAAAGTGCAATAAAGACAGGAAATTTTAAAAAACTGTTTGCTAAAGATTTTCTCTGATTTTCAGAAATGGCTAATATTCAGGAAGAACTTTATTTAGTTTCTCCATAGCACCCTTAATTCAAACAGTGATGGAAATTCTTGGCCTGATTTAAACATTATACAATGTATACCTGTATTGAAGTATCACATGGTATCCAATTAACATGTGAAAGGTTTGTTTTTTAATATCATCTAAAAATAAATTTAACTTAAAAATCATGGATTTCTAGTAACTTGCTTGTCTGTTTTACTGTCAGATCAGAAAACTCAAATACTTTCAATCTTGAGCACTTCAACTTCACTCCAAATCTTAGAACACCTGACATGAACTCATTGTTAAGTAGCTATTAACAGTCTTTCTAAGCAAAGGTTTCTGAAAAAATTCTAGGAGTTATAATTCTAGACATAGGCACAATTCTATGCTGCTTTCATTGGACATGAGCACATTCAAGGCTATGTCACTCCTAAGTTATTGACTATCTACATGTAAAATAAATTTTTTTTTCACTTTAAGAAATGACAGCCTAAGTTGCAACAACGTCTCTGTTCAGTTGAGTGTGGTGAGCAACTGGAACAACATACACTGTGGTCCTTGGTGAAGAGTTTCTTTTCTTCATCAGTATCTGATACTTAATACCAGGTTCTAATGCATGCTTTATCTGCTCAATATCAGAGATGTTAGTACTAAACTATTTTCTATTTTACAAAAGTGATGAGTCAAAGTTTAAATGACTTCTCACTAGAAATAAAAGCCTATTAATTCAATATGAAATGAGCATTTTATGGCACTCTTAACAGGAAAGAATGTTCATGAATATCAAGGAATAAAATCCTAAAATATACTTGATAGGAGGGTATTACACATAGGTAGTTTAAATTTGATGAGGTAACAGGAATCACAATGGACTTGGGCCTGCATATGGGCAATCTTTACTACATCACCCTTTGAGACACTCATTTCAGGCACTTTACTTCCTATGTTTAAATTTTCTCATCTATAAAATAAGAATGATTGCTAGACAAGTTCTTATACCCCTTCTGTTTTTCAAATTCTTTGATTTTTAATAAGAGAATATGATAGCTTCTATTTTCAGATTATATGTTTGGACCTGTGAGAATTTGTATTGTACTTGAAATTCAACCAAGTATGAATAACAACTAGTGAACAAACTTAAGATTATGTGTGGGTGTTTCATTACCTAGTGTAGAAATTTATTTTGCATCTCAAGGACAAAGTGACATTTGCATATATTAGGAAGTCAGAAATTATTTTTGGAAATTCTACAGTGACATGAAAAGGAGTAACAAAGTGGACTTTTTCTGGTTATTTGGTTACTTTAGGTAGAAACTTTCTGTTTTGAAGTTAATGAAAATGTAAACTTCATGTGGGAAGTGACATTTACTAGAATTATATGAAATAAAAACCTAAATTTTACCACAAGTTTTGAAGTAATTCTTTGCATAGATTAACTTCCATTGACTTTGTTTTTTTTAAGGAAAGAGCAGTGGTATATTTTAACTGAAGTGCGTTCATTGTCTCCCATTTTCTTTTTCTTTTTTCTTTTCTTATATTGGTATTTTTCTGTGATACATAATAATTACATTCATCTTAAGGAATTCGTACATGTTCAAACTAGGTCTCAATCATTTTTATTTCCCCTTCTCTTCATAGCCTCTTCTCTCCGTCCACGCTCAGATGAACTAAAAATCATGTATCTCTGATGGAAGACTAACTTTATTGATTTTCAACATTTAAGTAATAGAATTGTATTCATAGATACTTATATACCACTTGTTCAGTTTACATTCATGCACATATTTTCCATCAAATCCTCAAAATGTACCTTCTCTCTGAAGCAAATTAATACTTCTATTTTGATTACAAAGAATTGTATATAATGGAAAGAAATGGAACTTAAATCCAAATTTGTGTATAAATAGAAAAAAGCTCTATCACTTTAATTTTGCACTGATGACATTACAGGCAAGAGCAAATAGGTGAAATATAAGTACATCCTCATATCTAAATATTTTTCCATCATCTGACTTAAATGCTTTAATTAAATGAAACCTAAGAGCATTCCATCAAACACAGGATCATTAAAATACAAACTTTCACAAGAGTAAGTGGTGATAATCTTAAAACTTTTTCCTACATAATGTGAAAGTATTACTTATTTCTTCATTTAGTCATTTTTGTTGAAAACTCATTGAAAAGCAGCAAAAATTGCTGTGTATTTACCCATTTTCTTCTCTTCTCATGTACACAGTTTCGCTGCACCCCCCCCAGACTCCTGGAGTATAGGTCTGATCTATGACCAAGATGGGTGTTCCACTCCCTGACTTAGAAAACTAACACTTTCCACATATAAGACCCCTCATTTTTCCCTATTCAAGGACAATATGGAGATACAACTGCAGACACAGAGAAACAAATACATCAAGTTTCAAGGCAAATTATTTGGTATTTCGCGTGTTACCTTTTTTAACAACCAAAACTTTCTCTGAAGCTGTGATGAAACTTTGAATTTCAGAGAAAGAGAAATGTGAGAATTATTCCTTGTTCATTCAAAAATAGTTTAACATACATAATTTGAGAGATTAAAAGTCCAAAAAAATTGTATGGTCTTCTCATAACGTTAGCACCCTCTGTTCTTGCCCACAACTCTTACTAAATTTAAACTGTGCCATCAATGGCTGTCAAACCATGTGAAACATTTTCTCTCTTTTGCTAGAAATATGGGGATTTTTTGTTGTTTTTTGGGTTTTTTCTATTTTTTTAATTACTTATAGAGAAACAAAAGCATGTAAAGGGTAGACATAATACAGAATTTCAAAAAAAAAGATAAACAATGAGAAATCACTAGTTGATAAATTACATATTGTTCTTTTAGAAATAGTTGTTCAAGTTAAAAAGTAAAAGCATATAAAGTAGATATTCAAACAGTGAAAGTATAAACAGCCACTCATGCATGAGTCTCTACATGTATTTCTTTCCTTTCTGTATTAGAGGGAAAAACAAAACATAGCAAGACAAAACAAAACAAATTCCTATAAAAACATGAAACTAAAAAGTCATATATAACCACTGTACAAGGTGATCTACAATGATTACTGTGTTGTTTCTTATTACCTTCAATAGAATTGTCTATATCATCAGGATAATTGAATATAGCAGTATAATTGAATAAAACAGTATACAACAATATTAGTAAAAATAAAACATTGTAGACAGTGTAAAACTTCAAAGGCAGGTAATAATCAAACAGAGTGGATATTCTAGTGAATCTTGTCATCTTCACTGCAGTTACCTATACTCTCAGACTTGATACTGTCAATCATAATAACTTTAAATAAAATCAATACAAAATAGTGATCTAACAAACCAGGATCAATTATGATCAGTCATGGTAAAACAGTGTAGGTTTTACAGAGCTTTAGATTAAATTAATAGGAAGTTAAGGATGATTACTGTACTATATCCTGTTATTTTTGGGATAACTGTCTGTGCCCTCAAATCTAGTACAGGTAGAAAGACTGGAACAGAATATAATACATCTAAGCAGAGTAGAGTGAGTAATGTGGGTTTTAAATCTTGGTGCACTATTAACAATATAGTGTATCAAGGCCATCTATGTTAGAGATTCTAGCCATCCTTCTCTGCTTCATTTTTGCTATGCTATTTTTCTGCCTTTGTTTGTCTAGTTTTCTCCTTCATTCTACTGCCTGCCCCACTCATTGAGGCCTTTCTGCCACTGTTCCTAAAATCCTGGTATTTTTTTTCTCTCTCTCTAGAATGTCCTTCAGCATTCTCTGTAGGGTTGGATTGGTGGTCACAAATTCCCCCAGTTCCTCTTTGTCATGGAAGCATCTTGTTTCTCCATTAATTTCTAGTGACAGTTTTACAGGGTACATCAATCTGGGGTGGAGGTTATTTTCTTTCAGGGCTTGGAATACTCTGCTCCAAGCTCTCCTTGATCTGATGGTCTGTGTCAAGAAGTCAGCCGTGATCCTGATGGGCTTACCTTTATAGGTAATCTGTTTCTTTTCTCTGATGGCTTTTAATATTCTGTTTTTATGTTGAGTTTCTGGTATCTTTATTAATATATGTCTGGGTGTAGATCTGTTTTGGTTGTAGGTGGCTGGAGTTCTATATGCCTCACATAACCAAATGTCATTTTCTTTTCCCATGCTTGGGAAGTTTTCCTTAATTATTTCCATGAATAGCCTTTGTAATTCACCTGTTTGCATTCCTGCTTCTTCGTTCACATTTCTTATTCTTAAGTTGTAGATTCTCTTGTCATCTTCTGGCCTTTGTATTGTTGCTGCCTGTTCCTTGTTATTTTTAAGAGATCTTTCCTTTCATGATCACACATTGCAAACTTGTCTTCAAGTTTGGATAGTCTATCCTTAGTTTCTTTTAAGGAGTTTTGCCAGCTTTCAATGGAGTTTTAATTTCCTGGTAGTCTCTTTGAATCTGCTTTATGTATTCTATATTTTCTTTATATTCTTTATCTAATGTTTCTCTCCTTTTTTGTGTTCCTCCCTTCTTCCATCTGTATCTTCCTGAGAGATGCTTAGCATTTCTTTTTATTACTCTACTCATATCTTGCTTTACCTGATTTAATATTTCAGATTTGAGCTTGTCTACAAGCTCCCAAAGATATCTCCTAATGTCCATTGAAGCCATGTCTGATGTTGTGTGTTTGCCACCCTCAGTCTCCCTTGTTTTTCCCTCTCCTGGATCAGTGCTCTCAGGATTCCGGGCTGGGGGCCTCCTCTTGCCTCTCTCTTGGCTTCCTCCACACAGGTGTACAGTGCATGTCCAAGCCCCCTTTCCTGTTGTCCACAGTTCTTCTGAAGAATTCTGAAGAATTCTGGTGAGGGACCTCTGCCCTCTCCTGCCTGCTCTTGTCACTAAGATGTAAGTAGGGGCTGCTTATGCCTGCCCTTCCCCACCGGGCCAGCCAAACTTCAGAGGCCTTCACCAGGTTAGTGCATGTTAGGCACAGGGAATCAATTTGGGATGGCTCATCATAATTTTTAGCTGTTCCAGTTGTAGTCCTAACGTGTTTGATGAGCTTTTTTACATTTTAATTTCTTCCTGTGTCAATTTCTTCCTGTCTCCCTCTGTCTGGATCTCTCCAGGATGTTTTATTCTGGTATATGAATTGTTTCTCTTGGGAGGCTTTGTATTTTGTTGCTCACTTAAAATATGTTTTTTAACTTTTTTTTGTTGCAATGTTCAGAATCAAATTCTGACCCTCTTATGTGCCCTTCTGTGGCAAAAGTTCTACAACTGAACTAACCCCTAAGAATATTTTTTAATATCTCTCATGGATATTAGTGTATCATTTGGCTGGCACCAAAATCATGGCTTTCTTCCCCAAATTAAACCTGTCTTTGTAGTGGTTCTCTGTCCCAGAATTCTAAATAAAGGCAGATATTCACTGGCATTTTTGGTAACATTCTTCTACACCATGATGTCACCATGCTATGCTGGAAGCATAAGTACAGTATCATCACTGTTTCCAGAAAGTTTATCTACTAAGGAACAGACACACAGTTGTCCTATGTGATTACTCATAATTTAAGGTTATGCACAAACTGATACAAGATCACAAATGAGTGAACAATGAATTCCCATGGAGCTTACCAGAATACATCCTGATGAGGGAAATGTCTTTAAAAAAAAATACACAAAAAGGATAGAAATATTATAGAATTGCAAAAAAAAGATAAACAGTAAGAAATCACTAGTTAATAAATTACATGTTGTTCTTTTAGAAATAGTTGTTCAAGTTACAAAATTAAAGCACACAAAGTGGACACTCAAGCAGTGAGACTGCAAACAGATCTGTTCAAAAATCCAACAAGAACTTTGAAATATGGTTATCAATCCTGCACACTTAAATAAACATGCAGTTATATCTTTTATAGAACTTCTGGTTTCTTCTTTTTTACAATAGCAATTATACATTTTTAAAATTTTATTTAAAGAGAAAAAAAGCAAAACAGAAAAAAGGGTAGCAACAATACAGAATTCTAAAAGAAAGAAAAAAGGAAAAAGAGAAAAAAACACTAAGAAATCACTACTTTATAAATTACATAGTGACATCTTGGATGTGGTTTTTCAAGTTACAAAGTTAAAGGATACATATTAGTCATTCAAACAGTGAGACTGCAAACAGTTCTGCTCAAAGATCCAACAAAGATTCAGCAATATGGTCATCTATTTTATCTACTCAAACATACTTGCAGTTATATCCCTTAGAGCACTTTCTTTTCCTCTTTTTTATAATAGCAACTACACATTTTGGTTTTATTACACTTATAGTTCTTACTCTTTATACTAGAGACAAAATATGATATTTATAAATATGATTCTTATTTATTGCACTAATGAGGATAGTCTCAAGTTGTCTCCATTTACCTATGAAAGCCTCAAGATCATCCTTTTTTATAGCTGGGTAATATTCCATTGTATAAAAATGCCATATCTTTTTCAGCCACTCTGCAGTTGATGGGCATCTTGGTTGTTTCCAAGATTTAGCTATCACAAATTGTGCCACTATGTACATGGGTGCACATTTATCACTGTGATATGAACTTGTCAGTTCTTCTGGGAAAATACCCAGGAGGGGAATAGCTGGATTGAATGGGGCTTCTAATCCTAGTCTTCTGAGAATTCTCCATATGGATTTTCATAATGGTTGCACCAGTCTACATTCCCACCAACAGTGGAGCAGTGTTCCTTTTTCCCCGCAGCCTTGCCAACATTTGTTATCAGTTGATTTTTTGATGGCAGCTATTCTTTCCGGAGTGAGGTGAAATCTCAGTGTTGTTTTAATTTGCATTTCTCAGATGACCAGTGATGGTGAACATTTTTTCATGTATTTATTTGCCATTTGTATTTCTTTTTCTGAGAACTGTGTGTTCGTCTCAGATGCCCATTTTTGGAGAGGGTCTTTGAATTTGGCGGGCTTGATGTTTTTCAATTCTTTATATGTTCTGGATACAAGTCCTTTGTCTGAGAGACTGCTGGCTAAAATTCTTTCCCACTCAGTGGGTTTTCTTTTCATTTTGTTGGTGATTTCTTTTAAAGTAAAAGCTTTCAGTTTTTGTCTATTTAGCATAACATTGGCTGGTGGTTTGTCATAGATGGCTTTTATGAGGTTGAGATAGACACCATGTATTCTGAGTTTCTGAAGTGTTTTTATCACAAACATGTGTTGGACTTTGTCGAAAGCTTTTTCTGCATCTATTGAGATGACCATGTGGTTTTTGTTTTTGGCTCTGTTGATGTGGTGTATTACACTTATTGGTTTGGATATGTTAAACCATCCTTGCATTCTTGGAGTGAACCCCAGTTGGTCATGATGTATAATCTTCTTGATAATTTGCTGTATTCTATTTTCCAGTATTTTATTGAGAATCTTGGCATCAATGTTCATTAGTGAGATTGGCCTAAAGTTCTCTTTTTTGGTTGGATCTTCCTCTGGTTTTGGTATAAGAGTAATACTTGCCTCCAGGAATGATTTAGGGAGGATTGATTTCTTCTCATTTTCATTGAAAAGTTTAAGGAGTATTGGCATTAAATCTTCTCTAAATTTCTTGTAGAATTCAGCTGTGACTCCATCAGGACCTGAGCTTTTCTTTGTTGGTAAGTTTTGAATTACATTTTCAATTTCAATAGCTGATATTGGGTTGTTCAAAATTGCTATATCTTCTTGGTTGAGCTTTGGTAGTTCATATGTTTCTAGAAATCTGTCCATTTCTTTTCTGTGTTTTCCACTCTATGTGAGTAGAGATTTTCAAAGTAGGTATGTATGATCTTTTGAATTTCCATGGGATCTGTAGTAATTTCTCCCTTTTCAGTTCTTATTGCATGAATTTGGGTTTTTTTCTTTCTTCCTCTTGATAAAGTTAGCTAGGAATTTGTCAATTTTGTTAATTCTCTCAAAAAAACAGCTTTTTGATTCATTAATTCTATATATATATATATATATATATATATATATATATATATATTTAGTTTCAATTGCATTGATTTCTGCTCTAATCTTTACAATTTCCTCTCTTCTTTGAGCTTTGGGTTTAGCTTGCTCTTCTTTTTCTAGAAGCTTGAGGTGGAGCATTAGGTTGTTTCTTTGTGCTCATTCTGTTTTCTTGATATAACAGTTTATTGCTATATATTTCCCTCTTAAGATGGCTTTCATTGCATCCCATAGATTACAGTATGTTATTTCTGTGTTTTCACTGAATTGTATGTATTGCTTTATTTCTTCTTAATTTCATCTGTAGCCCGCTGCTTGTTCAAAAGGTTGTTATTTCATTTCCATGTATTTATGCAGGTTTTGAAATTTCCTTTGCCATTAATTTCCAATTTCAGTGTGCTATGGTCAGATATTATGCATGGTATGATTTCAATACCTTTGAATTTACTTAAGAATTTTTTTATGGGATAATATATGGTCTGTTTTGGAGAATATCCCATGCACTGCTGAGAAGGATGTGTATTCTGATGTGGTTGGGTGGAACACTCTGTAAACATCTACTAAGTCCAATTGCTCACAAGTATGATTCAGTTTTGTTATTTCTTTGCTGAATTTTTGTCCAGTTGATCTATCTCTTTGTGCCAATGGGCTGTTAAGATCTCCTGTTATAGTTGTGTTCTTTTGTATGTGGTTTTTCATGTCCATTAGTATCTGTCTTATATAGTTGAGTGGTCCTGTATTTGGTGCATATATATTTATAATTGTTAGTTCTTCCTCTTGAATTTTTCCTCTAACGAGTATGTAGTGACCTTCTCTATTTCTTTTAATCATTTTAGGTTTGAAGTTCACGTTGTCTGCAGATAGAATAGCTACCTCTGCTTTTTTCTGGGTTCCTGTTGCATGGAATACTGTTTTCCATCCTTTGACTTTTAATCTGAGTTTCCTTTTGGGTCAGATGTGTTTCTTGTATACAGCATATTGTGGGACCCTGTTTCTTGATCCATTCTGTCAATCTGTTTCTTTTTATAGGTGAATTGAGGCCATTTATATTTATAGATATCACTGATATGTACTGGCTCAGCTTTGCTATGTTATGTTCAAGTTGTTTGGATTCTGCTTTTTCCCTTATTTAATTGCTTATCCTACCTGGTGGTTTCTTGCTGTTGTTGTTTTGGGGATTGTGGTTGTTTTTATCTCTGTGCAGTATGACTTTCAATACTCTTTCTAGGGTTGGTTTGGTGGATGTGAGTTTCTTCAGTTCTTTGTAATGAAAGTATCTTGTTTCTCCATTAAATTTGAATGAAAGTTTTGCTGGGTACATCAGTCTGGGTTGAAGGTTGTTTTCTTTCAGGGCTGGAAATACCTCACTCCAAGCTCTTCTTGACTTGAGGGTTTGTGCTGAAAATTCTGCCATGATATTAATGGGCTTTCTCTGATTGGTGAGTTGTGTCTTTTCTCTGACAGCTTTTAGTATTCTGTTTTTATGTTGCATGTCTGATATCTTAATTATTATATGTCTGGGTGTGGATTTATGTTGATTGTGACTGTTTGGTGTTTGATATGCCTCACTTATCAGCATATCAAATTCTTTCCCCATTTGGGAAATTTTATGCTATTATTTCTGTAAATACTTTACGTATGTCATTTGCCTGGACTCCTGTATCTTTGCTAATGCCAATTGTTCTTATATTGTTGCTCTTGGTATCATCATGTAGCTTCTGGATTGTCACTTCATGCTGCTTTCTTATTTTTAAAAGTTCTATCCTTTCCTCATCACTAATTGTGATCCTGTCCTCAACATCCAAAATCCTATCCTCAACTTCCTTTAGACAGTTTTGCATGCTTTAAATATAATTATATGTTTTTTGGATGTCTCTTTGAGTTTGTTTCATGAATTCTGCTTGTTTTCTATATTGTTCATTCAAGGTTTCAATCAGTTTCCCACGGTCATGTACTTTTTTCTCTATTTCTTCTTTAGCTGCATTCAACAACCCCTTTTCTAAAGTTGTTATTTCTATCTTTACATGGGAGGGCACTTCTAATTTGATTTTCTCTATAGCCTGATGGAGTTGTTTTTTTATTTCACTTGCTCTCTTTTCAGAGATTCCCAGTGTGTTACTTTTGGGGTCCTCTATGTCAATGTCTCCTGTACTTGCTTCTGGTGAAATATATGTTTGAGACTGTATTTTCCTTTTTTGTTTTGTCATTTTCACTCTGCCTGATGTTTTCCATGTGTAGAAGGGGATCACACACACTCTTTTCAGACTCATCAAGGTCTTACAGTTAGTTAGAGGGGGTTTTACTCCTGATACTATTTATCCACTGTACACCTCTATTTTAGGGGCATAGTCACCACACTGATAAGGTTAATCTGCTGTAGTCCAAGGTTTGCCACCTGGGAGTGAAGTTCCAAGTTTTTTCACACTGACTGGAGCCTACTGAGGTCATCTGATGTTCCAGGTGGGAAGGCGGGCCCAGCAGAAGCAGTCCAGGGAAGTTTTCATCCTGGGGTGGGCTTCCTCAATGTTCCTGGTTACAGGCTGGGCCCACTGAGGAGGTTCCAGGCAGCTTATGCTTCTGTGTAAGAGGTGGGCTTCTGCAATGTTCCCATTCACAGGGCAGGCCCACAGGGGAGGTTCCAGGCTGGGAAATGTCTTTTACAAAGAAACAGCACACCTAATGGGAAACAGCTACCCAAAATGGAGATGTTTTAGAGGCTTCTCAGCAAATGGCTCCCAGAACTGTACAAGCAAAGTGAAGGAGTCGTCTTTTTTTTTTAATTGTATGACTATGTAGGATTTAGTTTTCTTTTTTCTTTTTAAGGAGTCATCTTTAATTCTTTTTTAATACTTCACTTCACTCTGTAGCAATCTACTTACTACAAAATACATCTTAAGTATATCTATCTGTCTGCATATTCCCTGCCATAACCCTATTCCAAGTTACTATCATTACTCACTCAGGCTATTTTAACAATCCTACAGCTGATCCACCTGAATAGCATCTTTCTCCTAATCTCCCCTGCTTGCCAATTAATTATCCAGAAGGGCAGAAGGATCTCTCTGAAGTGCCAACATGGGCAGAGTACTTCCTCCTCAGAATATTTCAATGCTTGCTCATTGTGCTTAATTTAAAAATGATAATTCCTAAAATGAGTGAAAAACTCTTGCATTATTTGAACATTTTTTTAACTGCCAACAGTCAATTCAAGTATGATCCAAGTGTAACTCCTCAACCTTACTCTTTAAAATATGACAATATTAGACTTTTTTCATGTCTTTGAAAATCTATCTCCTACCCCAGGACCTTCCACATGAAATTCTCTCTTATTTGAACAAATGCTTCCCATCCCATCATCATTGTCACATTTTTTTACTTTACTACTTCTTACTAGTCTTTTATTGGAGGTGCAAAACTTTAGAAAGCGGAAGTGAAGGGAAAAAATTGGCCCCAGGTGCAGAAATAAGATTTGCACTATCCACACTATTTTAAAATGTTTTTAAACATTGTCTTAAAATAGATGTTCTTTTCATTAAAACTGTGTTCTGGCAATCACAGTAACAAAGTACATTTTTTGATCATGGAAACTCATTTATACCAAATCATTACACTTTCAGTTTGGACCTGCTTTTAGGTTTCTTAGCATCCATGCTGCTTCCTTAAGTAAATCATCCATAGTTCTCCAGACCATCTCCTCTGCCATCTCCTTTACCCATTACAACCTTTTAATAATGAAAGTGATCTTTACCTGTGTTGTCCAACCAAAGTAGCCACCAGCCACATGCTGTTCTTGAATATTTGAAATAAGTCTGGTTCAACTGCTAAATTTTAATGTCATTTAATCTTAATTAATTTAAGTTTACATAGTTACCAAGGGTAGGGTTGACCATAAATTTGAAATAAGCTACATATCAAAGTTAAATGCTCCATTATTCCTTTTTATAATCTCCAAATGAATAATGTCTTAAGCAAACAAATAATTTATATTCTTTCTTATGTAAATGTCCAGGAATCAGGTCCAGAATACATATAAAATCTCCAATATCAAAAGGGACCCACACCCTTTTATTGTATTCCCTTCAAATAGCTCACCTGTCCAAAATGATTCCTCAATTCACAGCATCATATTTGCTTTCACAAGCAGACAGGCAAGAAGAGGTTAGGTAAAGAACACTTCCATTTTAACATATGTCACAATAATTAAACTACTTCTATTCATATTCCATGGACTGTCCCTTTGTCACATGGTATACTTAACAACAAAGACACCAACAAAAATCTTTATCTGATTTATGAGTTATTTTACCAGATCAATCGGAAAATTCTAGAATATAGAGAGCCAATTATGTAGTATCTTTTTGTAGTTCACTACTGTGCTAATCTAAATATACACGTGCACTCCCCACTTTCCATACATAAAATACACTTGCCTTGCTCCAAAAATGAAAGTTCCTAAGCCCAATATATTTATTGAATCTATCATAAAATTCAGGCTTTTGGCTTTATTTTTTTCTATCAAATCTGGAGCTGGTTTCAAAATGAAATATATTCTTATCTTTGTCACTAGATAATACACTATGGCAGAATTAGAACAAGATAAACATAATGCAAGATCCCTTGCAAAAGACACAGTAGAAAATATTAATCATTAATATAGCATTTATTAACTTCTGCTCTTGAAAAATTGCAGATTTCATATCTAGTTATGGAATAATTCCTTCAATTGATGATCTGGTATCCTCTGGTTCTCAATTTAAATAATATTTTTCTTAACACTGTCCCCACAACACCTAAGATTGCATCCAGAAGCTTAGTTTTGTTTATTATTGTCCACCGACACATTTGAAGTAGGCTTAGGAGAGTATATCCATCATACTATTCAAAGAAAGATGTAGCCAATATTAATTCTCAAGAATATGTCTAGAATAGACAAACCTAATACAGCATTAATTTTGCAAGGCAGGTGCTTATGCCACTGAGCTAAATCCCTGACCATATAGCATTAACTTTGGAAAACTACAGGAATTTTAAAAATATAAAATGATAATAGGGATAGAGATTGAAATTAAGAAATAGAAACCACGAATAAAGAAAGCCTAAATTGAAATCAAGGTTTTTGATTTGTTTGTTCATTTCTTGCATTTATTTTAAGAAGACCAACAAAATGGACAAATCATTTGCATTGAAAATGAGAAGAGCAAAAAAATAGATGAGAAGAGGAATAAAACACTAATCACATAATCACAGATAAAGAAGATATAAGATTATAATTCAATACAACATGCAAATATATGGCAACAAATTTTAAATTTAAATGAACAAATTCTTAGTGTCATGTCTATGATTTCCTTGTGTCATATATACACTCAATGTTATCCTCTTTCCTAGCCTAATCTTTTGATTATATTTGTCATTACCTAATATGACATGTACCTAGGAAGTTTTCTGCTCATTTTCTTCTAAACACATGTAAATGTAAACTGACTGATATCTGATATCTCATCTGTCTGTCTCACCAATGTTTTTAGACTAGATTAGTACCTTCACAGAGTAGGCAGATCAACTGTTTATTAAACCAATGGAAACAGTTCTTTTGTATTTTCATTCATTCTTGAAATATGCATTCTTTTCCACCGAGTCATATCTTAGAAAAATGTAACATGAATAATTTAAAAGCCTTGAGTTTTTCTGATGCAACATCAAAAATGAGAAATTGAAGAAAACTAGTATTAGATTAATTTTTAAAGAAAGGTTTAAATTATATTTTAGTGCACTTTTTCTTCTCATATATCTGCGTAATGTAAGTACACTTTTCCATATAGGCTAGAGCAAACTTTCTGTCTATTCCAAACTAGGTAACTAGACTTACATAGGAGAAGAAAAATCATTAAATAAGGAAATTGATATTTATAAGGTTCATTTCTTTTCAGCTAAAAATAGAGCTACTATTAAAGTCTCACAGAAACCATATTTCTAATAAGAATTCTACCAATAGTACCTTCTTAAAGAATTCAAGGAAAATTTCTAGACATGGCATCATTATAAATGACTATTAACAGCTATGTTTCAGCATTCTAGTGAATTGTTTATAATACCCTTTTTCAAAAAGCTACACCATTTAACTTTTGAAAAGGACATTACAAACACCACATTAATGAGCTCTTCTGTCATTCTAAAAGAAAAAATAATTTCTGGAAATTTAAGCTTAACTCACAAAACATTTTTGTTAAAATAAAACGACAGTTTGTATTCAACAGTCTCTGGCTATAAAAAAATTAAAGATATATAAAAGAAGAAAAAAATGAAAAGGATAACTGAAAAAAGGAACCTAATTTTATTTGCAGGACAATACAATTATATTTTTAGAAATTCCATATGAATCTACTAGAAATGTTTTAAGTGCTTAAGTAAATTTATCAAGATACCAGATATAATATCATTTTAAAAGTAATTATGGTTCTATATGACATCATCAAATTTTGCACGGTGAATTTTTTACAATAATAACACATTGTCAAATTTTCCCACAGAATATTCAATACCATGATTTAGCCCGAATATAAACAATTGGCAGTGAATGATAATGATGTGGCAGTGTAGAAATATATTGACTGCAATATTAATGGAGGGAGCTATGAATATGTGTAGGGATCAAAGAGCATATGTTTTTTTCTGTTCAACTTTTCCTGTGGCCAAAGACTACTGTAAAGTAATTCATATTTAAAACAATCAAACTCATAGAATTCTATGCATATCTTATTTATTGAATAGCTTATAAAAGATAGTATTTAATCCTTTCTTATCTTTCAGACATATAAAGATTAATTCCAAATGGAGTGAACTTGTGAAAGACCAGGAAGTTTCCAGTTTAGAAGAAAATGTAAGAACATGTCTTTTAGAATAGATGTTTAAAAAAGCTTTAAAAATAGTTGGGGAAGTATTATTAATGAAGCAAAAGGTGTGTGTCACATAAACAACATGGGACTTTTGTCTTAAATATATAAAAATTTAAAAATTAATAAAGATGGGGGCTGGGGATATATCTCAGTAGTACGGTGCCTGCCTGGAAAGCATGAGGTCATGATTTTGATTCCCAGTACCCCAAAAAAATTAATAAATAGGAAAATGGGAAAGATTCTTGACATATAAAATAAAACAACACATAAAATAGGCCATCAGGGCAGCACGAATTAAACAGTATATCAGATATTACTTCATAAAATGAGGTATGCATACAACTGATAGACTATAAGCTACCACATATTAATAAAGTTACAAAGAATAGAAACTCTCACATACGGCTGATAAAAGTAGTCTTTGGTATAACCACGTACAGAAACTATTTGGCAGCATGTACTAAAGTTGAGCACAGTATACCTTATGATGCTAATATACCATATTACATATAAACTGAAAAGAAATTCATACATATGTGTATATTTTATGCATTTGCATGTATACATACATACAAATGTATACATAGTAAAAGAAGAAAAGAATAAGAAATGTTAAGCAGTTGCTACTAAAATTTATGCACATAGCCAAAACTTTATTGAGGAAAAATTTTATTGATTTAAATGCATTCATCATTAAGAAAAAAGTCTAAATTTAAGTAACTCAATATTTATTCTTGGGAAACTGAAACCAAAACAAAGGAAAGTAAGCAGAGCTAATTAAGAGGAATGAGGGCACAAATTAATAAACTAGAATATTTGATTTACTTTTCAAAATTGTAAAAAATCAGATGGGGGTTTAGCTCAGTAGCACCATGTCTATCCAGCAAGCACAAGGTCCTGAGTTCAAGTACCAGTACCAAAAATAATAAAAATTAAAATAAAAATTAAAATGTTAAAAAATTACACAAAATCAGCTTAAAGTTCATGTGGAATAACAAAGTTTAAAACTCTTCAAGTAATAATTAAATATTGAATAAAAAGGTAGAAACAGGGCTGGGGATTTAGCTCAGTGGCATAAGCGCCTGCCTTGTAAGCACGCAGTCATGAGTTCGATCCCCAGTGTAATGATTAAAAAAAAAAAAAAAAAAGGTAGAAACAAACCCAGTCTGTGAACCAGTGCTGTGCACATGCCTCTGCCAGACTGGGAAAAGCCAGACCCCAGCCTCCCCCCATAAGTCAGTGTCATTCACGGACTGGGGGAGAGAGAACAAGGCTACACCAGCAAACAAGCCCAGTCTGGGAGATAGTGCCATGCATGGGCTGCCATCAGACTGGGAAAAGCCAGACCCCAACCCTCCCTGTACACAGGCTAGTAATACAAGAATAACCATCTACTTACCCAGTAAGTGACTAGTTTATCTGGAGAAACACAGGCTGTGATGATAGCTATCAAGTTGAAATGCATTTTGATGCCTGTGGTGCTTTGGTGTTTCACTAACATTGCAGGTCTGGGGCCAGTAGTCTGATCATAGGTTCAGAGGATAGTGGTTATGCAGTGTGGCATCTAGGGGTGGGGGAATCTCTTTCTGAGGGTTGCAGCCATTGTTGATTACCTATGGTCTTGTCTTGGAAGTCCTATATCATTTCCATTGCTTTGTTGGGTTGGGTTTTATTTTCTTTTGTTTTGTTTAATTGTGTTAAATCCAATGGCAGGAGCAACTATTTGAAAGTTAGCAAGATGTATTATAGTAGCAATTTTGGATTTACTATTGGCTTGTTTGGAAATCCTTTATTGCATTCATTGTTTTGTTTTTATTGTTTCTATTCTATTCTGTTCTGTTTGATTTTTACTATGTCTGAAGTTAGTGACAACTATTTTGAAGACATCAAAAAACATTATAGTAACTATTGTTGATTTTGTAACGTTTTGAAGTCCTATATCTCTTACATTAGTTTGTTTTTATTAGTTTTATTCTGTTTTATCCTCTTTAAACTAAAAAAAATAAAATAAAAAGGTAGTACTCTGACAAATTGTTAAAACTACAATGCCTTATCAGATATAAAATACAATCAAAGCTATGTGTTAGTTACAAAATTATATGTGAAAGTTAAGGTGGATTGTCAATTTAATAGGATTAGGAGCTGCCCATGGGATTTGCAGAACAGACATCTGAGGTGGATAATGGAAGTGTGATCTTTGAGGCATACATTGATCCCTGAACTGTTGTGGCACTGCTTACTTGCTCTGTTTTCCAGCCACTGTGAACTAACTATCTTTTCTCTGCCACATCTTCCAGGAAGACATTTCTATCTTGGAGCCAGCTAGATACTGACTGAATTTCATAAAGCTGTAAGCCAAATTAATCCTCGCTCCCTTCACATTGTGAATATCAGGTATCTTGTCCCGAGGACTGGACACCTGACTAATAGAGAAGCTTGAATACTAGATTGTGGCTAATGCTGTGACATGTAGTTTATAAGTTTTTGGTGCAGGTTTTTAGAAAGAATTTGGAAAAGCTTGTAGATTCTGGCTAGAGAAACCCTATAATGCTATAAGCAGAGCCTGATGAATGGTTCTAGTCAGAACTCAGAAGACTAAAATGTTGATGTTATGTGAACAGTAAAGGCCTGGCTCAGGAGGGTTCAGATGGCAGCAAGAATTTCACTGGCAACTGGACCCCAGGCCAGATGTGTTACACTGTCAAAATAGTTATCTTCATCTTGTCCATATCTCCATTGTGGGAAGTGGATTAATTCATCTACTGAAGAAGATTTCAAAGCAACCCAGTATTCACAGTGTGCCACAGATACTGCTGGCTATTTTACCCAGAATTCCACTAAGAATTTGGAGCAAATCCAGAGCAGAAAAAATTGAAAAACATACATGTTGGGCCAAATGGAAACATGTGTAAATTTGGTATCAAAGGAGTTACAGTTGCTGAAAAGGAGCACCATTAAAATACAACCAAATATTTTGTAGGACAGGAAGTAAGATTCTTGAGGGCATCTCAGAAAACAGCAACTCCCCACCCCTTGAGTCTCAAGGATTTAAAAGTGTTAATTTTTTTTTTCTTTTGAGAAGAGGATTTGTGAACCTCAATAAGGGTGTAATGTTGGTTAGACTTCTCTAGAGGAGAGATGATAGAGACAGAGATATAGAGACAGAGATAGATAGAGATGAGGGATGAGAGATGAGGTGATACAGATACAGATACAGATACAGATACAGATACAGATACAGATACAGATACAGATACAGATACAGATAGATAATACCTATGGGATCAGAGACAGTATATCCCTCAGTGCTCATCTACATGTTATAGAGCTAGCAGGTCCAGCATTTTCTCTGTCCAAAAACTAGAAGCTACAGAGCAAGAGGGATCAAGGATATAGCTTCCATCTGTGACTAGTGGCCAGGAAGTACCATATGAATTTGCTGATATAAATCTTTTTTGAAAGGCTGCAGAAAGTGGATTCTGATGCCACAGATAACAGCAGCAAAAGACACACCTGTTGAAGCAGAACAGAGCTCTTCAAACACATGTAACTTCTTTCTTCTTTCCCTTTTAATCTATCAAGGCTACAAACCTGTTCAGTGGTGTCATCCTTAGCTTGGGTGAGTCTTTCTGCCCCAGCTTGTTGGCCTACATCCAATTTTCTCTATAATCCCTTGACACCACAAGCCAAATTCAGTCTCTCCTCCTTTAAGTTGTAAATGTCAGGTATTATGTCCTAGTGACAGGAATGCTGAAAATACAAGATATAAATAAATCAATGAAACAAAATAGTTTCCAAAACAATACCCCTACACATTTAGTGCCTTAAATTACCAAGAAAGAAGTTAAATTGTTTAATCAGTGTGCTGGCACAGTGGCTTTTTTCCTCCTTCAACTTTATAGCATTAAAAAAAATTAAAGCCCAGATAAATTGAGTATTTTAATATAAAATATTAAAAAGGAAATTTAAAGCTGCATAGCAAAACTCTCATAGCCACAACTGGAAATGGATTTTTTGTAACCTGACACTAAAAGCTGAAAATGAAAGAGGAAAGAAAGGATATGACTAAGCCAAGGTTTTTTAAGATCAGCACTATTGGAATCGTGGATGGGAGAGTTGTTTGTTGCAGGGGCCTTTCTTCTGTGTTATAGAATTTTTAACAGAATTCTTGGCCCCTGCTTATTTAATGCCAGTAAAGATATTTCCCTTCTCTCTCTGCTAATGAAAGTTGAAAGTATCTCCACACGTATCCAAACGTCCCATTGTCATCAGTTCATGTGGTAGGATATTATCCAATCTCAAAATAATGCATTAGCTTATCTGATCATTTTCAGCTAGCTCAGATCTTCACAGAGAAAAAGGACCATAGCTGAGCAAAGAGGCAGAATAATGAGCACAGTAGAATCATATGAGAAAGAAGTAATATACTGTATTTATATTTTTTTATCCTTTATATTTATCTTTTAAAGTACACTGTAGTTATTTTGTTCTTATTTTTTAAACATAATGTCAGATGTCCAGTTGAATACTTTTTTCCCTTTTGGAAATTCAAAAACTGATTTTTAAAATTTATTTTGCTTTTATTTTTTGTTGAAGTTCAATTGAGGACAGTAAATTAAGCAGATGTAGTGCTAAGTTACCAAATACAGTCCTTAATCAGATTTTTACATTGATACATCTTCCATATTTGGCTCTAAATACTGTATAACCTCAAGTGGCCACAATGGCTCTAATGGCATTAAATCGCAATCCTTTACAAAACAGTGTGTTTAGTTACCATGACCTCCTCCTCACCTCTCACAACAGCATTGAAAACCAGGGACCTTAACAGTATAGTAATTGTGAAAATCAAAAGACTAAGCAACATTGGGGGGAGGAGTTTGAAGTGTCCCCAAAAGTGTAACTCTCAGAAAATTGTTATTATTCGAACTTTCTGACAGCTTCTGGGAAAAAAGTGTAGTTATGGTTTAGACTTAAAATGTCATTTAGCATCCCATGTACTTAGATCATGGGAGCACTATCCTCATTAGTGGATTCATCCATTGATGAATTCAGGAGATAAATATGCTAGAGGAGACAGAGCTTGGTTGGAGGAGGGTATCTGGGGCATGCCCTAAAAGGGGATGGTCTGTCCCTGCCTTCTTTCTTATCTCCTGGTTGCTATCTTTTCCTCTGCCATCCTATTTCTGCCTTGGGAACAGCCAATCATAGACTGAAACGTGGGCCAAAATAAATCTCTTTTCTTTTATATTGTGAGTATTGCATATTTTGGCCTTGTGATGAGAAAGTAAATAAGAAAGTGCATTTACAATGTTTTTATTTATTTTATATCAGTAAAGTTGTTCAGTGGGAAAAGTTCTATCCCTAAGAGTTTGCTAAATGTGACAAACAATACATACTTGGTTAATGTCAGCTACAGGAGGCAACAATGCCAGATGGATGAAAAACCAGCAAAAGAAAAAAAATCTGGGGAAAGAGTTGTCTACTGTGTGCTTTGAAAACTTCCAACCTATTTCTGAGAAGCTGGAAGACAACATGCCAGGCTGTACTCATGCCCAGAAAGGGTCAGAGAAGGCATCAATCTCTAAATTCTTACTGACCTTGAAATCCTACACAAGCAGGAAATGTAAGTTAATGAAAAATTAGAAACTTGTCAGAGTGTTAAACACCTCAATATATACATGGAGCCACTATTCAAAGTAAGGGAGATGTATTGATTCAAGGCGATTCAAAATCTATGGTCTATCATTGGCTAAACACTAAATCCACCAAGTGTTTAGTGTTGCACTCAGGAAAATATGCACTTTAGAGAGTCCATGCATTAAGTCACCGAATAAACAACAACCCTGGGGCGAGGGTCCAATTTTCAGAATTGCCACATTACACTGCTCACAATGTCCAATTTTCAACAGAAATTTTATTAGACATGCAAAGAGTCAGAACTATATCAAACATATGCTAGAAAAAATCAACATGGACAGTCTCTGAGGAAATCCAAATATTGAATGTGACAAAAGTTTAAAATCAGCTATTATAAACATATTAGAGACTTTATTATGTCTCAAGAATTTAAGGCAAGTAGGAGAGTGACATCTCTCTCACTAAAGAATGAAAACAGGGGAACTGAAATTAGGAAAAGATAGGCAATCTTGACTTGAGGAATTAACTAAAATAGAAGTTTAAAAGAGTGATAAATAGGATTGAATTAGCAGAAAAGAAAAATGAGTCAAATCTTGGAAACAACCCAACTGAAGAACAGATAAAAAAAGGTGTGGTAAAGGCCCTGATCCCGCACTCCGGCAGAATCCCAGCACATGGAGGGGACTTTAAGCCTGCTCCCAGGTGGCAAGACCGAGACCACCCCGGGCCACACACAGGGATGGGGGCCCAACTGGGCCATACCCAGCAACTGCCAAGCAGGCAGCAGGACCCAGATTCCAGCTTTGAGCCCTGACTCCATGCTCTGGAGGAATCCCAGTGCACTGAAAGGGACTTTGAGCCTGCTCCCAGGAGGTAAGACCACACATTGCATCCCAGACCACCCTGGGCTGCACACGTGGACAGCAGCCCAAATAGGCCATGCCCAATGAATGCCAGGCAGTGAGCAGGACCCAGATTCCAGCCTCTGGCCATGACTGCACACTCTGATGGAATCCCAATCCATGGGAGAAACTTGGAACTTAGCTCCCATAAGGCAAACCTTGGACTATAGTGGATTAACTGTGCCAGTGTGGTGAGTATGCCCCTAAAATAGGTGTACAGTGGGTAAATAGGGCCAGTAGTAAAGCCCCCTCCAACTAACTGTAAGACCTTGGTAAGTCTGAAAAAAGTGTGGGTGACTCCCTCCTACACACAGAAAACATCAGGCAGAGTGAAAATGGCAAAACCAAAAAGCAAAATGCAGTCTCAAACATCTAGTCCACCAGAAGCAAGTGCAGGAGATATGGAGGATTCCAAAAGTAACACACCGGGAATCTCTGAAAAGAAAGTAAGTGAAATAAAAGAACAACTCCATGAGGCTATAGAGGAAATCAAATTAGAAGTACTCTCCCATGTAAAGACAGAAATAACAACCTTAGAAAAGGAGTTTCAGAGCACAACTAAAGAAGAAATAGAGAAAAAAGTACAGGAGCATTGGAAACTGATTAAAACCTTGAATGAACAATATAGAAAACATTCAGAATTCATGAAAAAAAACTCAAAGAGACATCCAAGAAACAAAAAATTCTATTCAAAGCTTGCAAAACTGGTTAAATGAAGCTGAGGATAGGATTTCAGACCTTGAGGACAGGATCGCAATTAGCGATTGTGAAAGGATAGAATTTTTAAAAATACCAAAACATTATGAAGTGACAATCCATTAGCTTCAAGAAGATGCAAAGAGAAAAAACATAAGATTAATAGGCATCAATGAAGAGGCAGGAGTCAATGCAAATGATGTAACCAAAATATTCACAGAAGTAATAGAAGAAAATTTCCCAAATATGGGGAAAGAATTTGATATGCAGATAAGTGAGGCATATAGAACACCAAACAGTCACAATCAACATAAATCCACACCCAGACACATAATAATTAAGATCTCGGACATACAACATAAAAACAGAATATTAAAAACTATTAGAGAAAACACACAACTCACCTACCAAGGAAAGTCCATTAGAATCACAGTAGACTTTTCAGCACAAACCCTCAAGTCAAGAAGAGCTTGGAGTGAGGTATTTGAAGCCCTGAAAGAAAACCACTTTCAACCCAGACTGATGTACCCAGCAAAACTTTCATTCAAATTTAATGGAGAAACAAGATACTTCCATAACAAAGAACAACTGAAGAAATTCACATCCACCAAACCAACCCTTGAAAGAATACTGAAAGATATACTGTACAGAGATAAAAAAAAAAAAAACCACAATCGCCAAAACAACAACTGAAAGAAATCACCAGGTAGGATAGGCAATTAAACAAGGGGAAAAGCAGAAACCAAACAACTGGAACATAACATGGCAAAGTCAAGTCAGTACATATCAGTGATATCCATATATAAATGGCATCAATTCACCTGTAAAAAGAAATAGATTCACAGAATGGATCAAGAAACATGATCCCACAATATGCTGTATACAAGAAACACATCTGACCCAAAAGGAAACTCATAGATTAAAAGTCAAAGGATGAAACACAGTACTCCATACAATAGGAACTCAGAAAAAAGCAGGGGCAACTATGCTAATTGCAGACAATGTGAACTTCAAACCTAAAATGATTAAAATAGATAAAGAAGGTCACTACATACTCGTTAGAGGAAAAATTCAAGAGGAAGAACTAACAATTATAAATATATATGCACCAAATACAGGAGCACCCAACTATGTAAGACAGACACTAATGGACATGAAAAACCAAATACATAAGAGCACAATTATAATAGGGGATCTTAACAGCCCACTGGCACAAAGAGATAGATCAACTAGACAAAAAGTCAACAAAGAAATAACAGAACTGAATCGTACCTGTGAGCAATTGGACTTAGTAGATGTGTACAGAGTGTTCCACCCAACCACATCAGAACACAGATTCTTCTCAGCAATTCATGGGATATTCTCCAAAACAGACCATATATTAACCCATAAAACATTCTTAAGTAAATGTAAGGTATTTAAATCATCCCATGCATAATATCTGACCATAGTGCACTGAAATTGGAAATTAATGGCAAAGGAAATTGCAAAACATGCATAAATACATGGAAATGAAATAACAACCTTTTGAACAAGCAGCAGGCTACAGATGAAATTAAGAAGAAATAAAGCAATACCTACAATTCAATGAAAACACAGAAATAACATACTGTAATCTATGGGATGCAATGAAAGCCATCTTAGGGAAATATATAGCAATAAATTGTCTTATCAAGAAAACAGAATGAGCACAAAGAAACAATCTAATGCTCCACCTCAAGCTTCTAGAAAAAGAAGAGCAGAAATCAATGCAATTGAAACTAAAAAAAAACAATACAAAGAATTAATGAATCAAAAAGCTGGGGTTTTTTTTGAGAGAATAAACAAAATTGACAAACTCCTAGATAACCTTATAAAGAGAATGAAAAAACCCAAATTCACACAATAAAGCCTGAAAAGAGGGAAATTACTATAGATCCCATGGAAATTCAAAAGATCATGAATACCTAATTTGAAAATCTCTACTCACATAGAGTGGAAAACACAGAGGAAATGGACAGATTTCTGGAAACATATGAACTACCAAACTCAACCAAGAAGATATAGCAATTTTGATCAACCCGATATCAGCTATTGAAATTGAAAGTGTAATTCAAAACTTACCAACAAAGAAAAGCCCAGGTCCTGATGGATTCACAGCTGAATTCTACAAGAAATTTAGAGCAGATTTGATGCAAATACTCCTTAAACTCTTCAATGAAATTGAGAAGAAAGAAATCCTCCCTAAATCATTCCTGGAGGTAAGAATTACTCTTATACCAAAACCAGAGAAAGATCCAACCAAAAAAGAGAACTATAGACCAATCTCACTAATGAACATTAATGCAAAGATCCTCAATGAAATACTGGTAAATAGAGTGCAGCAAATCATCAAGAAGATTATACATCATGACCACCTTAGGTTCATTCCAGGGATGCAAGAATGGTTTAACTTATGCAAATCAATAAGTGTAATATATCACATCAACAGAGCCAAAAACAAAAACCACATGGTCATCTCAATAGATTCAGAAAAAGCTTTAGATAAAGTCCAACACATGTTCATGATAAAAACCCCTCAAAAACTTGGAATACATGGTGTCTATCTCAACCTTATAAAGGCCATCTATGACAAACCACCAGCCAACGTTATGCTAAATAGACAAAACTGAAAGCTTTTACTTTAAAATCAGGAACAAGACAAGGATGTCCACTGTCACCACTCCTTTTCAAAATAGTTCTGGAAAAACTAGCCAGGGCAATCAGACAAGAGAGAGAAATAAAAAGAATAAAGATAGGATAGGAAGAAGTTAAATTATCACTATTTGCAGATGGCATGATACTCTATATAGAAGACCCAAAAACCTCCTTTAAAAGACTACTAGAGGTAATAAACAAGTTCAGAAGTGTAGCCAGACACAAAGTCAATGCTCAAAAATCAATAGCATTCCTGTACACCAATAAAAACATCACTGAGAGAGAAATTATGGAAATATAACCCTTAACAATAACATCTTTAAAAATGAAATACTTTGGAATCAGCCAAACTGAAAATGTAAAAGACCTATATGCTGGAAATTATACTACACTGAAAAAGGAGATTGAAGAGGATATTCAAAAATGGGAGGATATTCCTTGCTTTTGGTTAGGAAGAACCAACATTGTGAAAATGGCCATACTCCCAAAACTGTTATACAGATTTAACGCAATCCCAATCAAAATACCATTGACATACCTCGCAGATCGAGAGAAAACACTCCAAAATTCATTTGGAAACAGAAGAAACCTAGAATAGCAAAGGCAATTCTTGGCAACAAAGGCAAGGCAGGAGGCATCTAAATTCCTGACTTGAATCTATACTAAAAAGCCACAGTGATAAA